>CM059188.1:104743760-104761802 GCA_030323885.1 Branchipolynoe longqiensis | reverse complement strand
CCCAAATCTATTGAATGCGATCATATTTAACAGAATTACATACTGAAATCGTGAAATTTCATTAAACTAACCCTAAATTCGAAGCAATATTAACGTAGCAGCTACATCGGCGGCGTTATTCATATTGTCGAATCGACGAATGCAAACTAAACAAATCGCCGCCGCCACAGCAACGTCGCTATCCATACTGGCATAATGCTAGCGGCAATTTTTTATGCCCAAATCTATTCACTGCGACTATATTTAACAGAATTACATACGCAATAAGTGAAATTTTATCAATTTAACCCTAAATTCGACCCGTTATTAACACCGCCGCTGCCGCATTGGCGGCGTTATTCATATTGTCGAATCGACGAATGTAAACAGACACAGAGGGATTTCCCAAATCTATAAATAACTGCTAGGGTAGCTACCTCCTCGCCGCTTTGGCTCCATGCATACCCAGTGAGCCATTTCTTACCCCAGGCGATAGCTACCCCAAACTCGGTCCTTACCACCACGGGCGATAAATAATTCTTCATGCATATGGGCCAAGGTCTCTGATTCCAGGTTTATCCGCCCTCGAGGTCGCTGTGGTGGACGCCCTCCGGTTTGCCTCCCTCGCGCCCTCTACCTGGAGGAATAGACGCTGGCAGGCCGAGGCCTACCTCACCTGCACCCCTCCGACTTCGAGGTGGCAGCCTATGCCGCGTCCCTCTACGCCACCGCCATCGCGCTCACCTCCATCAGGAATGCCCTCTCCAAGGCATGCTCCTGGGTTGATGCCGCGGGGGGCGAACCCTCAGCCTTTGCATCGCCCGAGAAGTCTGCCAAAGGGGAGAAGGGGCCTCGTCCCGAGTCCTGCAGCCCGCCGCAGCATCCCATGGCTGCCGCCCGCTTCCTAGCCCCTGCTGGAGCCTCGGGTGTTGGCCGTGGGGGCTTCCCTCCTCCTTGGGTACTACTCGATGCTCAGTCAATCCATCACACACGGCTACGTCGCGCCGGCCCCGGGCGGCCTCCGCTTGACCCTTCGAAGCACCAAGACCCTCGTGGGGCCCTCGGCTGCCGTCGCCCTCTTCGTCCTGGCCTCCCCAGCAAGGAACTCGCTATCACCAGGTATATATTCTGGTCTGAATGGGTTTATTTCTAAAGATTTAAATTATTTCATCAGGAAAAAAAAAAAAAAAATTATGGTGAGCAACTTTTGGCAGGATCGGTCATGCAATTGGAAACGCAACATTTTGTGTGTGGTTAGGCCTTAGGTTAAATAAAAAGAAAGTTGGTGATCGTCCTTTTGATCACACAAATCAGGGTTGAGTGGGCGGTTTCTAATGCCTACCTCAGTGCACCCCACTTGCCCACCAGGCTGCTCAAGCAGCACCCATAGCAACTTCCAGACCGCATGCATCCAAAACAATCACAATACGATCCGTTCGATAATATACCCATAATTCAAGCATTATAGTTATACGTAGACATTTGTTTTCCTGACGTATGATGTAGTCATAATATTAATACGTAACTGTGTTGTTTAAACAAAATTTTAAATGCATCGTCGCATCATAATGTTGCACAGATTGGGTGTTTGTGAAAGCTGAATTGCTGCTAGCCCCATGCATTTTTAACAGTTTAACAAACAAAATTAAATTCGTAAAAATCAGGAACGGGCGATTTTTCAAGCACGGGCGGGGACGATGACCAATTCTTTTTTGGTTAGGCCTTATACAAGTCCGATCAACACAAGGCAATCCCTGGGATAAGGGCTGCCAACCTGCTGAAATCTACCCACTGCCATCTCATCATTGCCTAAATGTGCTTCCAGTGTTCGAGCAGTTAAGGGGCAGGTGTTGGGTCATATGGGCACCTGGTACTAACTAGACACTGACAGCAAATATTTAAAGCTGCTTAGTCCTACGGAACCATCCAATTTTCTAAACCAAAACATTTACGGAAGCTTCTATCCTACATATTAAATTTAGGGGCTTACATCCTAGCAACATTAAAGGTCATATCAGGACACGGTACCCTCATGGCAACCGTGGCTTGATATCCCACTCAGTCACATTATCCTGAAACTGAGTAAACCTGTACTTGTTGAGGCATTAGTTTGTGGATCTGCCACCAGGACACTACCTCACCTCTCAGTTTGAGGTAATGCACTCTCACCTCTCAGTTTGAGGCAATGCACTACCTCACCTCTCAGTTTGAGGTAATGCACCACCTCACATCTCAGTTTGAGGTAAATGCACTGCCTCACCTCTCAGTTTGAGGTAATGAACTACCTCACCTCTCAGCTTGAGGTAATGCACTACCTCACCTCTCAGTTTGAGGTAATGCACTACCTCACCTCTCAGTTTGAGATAATGAACTACCTCACCTCTCAGTTTGAGGTAATGCACTACCTCACCTCTCAGTTTGAGGTAATGCACTCCCTCACCTCTCAGTTTGATGTAATGCACTACCTCACCTCTCAGTTTGAGGTAATGCACTACCTCACCTCTCAGTTTGAGGTAATGCACCACCTCACATCTCAGTTTGAGGTAATGCACTACCTCACCTCTCAGTTTGAGGTAATGCACTACCTCACCTCTCAGTTTGAGGTAATGCACTACCTCACCTCTCAGTTTGGGGTAATGCACTACCTGTAGATCGTGGGGTCGAGTCCCGGTCGAGTCAAACCAATGACTTTAAAATTGATACTTGTCGCTTCCTACCACCTCCATTATTAGATAGCAACTTCTCAGTTCAGGAAATGACTACCTCACCTCTCAGTTTGAGGTAATGCACTACCTCACCTCTCAGTTTGAGGTAATGCACTACCTCACCTCTCAGTTTGAGGTAATGCACTACCTCACCTCTCAGTTTGAGATAATGCACTACCTCACCTCTCAGTTTGAGGTAATGCACTACCTCACCTCTCAGTTTGGGGTAATGCACTACCTCACCTCTCAGTTTGAGGTAATGCACTACCTCACCTCTCAGTTTGAGGTAATGCACTACCTCACCTCTCAGTTTGAGGTAATGCACTACCTCACCTCTCAGTTTGAGGTAATGCACTACCTCACCTCTCAGTTTGAGGTAATGCACTACCTCACCTCTCAGTTTGGGGTAATGCACTACCTCACCTCTCAGTTTGAGGTAATGCACCACCTCACCTCTCAGTTTGAGGTAATGCACTACCTCACCTCTCAGTTTGAGGTAATGCACTACCTCACCTCTCAGTTTGAGGTAATGCACTACCTCACCTCTCAGTTTGAGGTAATGCACTACCTCACCTCTCAGTTTGGGGTAATGCACTACCTCACCTCTCAGTTTGAGGTAATGCACTACCTCACCTCTCAGTTTGAGGTAATGCACTACCTCACCTCTCAGTTTGAGGTAATGCACTACCTCACCTCTCAGTTTGAGGTAATGCACTACCTCACCTCTCAGTTTGAGGTAATGCACTACCTCACCTCTCAGTTTGAGGTAATGCACTACCTCACCTCTCAGTTTGAGGTAATGCACTACCTCACCTCTCAGTTTGAGGTAATGCACTACCTCACCTCTCAGTTTGAGGTAATGCACTACCTCACCTCTCAGTTTGAGGTAATGCACTACCTCACCTCTCAGTTTGAGGTAATGAACTACCTCACCTCTCAGTTTGAGGTAATGCACTACCTCACCTCTCAGTTTGAGGTAATGCACTACCTCACCTCTCAGTTTGAGGTAATGCACTACCTCACCTCTCAGTTTGAGGTAATGCACTACCTCACCTCTCAGTTTGAGGTAATGCACTACCTCACCTCTCAGTTTGAGGTAAATGCACTACCTCACCTCTCAGTTTGAGGTAATGCACTACCTCACCTCTCAGTTTGAGGTAATGCACACCTCACCCTCAGTTTGAGGTAATGCACTACCTCACCTCTCAGTTTGAGGTAATGCACTACCTCACCTCTCAGTTTGAGGTAATGCACTACCTCACCTCTCAGTTTGAGGTAATGCACTACCTCACCTCTCAGTTTGAGGTAATGCACTACCTCACCTCTCAGTTTGAGGTAATGCACTACCTCACCTCTCAGTTTGAGGTAATGCACTACCTCACCTCTCAGTTTGAGGTAATGCACTACCTCACCTCTCAGTTTGAGGTAATGCACTACCTCACCTCTCAGTTTGAGGTAATGCACTACCTCACATCTCAGTTTAAGGTAAATGCACTACCTCACCTCTCAGTTTGAGGTAATGCACTACCTCAACTCTCAGTTTGAGGTAATGCACTACCTCACATCTCAGTTTGAGGTAAATGAACTACCTCACCTCTCACCTGAAGAATAATGCAATAACTCCACACGGGTTTATTCTCCTTTCGCAAATATTATCGGAATAAAAATACAAACCCTTCTCCTTCTGCCCCACTGGGTATGTAACACGCACGTACCTGGAAAAAAAACACAAAGACAAGAGTTATGTAGCAGTCACACTACGACGACAAGCGGCGACGACAGCCCAGCGACTTGGATTTTGTGAAAACCCGACGACATATGCAAATTCGGGCCAAGTTGGACGACAGTGCCACGACAGTGCCGCGACAGTGCCGCGACAGTGCCGCGACAGTGCCGCGACAGTGCGCCCCGGAGCAGTTTCCATGAGAAATATGAAGAATGGGACAGTGCAAACATGTAGGTTTATGCGGCGGACCTGTTAGGAAGCAGTCTTCATATTTGGGACGGTCCTAACATCCCTCAAAGCAAGCTAAACTGAGCCATGTTTGGACCGTCCCATTCTGTGTGTGTGTGTCTGTGTGTGTGTCTCTCTGTGTGTGTCTGTGTTGTGTCTCTGTGTGTGTCTCTGTGTGTGTATCTGCTGTGTGTCTCTGTGTGTGTCTGTGTCTCTGTGTCTTTGTGTCTCTGTTGCTGTGTGTGTGTGAGTATGATAGTGAGTGTGATAGTGAGTGTGATAGTGAGTGTGATAGTGAGTGTGAGTGTGATAGTGAGTGTGATAGTGTGTGATAGTGAGTGTGATAGTGAGTGTGATAGTGAGTATGAGTGTGATAGTGAGTGTGATAGTGAGTGTGATAGTGAGTGTGATAGTGAGTGAGTGTGATAGTGAGTGTGATAGTGAGTGTGATAGTGAGTGTGATAGTGAGTGTGATAGTGAGTGTGTGTGGTTTATCGCACACACAGAGACACACACAGAGACACACACACACACACACACACACACACACAGACACACACACAGACACAGAGACACAACACAGAGACTATGCGGCGGACCTGTGAGGAAGCATTCTCCATATGATATATGAAGAAATGGGACAGTACAAACATGTGATAGTGAGTGTGATAGTGAGTGTGATAGTGAGTGAGTGTGATAGTGAGTGTGATAGTGAGTGTGTGTGGTTTATCGCACACACAGAGACACACACACAGACACACACACACACACAGACACACACAGAGACACAGAGACACAACACAGAGACTATGCGGCGGACCTGTGAGGAAGCAGTCTCCATATGATATATGAAGAAATGGGACGGTACAAACATGCGTGTTAGACTATGCGGCGGACCTGTGAGGAAGCAGTCTCCATATGATATATGAAGAAATGGGACGGTACAAACATGTGAGTGTGATAGTGAGTGTGATAGTGAGTGTGATAGTGAGTGAGTGTGATAGTGAGTGTGATAGTGAGTGAGTGTGATAGTGAGTGTGATAGTGAGTGTGATAGTGAGTGTGAGTGTGATAGTGAGTGTGATAGTGAGTGTGAATGTGAGTGAGTGTGAGTGTGTGTGGTTTATCGCACACACAGAGACACAACAGAGACACACACACAGAGACACACACACACAGAGACACACACACAGACACAGAGACACACAGACACAACACAGAGACACACACAGACAAAGAGACACACACAGACACATACACACACAGAGACGCACACACACAGACACAGAGACACACACACATACACAGATACACACACAGACACACACAGACACACACACACAGACACACCACTACACACACAGAGACACACAAGAAGCAGTTTCCATGAGAAATATGAAGAATAGGACGGTGCAAACATGTAGGTTTATGCGGCGGACCTGTGAGGAAGCAGTCTCCATATGATATATGAAGAAATGGGACGGTACAAACATGTGTATTAGACAATGCGGCGGACCTGTTAGGAAGCAGTCTTCATAAGAAATACACACACACACAGATACACACACAGAGACACACACACACCACTACACACACAGAGACACACATGAAGCAGTTTCCATGAGAAATATGAAGAATGGGACGGTGCAAACATGTAGGTTTATGCGGCGGACCTGTTAGGAAGCAGTCTTCATATTTGGGACGGTCCTAACATCCCTCTAAGCAAGCTAAACTGAGCTATGTTTGGACCGTCCCATTCTGTGTGTGTCTGTGTGTGTGTCTCTGTGTGTGTCTCTGTGTGTGTCTCTGTGTGTGTATATGAAGAAACGGGCCCGGCGACAACTTAACGACAGCTTAGCGACAAGACGACAGCGTAGCGACAGCGTAGCGACAGCGTAGCGACAGCCGAACGACAGCGTCTGTCGCCGAGGTTTTTCAACATGCACAAAAACCCGACGACAACCGGGCGACAGTGGAGAAACTGGAGTTGTCGCGGAGGTGTCGCGGCGACAGCCGAACGACAACGTAACGACACCGTAGCGACAGCCGACGACAGAGCAAAACGACAAGTCGTTGGGCTGTCGTCGGCCTTGTCGTCGTAGTGTGACTGCTACATTAGTTAATATTCAAATGAACACCTTGCAGCTAAATAAGTTTACAGGTTCATGTTTAAAGTACGCTTCTAGATGTAGCTTGCCGCCACCGATTTATGTTTGATTTAAAGCTTGCATTGTCAGACAAAAGCGGAAAATTGTCAAGGACAAAACATTTACCTAGATTTTAAGCTTGGTTATACCTTTGAGAATATGAGCAATGTGTATGTGGAATAAGTATATGGTCACACACAGGTTCCCTTAGGGGTTTCAAGGGACAATTTCTGTAGCCCACATTTTTTTTGTAATTCAGCAATAGCCAGATCGTAGGGTTGCCGGATTAAAGAGGCACAACCTGTGCTACAAAATGTGTATGTATGTGTGTGTGTGTATCCATGTTTGTATGCGCATGCACACATATATGTGTGTATGTTTGTTTGTGAAAGAGAGAAGAAGACAAGGCAGAGAAAGGAAATGATGGGAAGGAAGACAACATCAGGGAATGAACATGGCTGTTCGGCAAGTGCCGGAGGGCAGTGGAGAACAGCGAAATATGGAGAAAACTGGTTGCAAAGTGATCTGTGGTGCCCCAACAACCCTCGCGGTTAAGGGATTAATGATGCCGATGATGATGACGACGATGGTGATGATGACAACGATGATGTATGTGTATCGACATTGTAGAAATAAAGATAAAGAACAGGACATACACCACTTCCCCTTTTTTTCCTCTTGACAATAAAACAAAATCAATAATCTTTGCACCCTCTTATATAAAACCTGTAACCCCTCCTGCGCCCTATTAAAAAAAACACCAGATAAATAGTCCTATTGATCCAGACATTTACTCATACGATAACTTATGGTGGGCAACATATATGCCTGCTCTAACAACACCAATAACAACAACCAATAACAACAACCAACAACAACAACCAACAACATTCCTGGCAACAACAAAAGAACCCCCCCTAAAAAAAAATCCATAAAAAACACTCTCATCCTCCCCCCCCCCCAGAAACCTGCACAGCACCAAGCAATTAGACCATTAAACCATTAGCCCTTCTTAATATAAGACCTCCCACCCACCCACCCACCACCCAAACTCCAATCCTCATTCACATTCCTGCTATTCAATAAAGTATGACGATTAAAAAGGACCAGGGATGAAAGTGGTTTCTGGCAAAAATCGGTGAAATCAAGCCGACATTATTACACCTACGGTGATTTCCGCGAAAACGTGGATTTCCCCCCATATGATTAACACTGTCAGGGAATCGCGCAGAAAATGCAGGAAGTCAGGTTTCAACTATCCTTGTTGTGACTCTATTATCGCGCATACCTAACACTTTCTTGTTTGGGTTTTATGTTCTAGCAACATCTAAGGTCATATAAGAACGGGATTAGAACTAACCAATTGTTGTCATATACATCCTGATTCTTTTGTTTAATATTAATTGGCAAATATTTATATTAAAACCTCTCTAAATTGACCGACGTTGCGACCGATATCAAGTGGTCCATTTAGGGAGGTGGTCGTTTTAGGGAGTTAGAAAATGGTTAAAATGGGATTGTTGGAACCCAAATAAAGCGATCGATATAGGGGAGTGGTCGATATGTGGAGGTGGTCGGTTAGAGAGGTTTTACTGTATACAAAATCGCGGAAATCCGCCAAATCGCGGAAATGTTTCGTCCCTGGAAGACGTATCTCGGAGTAGGTCAGGATTGACATCACTTGGTGCTAAATCCGCAACGACGTTTTATATTACAAGACTCATATAGATGATAAAGGTCTGTGTTTAATGACAACTTCACAGCAAGGGGCAGTGTTGATTTGTGAATCGTATTGACGGCTCCAGGTTGTAAGCTCGTAGTCGTCTAGATAAAAGATTCACCCTATACTTGTAGTACACGGATGAACGACAATGTAGTCTAAATACTGGCGAAAATAGCTTTAGTATGGAACAGGAAGTAGAATGCCTGGCTCCAATATCAAATGGCTACTTATATCAGCACAGAGTTGGTGACATGGGAGAGATTGCAAAAAGACAATATGGGGGCGATAGAATGCCGTCGATTTCACTTTTAAATTCTATTAAACTACATGTTTTATTATACTTTTCAACTCAAAGATAGCGGGGAAATATGAAGACATATACAAAGAATAAATGATGCTTCTTAGATTGTGGATTTAGGTTCTCATTTCATTTCCCGACCTTTTCGACAGCTTTTATATAGGGTTGGTATTCACCCGTGTACTGCAAGTACGGGGTGAATCCTTTATCTAGTAGTCGTCATGCCCTTTAAAGATGCATAGTTGGATAAAAGCATCAAATTTTTGAAAAGCAAAATACTTATCTAGATTTGAACCCACATATTCTACTTACATACTGGTGCAGTTATTAAGTGTTCTTCGGTACACAGAAGGGAATACTAAATCAATTTAATAGAACTTGTTACTGCTGAAGGTTATAGGGGTCAGAGTTTTGGCATGCTTGCCTAATTCAATTTGCCATGTTTACATTTCAAATATCTTGCAAGTTAGTCATTTTAAATCGGAGTTGAAGAGAATTGCGTGGAATGAGCTAGGGCTCATTCGGGGTCATTACAGGGCACACGAGGCAGCGAAGCTGTTGGGGGGGGGGGCCCTTTTGTCCCCCCCCCCCTCCGCCGGGGCCGGCGAACTGGGGAGGGGCCAACAACCTTCACCAGGCCGCTCTTGCCACGCCTCCAACTTCCACTCCTCTCATTGGTCATCACCCCTCACACACCCTCTCAACAGCCAATCACACACCACTCAAGCTGGGGCCCACCAGCTCATCACACCGACTGGTCACTCCGCTTTCTGACATCGGACTGACCACTAACCTCACCTTTTTTCCCCACCCACCCACTCCTGCCGATATTAAAAACACTATATCATGTAATTTTATTAATGAATTGTTATAACAACATTTCACATTAAATCTATACATATAATTATTGCTCATCATAATTAAGTAACTCTTGCCAACCGCTAGTTGCTCTGTCATTGATTGAATTTGACTGCATTGCTCATATGTCTCATCTCCCCTCACCTCACTAACATCCCTCACCACTCCGATCACCACATGACCTTCTTCCCTGTAGCTTTTGGATGGCCACACCGCAAAAATGTAATGCCCTCAGGGGCTGCCCGGAATAAAAGCCATGTCCTCCATTCCTGCTTCCACGTCTTGTGTGCTAATAATTGATAATAATTAGGCTCAAGTGCCACTATCATATTAGAAGAATGCTTCTTTGGGTGGATGGGTGGGTGAAAATGGTGACAAACTGGCTGAATCACACTATAGTGAGTGGCGGCATATGACTGGCTGGTAGTATTTGCCACTGGATGATGAGCAGGTGGTCGCAGGGTGAGCTGAGGCTATAAGGTGGCGGTGTGGGTGTCAGCGTTCCCCTGCACCCAGCAATGACAGCAAATGAGTACCAAGCTCTCATTCAATCCTTTTGGGTTTGAAGTAACTTGCTATAGATGGCTCGCTTGGCCAGAAACACTTCTTAACTCAAGTGCTATGTTTGTAATATTTATCGCCCTTTAAGCTAGTGACATCTATCGGCAGAATCTGGAACCACTCTTATTCAGGTACATTCCCCAAGTGCCTATGATTTCACATGCTACATCTCCGTAAAGAATGCCTGGAAATTGTTTTAAATGTCTGATTATATTCAGATATTCATATCGCAACAGGATTCAAGCTCTTTTCCTTGTAATATATATTTAAAAAAGACAACTATATTGTATTTTTCTTCTGGAATTTCACTGCCGCTCTCTTCACATATTACACCCCTCCAGTTAAACAAGTGACATCTATCGGCAGAATCTGGAACCACTCTATTCGGGTACTTTCCAGCTTAACTGGCGGGGGTCTATTGGGATCTATTGAAGTGGGATACGCGGGGGCATCCTTAGATAACATGTTTGCGGGGGGGGGGGGATTCTCTGTTAGCAATACTAATTAAAGACGCTACCTAGAGCTTATGCTGTAACCTTGCAGTAGAGAGACTGGGATTAGGGCTTCACTTAAAATTACATAGTGCGATGGTTTTGAGTTTCAGTAATTTTCTGAGATAAATATATATTACTATTAGTATTAGGCTGATCGTTAATTCTGTTTGTTGTTGTTTTACATCCTAGCAACATCTAATGTCATATCAGGCTGGGTACTGACATGTGACAGTGCACACTCATGGTGACTTTATAGTGCTGCCCCACTGGGAACCAGGTCACCACTACCATGATCATTATATCCCACTCAGTTACATTATCCTGACATTGAGCCAACCAGTCCTTGCCATATCCTAATATTGCCAAACGCCAGGCTAGGAAGTGACCAGTATCAATTTTTAAGTCATTGGTTTGACTTGACCAGGATTCGAACCCATAAACTCATGGATTCGGATCTCCTGATCTCCCAAAACAGGAGACGAACGCTCTATTCGGCTGATCGTTAAAATCGACCTTACTTTAGTCTGAAGTAACTTTTTTTTTTAAATCGATAACCTTTGAGATATTTAAAGTGCAAATGGGCAAAAACTAATTTCCGCAAGCATACTAAACCTCTGACACCATAGACTTATGCAGTAACAGGTTCTATTAAATTGCCTCATTATTCCCTTTTATGTGGCAACAAATCTTCAAGAAATCCACCAGTATCTAAATTAGACATCTATAATCAAGTGAAGATAAGTGCTTTGGTTTTGAAAATTAGATGTTTTCATCACACTACGCAGTTTTAACACTGAGCTTTATAGGCAATATTTAACAAATATTTTTGCGAGCCTTTCACTTTTCCATCACAATCACTTTTAATGCCAGATAAAATGGCCAAATGAGTTGAGCATCTGCTTCTCATGCTACAAGTTGTGCGAATCAAACATCGGCTGATGAGTCAAACCAATGACGTAACAAATTTATACTTTGCCGGGTGCTTGGCATTACCAGGATAGGGCATGCATGGAGAGGCGAAATCACGAACACCAAGTATTCGTGATTGAAATCCACCCTTCCCGTTTAATCAACGAAAATTTAAAAAAAAACTAAAAATGTTAAATTAAAAATAATTCCACGCTCACATGAAATAAATTGTCGGAAATGCTACACGATTAGCTTTCCGACCGGTGAGCAATCTGATATCTTTTTTTAAATCTTTAAAAAAAAATCCATCTTATCATATCTTTGGCAATTTATTGCAATGACAAAAACACCCTCCCCCTCCCCGCCCCCCCCCCCGCCCCCCCGCCACAAATTAAATAAATAAAATGGCTTTCCGGCGAACGTTGGAGGCTTACTGAAGACACTAATTGGAGCCTGCTACAATAAAACTGTCAGAAGCAGAGCACTGATCCCTGATTAACGGCACTAGCCAAGCGCGTTAAGTTGTGGAACCCCCCTTCCCACACCAACACCTGTCCCCCTCCAACACACCCACCCCACCCCACACACCTCCACCCACACCCACCTGCCCACACACTCATACTCACCCACCCGCCCAACCCACCCACCCCCAACACCTCTCCCCCTCCAACACACCCACCCCACCCCACAGACCTCCACCCACACCCACCCGCCCACACACACTCAGTCACCCACACCCACCTCCACCCACCCTCCACCCACCCACAACACCTCTTCCCCCTCAACACCCCCACCTCCCCCCACCTCCATCCCACACCTCCATACCCTCCAGCGCACACCAACCCACTCACACCCAACCCCAACGCCTCTCCCCTCCAACACACCCATCGACCCCCACACACCTCCACCCGCCCACACCACCGCCCAAACCCACCCCACCCAACACCTCCTCCACCATCAAAACTCCCCACACCCCCCCCCCCCACACCCACTCACCCCCCCCCACACCCACTCCACCAACCACCAGCCCACACCCACACTGACACACTCACCCACCCACACTTCCAGTGGTTCATCCTTTCATAACAAGGCGCACCCAGCTGCTCACACAGCCACCTAGCGGATAAGGACACCTTTAATCGGAAACCCAATCACATCGGCCTTTACTTGCCTAATCAAATGGTGTTTTTTTAAGTGTTCGTTTTTGTGGGTTTATTTTTAGTATCTGCCATATTTCTTTATGTAAATATATTAAGCCAACCATTATAATCCAGTTTTACTTTGCCAGAGGGGATGGCCGAGTGAGTTGAGCGCCCACCCCCGGTTTTGGTAGATCGTGGGATTCGAACCTTGGTCGAGTCAAACCAATGACTTAAAAATGCATACTTGTCGCTTCCTAGCCAGGCACTCGGCATTATTAGGATAGGTCAAGGACTGGTAGGCTCAGTGTCAGGATAATGTGACTGAGTGGGATATCAGGTCATGGTACTAGCTGGCGGCCTAGTCTCCCAGTTGGGCAACACTATAAACAAATCAATACCTGCCCTGATATGACCTTAGATGTTGCCAGAACATAAAACAACAACAACCAACACAGTGTAATTTAGAATTTAAACCTGCGCCATTATATCACAGTCATACCGCTATATTTCTTAACAGCCAATACAGTAAAACCTCTCTAAATCAACTGACCGTGCGACCGACGGTAAATGGTCCCTTTATGAAGGTGGTCGGTTTAGGGAGGTTTTTATTTTCTCGTTACAATGGTATTGTACGGGCGATCGTTTCAGACCCAAATAAAGCGATCGATATAGGGGAGTGGTCAATCTGTGGAGGTGGTCGGTTAGAGAGGTTTTACTGTACACACATTTGTCAGGAGAACCCCCTGGGTGCAGTTTTATATTCACACTACACTTTTTTCAGTCCATCCAGATCCGCATCAGTTTACACATCGTCGTAAAAATGCGCCGCACTCCCCTCCCAATCTCAGTGTTAGGGTAATGCTTCCTTCGGGGATAACCATTTCGTGACAACAACTTGTGATATTATTAAAGTTGCATAGTCCGATGGTTTTCAGTTTCTGTTGTATGTTTATATAAATGTATTAAGTTGATTGGCATAATTCACCTTAATTTAGTTTGAAGTATCTTGTATATTAAATGGCTAACTTTGGATATCATCATCATGCTGTCGGTCGCGTTGCGACAAAGACTGCTTTCATTACTTGACTGCCACTCTCCATTTATTTTTTGTGGTTGTACATTTCATGAAAGCTGCCTGCAAAAGTGTTGAAGTGCTGCTGGCTTTTGCAAGTTACCAGCGGCATTCTTTCAGGGAGCAAATAGAGGTTTCACACCGGCAAGAACATGTCAAGGCAGGTGCAAAACTATCTGTCCCTGCAGTGGCTGGTTGGGAGATGTTGGGGAGTTCCATACATCAACCGCCCTTAATGCTGCCACAGTGACATGGTTTTCTGTTTAGGGTTTGCTCCCTTAGCCTTCGGTTCAGTCAAGAACCTGTACCACAAGGCAGTGGTTTACAACTCTGCAGGGCAGGGGCGTCAAACTCCCTGAGGTATTGCAATACCTGCAATACCTGCATACCTACTTTGGATATATTGAATTGCAAACCGGCTAAATTAATTTTGACGTGCATATAAAAACTCTTGATAGCATAGGCTTCAGCAGTAATAAATTCTCTTAAATTGTCTTAGTACGCCCTTCTATGACCACCCCACCACACTCTTCCATTGGCCGGTGACCCGGTGACCCGATGACCTGACCTCGTAACTTTGATGTGCCAGAAGTGACATATTCCAGCAGCCATCAGTCAGTCACTGCGTCTTGATAGTGGCTGCCATATTGGTACGGGGGTAGGTGTCGTTAACTATTAATCGTCTAACCTTTGGCATACCAGGATTCGGTTTCGCCAGTGTACCTTGTTCTCCTGTTACCAAAGGAGCCATCGCTATCTAGTAGCAGTAGCAGAGCGCGCAGTAAAGTGGGTGCTACTGCTGCTGCTGCTGCTTCTTCTTCTGCTGCTTCTTCTTCTGCTTCTTCTTCTGCTGCTGCTTCTGCTGCTGCTACTGCTGCTGCTTCTGCTTCTACTTCTGCTGCTGCTACTGTTGCTGCTACTGCTGCTACTGTTGCTGGTACTGCTGCTGCTTCTGCTGCTACTGCTGCTGCTACTGCTGCTGCTATTGCAGTTGCTGCTGTAGTTGCTGCTGCTACTGCTGCTATTGCAGTTGCTACTGCTGCTACTGCTTCTGCTGCTGCCACTGCTGCTATTGCAGTTGCTGCTGCTGCTACCCCTGCTGCTACTACTGCTTCGGCTGCTGCTGCAGCTGCAGTTGCTGCTGCTGCTACTACTGCTTCGGCTGCTGCTACTGCTTCTGTTGCTGCTGTTGCTGCTGCTACTACTGGTACTACTGCTTCTGCTGCTGCTGCTACTACTGCTTCGGCTGCTGCTGCTATTGCTACTGCTGCTACTGTTGCAGTTTCTGCTGATGCTAATACTACTGGTACTACTGCTACTACTGGTACTACTGCTGCTATTGTTTCTGCTGCTGCTGCCACTGCTGCTACTACTACTGCTGCTGCTATTGCACTTCTTGCTGCCGCCTCTGCTGCCGCCTCTGCTGCTGCTATTGTCGCTGTTGCTGTTGTTGTTGCTGCTGCTATTGTTGCTGTTGTTGCTGCTGCTGTTGTTGCTGTTGCTGCCGCTGTTGTTGCTGCACGAATCAACTTACTGCCGATAGCCACAACCCAAGGACTGCCAACCGGGAAAGGATACCTGGCCTATCAGTTATATCCTGGATATACGGCTCGGGTTACTGTCACACTACAGAGCCGCCTGTGTGTGTGTGTGTCTATATATATGTAATTATATAGCGCTATATATATATATTATATATTATAATATTATATATTATAATTATATATATTATATATATATAAAATGACTATGGTGAAGGAGACAAAGAGAGAGAGTCGAAGCGAGGAGTTGGTGGGAACCTTCCAATTTTATTTTGCAATGAAGGCCCATGGCCGGGCAAAAGAAATAGCCCTACCTATATAAAAGCTAAAATTGTGTAGCAGCAGCGAGCTGGGTGGCAGCAGACTGAATGAAAAGCAGCGGCAGCGCCGTAGCAGCGGAGCAACATTGCTAATACCGCAGCATATATAGAATAATCGAGATCGTTAAATAAATAATTAAATAATAAAGGTAGGAGAAACCCCGCCTATTTATATATATATGTCGTGGGGGTGATGAAAATAGGAAATACTGTGCCTAGAGCGGGACTCGAACCCACATCTCTCTGCATTCCGGGCCAGTGTGCTAACCATTACACCACCTAGGCTCCCTGATATCAATACACTCCCCACGCCTACCTGTCTATGTGGTTACTTGCCTGAGAGGTCAGTGCAGACCACTACACTCGTCCCCCTGGAATTGTAAGTCTTGTAATGCTTACAATTACATACATACAGGCAATGCACTAACACATACATACACAGGGTAGGTTCAACAACCATACAGCGCAAAGCTTGTACAGGATCCTGATCACGGCAACCAGTGTCTGTTAATCTAGTCTGTAGACTGTTAATCTAAAGGTTGGTGGCTCGAGCCCACCCAGGGACGCCAAGTGTAGTGGTCTGCACTGACCTCTCAGGCAAGTAACCACATAGACAGGTAGGCGGGGGGAGTGTATTGATATCAGGGAGCCTAGGTGGTGTAATGGTTAGCACACTGGCCCGGAATGCAAAGAGATGTGGGTTCGAGTCCCGCTCTAGGCGCAGTATTTCCCATTTTCATCACCCCCACGACACTGGTTGCCGTGATCAGGATCCTGTACAAGCTTTGCGCTGTATGGTTGTTGAACCTACCCTGTGTATGTATGTGTTAGTGCATTGCCTGTATGTATGTAATTGTAAGCATTACAAGACTTACAATTCCAGGGGGACGAGTGTAGTGGTCTGCACTGACCTCTCAGGCAAGTAACCACATAGACAGGTAGGCGTGGGGAGTGTATTGATATCAGGGAGCCTAGGTGGTGTAATGGTTAGCACACTGGCCCGGAATGCAAAGAGATGTGGGTTCGAGTCCCGCTCTAGGCGCAGTATTTCCCATTTTCATCACCCCCACGACATATATAATAAATTATATTTGACATAAAACTGGCTATGGTGAAGGAGATAAAGAGAGAGAGTCGAAGCGAGGAGTTGGTGGGAACCTTCCAATTTTATTTTGCAATGAAGGCCCATGGCCGGGCAAAAGAAATAGCCAAAACGGACCAAGAAGAGGCCGCCCCAAACTACTCGCCGATCCCAACCTGGGCCAGGGAGGCGGAGACCCGCAAGTCGTTCATAATGCGCACCTGTAAAGGCGACTTCAAATACGCGTATACCGTCTCCATGGCCCAGTCCCCCCTGACTTTGATCTCAATAGTCGCACCGCAAATCGCCAGATAAGTCGTACCCCCCCGGCGGAGGGAGTGCGAGGTAAATTCGCACTCCCCGAAGCCCGCCATGTTTGCAAAAAATGTTAGGATTGACTGATAGGCAGCATAGGACATAGAGGTCGAGCCCCCATCAGCTGGGAGTCTAAAAGCCAAATCGTTGGGGTCAATCAAATGTTTCTTAGTCCAGAACACAGCACAGAGAGCCAGGTTACAGCACCTCGCGACAGGGATTTCCAATATCCTTTCAGCAAACTGGATAGTTTTACACTTTCTGACCCGCACTACCATACCCCAGTCGAAAAAGGTGAAGTCTGAACGCCGTAAGGTCGCATCGGAGGCTGTTACCTGACTCTTACGAAGCAGAGCACGAAACGACAACAAGATAGCCGCCCGCCATGCAGTGTGCCCTGGATTTAGTGTCAAACCCTCAAAAATCTTAATTAGCATACTGGGTAGGAGCGGAGGGGCACGCCTGGGTGTATCACCTTTAATACGCTTTATACCTTTCAAGGTCGCAGCGACGTAATAGTCGGAATAGGCAATTGTAGGGGCGGCGTTTTGTTTTAAATAGAAGTTTAGGCCCGACAAGTAATTTAGGATTGATCGATATGAGAGGTCTCTGGCTAGCCAGGTTGCATATAGCACAACCCACTTAGAAGAGCATGGTAGAGGGGCCCTGGTTTCCCCCACCAGATCCACAAACCGCAGATAACGCTTAATCTGCACTGTTCTGGACGACCAAGAGTTAGGCGCATAAAAGCCCTGCTCATAACGTTGTTGCTCCCTTGCCAGGTCTTCCCGTCCTGGAACAAAGCAGAAAGGGGGCCTCAAAAATACTTCTGCAGCACATCTTCCAACCTACGTCTACCTCAGCAATCCTGGCTGGGCTCCCATGATCAGATAACCTACTTAATGCGTCACAAGTTACATTCCTAGTAGTGTTAATATAGCATG
>CM059188.1:104724917-104743263 GCA_030323885.1 Branchipolynoe longqiensis | reverse complement strand
TCGACACACATGAAGTATTTTTCTCTCAACCGTCGAAAATTCAAAATGTTTTTACGATACCGTCAGCTTTGTCTGTCGTTCCTCCATGTGGATAGTTGAAATCGACTCACAAGCCCGTCATTGGCGATCGATACAAGTCGGAGGGATTGAATGAAATCGACACACGTAAAGTATTTTCCTAACGGTCGAGATTCAAATCAATTTTACGGTATCCTCAGTTTTTGGCGATCGTTCCGTACTGCGGTTGGTCGAATCGATACCCAACTTAATTCTTGTTGATCGACACACACAGAACTTGACACAGGTGAAATAATATTCTCATAGTCGAGAAATGAAAATGTTTTTTACGATACCGTCCGTCTTGTCGACTTTTCCTCAATATGGCGAGTTGAAATCGACATTCTCATCGTCGAATCGCTATTCCGTCGATCGTTAACACCAGTAGTCCAGCCTTGTCGTCATCCGCTGTCCCGGACGACAGATATAGCAGAAAAACACAGGTAGCTCGTAGACTGTGTCTGCTGATTTTCACAGGCGCATTTTCACAGGCAACCGATGTGTTAATTTTAACAGGCGCCATTGTGCACCTAACAAGCGCTGGTTGACATTTAACAGGCGCCGATGTGCACCTAACAAGCGCTGGTTGACATCTGGCAACATGGTGGGGTGCCAGGATAGCGCAGCCGGAAAACGGCCCGCAGCGAATATAACCATAAATATCATGGGTTAATAATAAGGGCAGCATTAAATGCCAATATCCTGCACGATATAGGAATATAGCTCCGCCCCTTTATACTCATAGTAATAAATTATATATCCCATATATATTATATATATATATTGATAGAAATAAGCCACATTGTTTACTTGTCCACTGGCAGGTCTGGTGTGGTTTTCACTTGTCCATCTGAATTTTCATTTGTCCCTTAGTACTTACCTTATATGTACATATATAAGCTTGTTTTATTTAATTACGCATCTAGAGGACATTGATTTTTATCATTGGCTATTGGATGCCAAACAATGGTCATTCTGACATATTTCTTTAGAGGAAACCCACTGCCACCACATAGGCTACTCTTTCTGATAAGCAGCAAAGGGTCTTTTATATGCACTTTCCCACAGACCGGACAGCACACACCACAGCCTTTGATGAACCAGTTGTGGACCACTGGTTAGAATGGAAAATAGGCCAAACTGCAGATGTGTGCAGTGAGCAGGATCAATAGGATGACCGACACCTTCATAGGTGGACACTCTACTGCCTGAGCTACGTCCCACACCCTTTATATATATCGACCTATATCTACACATATAAACATATATATGGGTCGTTCTCAGAAACTGTGTATCACTTGTATAACAATATATGCTTCTTATATAAATATATATATATATATATACACATATATATAGAATTTATATACATATACAGCGATAGAAATAAGCAAATAAAATTCACTTGTCCTCCGGACAAGTCTAGTGTGATTTCACTTGTCCATAGTCTATTTAAAAAAGTATTTCTCTTAGAATCAAAATCATGGACAAAATCAATGAGAAATAACCAAACATATGAACAAATCATGGTACATGTTGGAGAAGCAACATGGTTAATTTGCGCACGACACGGGGACGGATTAAGCCGCTCCCTCCCCCTCCCCCAACATGCCAAACTCCTCTGCCACCCGCTTCCACACCCCACTCCCTTCCCCCCGGGCTCTCAGCCACTCCCCCACCCCTCCTTCATCTCCCGGCCAGCTTTCACACCTCCACGGCTCCGAACCCCTCCGCGCTCTTCCCCCCCCCCCCCTCGCCCCCCCCCCCCCCACACCAAGGATTCGAACCCCAAACCCCCTTTCCAGCCTCCCGAGAACCGCTCACGTCTCGCGAGACCGCTTTCACACCCTCCCGAGACCTGGCCGACCAGCAGGTTAAAAGGAGCCTCCCTCCACGGTCTTAGCCACTCTCCTCCTCACGCCGAACCAGCCAACACCACGTTCTCAGCCGCCCACCCACACCTACAATAATACACGTAAGGTTGAGAGGCCCTGATTCACTCTAACTTCCCGGATTGAACTCTTAACTGACCCACAGCTGACTCCACTACAACCTCGGGAACTACCATACCTCACCCCGAAACCTACTCCGCACATCTAACCACTCGCACGCACCGCTTAGACATCTTACTCATCACACCATTGTACTCTTAGCTCGCATAAGAATAGTTAGCCTTACTTTGCTTCTCAACGACTATTACTACTTTATCTGTATATAGCCCACTGACTGTATTGTATGTTACTTGTTGCCGCGGGCGCTCAATAAATTCCGCTTTATACCCAGTTCCCTTGTCGTGTCGTAAATGATGTGTGGCATCATATAAACCATTACTCTAATGGACACACAGGCAGATGGGTTGTTGTTTTAGCAGTCTACACAAGGATGGCCACTGGATGAAGGTGTGGATGTGGGTGTGGGTGAGGGTGTGGGTGTGGTTGTGGGTTTGGTTGTGGGTGCAGAGTGGGATTTCTCTCTGTGTGGTATATCCACCACACAGTATATTTGTATGTGTATATACAGACAGACATATACATGTATATATATATATATATATATATATATATATGCATATACACAAATATATATGCATGTATAGGCATAATTATAAACATATGCATGCATATATGAGGATATATGTGCATATATATGCATATATACGTGCATATACATGTAGATACGTATATTTAGACATATATACGCATATATACATATATACAGATATATATGTGTAGATATGTGTACATATATGTATATATGCGCATATATACACATATATACATGTAGATATGTATATATACACATATATATGCATATATATACATGTATATATGTGTATAAATGCACATCTATGTATGCATATATATGCATATATGTATGGTTATATGTATATACTGGTACTGGTAGTACCCCTATCCTCAAACTTAAAAACGAGGTTTGGCAGCAGTCATTGCTCAATGACCATGACCAACATCCACCCTAAGTTTTTCAGTTGGACAGTTTACAGATGCATCCCCGCCTTACCTTCTTTGTCTTGGTGTAACCCTGCCAGCCATATAGACCAGGTTAGAGGTCGTCATCCATGGTTGCCCCACCTGACACCTCCCCTCCCCCCACCCACACACACAAAGTAAGACAATAGCCACACAGCAACACTGATCAATGGCTCAATGAACATGACCCACATCCACCATAAGTTATTCAGTTTGACAGTTTACAGATGCATCCCCACCCTAGCTTCTTTGTGTTGGTGTAACCCTACGAGCCATAAAGACCAGGTTAGAGGTAATCTAGTTAAAAGGTTCACCTAGTGCTTGTAGTACACGGGTGAAGGACAACGTAGTGTAAATACGTGCAAAAATAGGTTTAGTATGGAACATGAACTAGAAACTGTGGCTCCACTATCAAATGGCTACTCATATAGGCACAGAGTTGGTGAAATGGGCGAGAATGCAAAAAGACAAGATGGCGGCCAGAGAACGCTGCCGATTTCACTTTTAAATTGCATTAAAGTATATGTTTTATTATATTTTCCAACTCAAAAGTAGCGGCTAAACATGAAGACATATACAAAGAATAAATGTTGTTTCTTAGATTGAGAAATTAGGCTCTCATAAAGACTCATTATATAAGGCTGATTTTCACCCATGTACTACAAGTACCGGGTGAATCTTGTATCTAGAGGTAATCATGCATGGTTGACCCACCTGACACCTCCCCCTCCCCCCCCCACCCACACACACAAAGTAAGTAACACAGCAACACTGATCTGCAATCCACACTCCAACCAGCCTACCTCTAGCCACACCATTCTGGTCAATGATGATGTGGTGATATTTATTTTAATTTAATTTATATTTAAATTGATTTATTTATTATCCTCACTATTTAATTTTTTAAAGATTATTTCTATCCATATTGTTCCTCATTATTCACATGATGTCAGGACCTCCCAGCAGTCTGCCACCAATTGGACCTCTCTGGGTTTAGCAGTTCCTTTGTAGCTCAGGTGGCAGAGGGTTGGTCTCAAGATCAGAGGGTAACTGGTTCGAATCTTGGAACTGGAATACTTTTTAAAAAAAGAATGTCTTAATATATATTTTTAAATGCATAATTATATTAATATTAATCAATATGCCTTTACCTGACTTGACATTACTCGACTTTACGGGGCTCGACTATACGGGGTTGACTTTACCCGCTCGACTGTACCCGGCTCGACTTACCCGGCTCGACTTTACCCTGCTCGACTTTAACTGGCTTGACTTTACCTGGCTCGACTTTACCTGGGTCGACTTTACCCGACTCGACTTTACCCAGGCTTGACTCTACCCGGCTCGACTTTACCCGGCTCGACTATACCCAACTCGACTTTAACCGGCTCGACTTCAACCAGCTCGACTTTACCCGGCTCAACTCTACCCCGCTCAACTTTACCCAGCTCCACTTTACCCAGCTTGACTTTATCCGGCACGACTTCACATGGCTTGACTTACTCTGCTCGACTTTACTCGGGTCAACTTTACCCGGCTCGACTTTACCCGGCTCGACTTTACCCTTCTCAATTTTACCCGGCTCGATTTGACCTCAACTTTAGCCGACTAGAGTTTAGCCGACCTGAGTTTAGCCAACTCTACTTTAGCCGACTCTACTTTAGCCGACTCTACTTTAGCTGACTCGACTTTAGCTGATTCGACTTTAGCCGACTCGACTTTACCTGCCTCAACTTTACCCAACTTGACGTTACCCGACTTGACTTTACCCAACTTGACTTTACCCGACTTGACTTTACCCGACTTGACTTCACCCGACTTGACTTCACCCGACTTGACATTACCCGACTTGACATTACCCAACTTGACTCTTCCCGACTTTGACTTTGCCCAACCTGACTTTGCCCGACCTGACTTGCCCGACCTGACTTTGCCCGACCTGACTTTACCCTACCTGACTTGACCCTACCTGACTTTACCCGACCTGACTTTACCTGACTTGACTTTCCCCGACTCAAGTCAGGTCGAATCATGTAGAGGTCGGGTCAAGTAGAGGTCGGGTAAAGTCGAGTCGGGTAAAGTCGAGTCGAGTAAAGTCGAGTCGGGTAAAGTCGAGTCGGGTAAAGTCGAGTCGGGTAAAGTCGAGTCGGGTAAAGTCGAGTTGGGTAAAGTCGATTCTGGTAAAGTCGAGTAGGGTAAAGTCGAGTAGGGTAAATTCGGGTCGGGTAAAGTCGGGTCGGGTAAAGTGGAGTCGGGTAAAGTGGGGTCGGGTAAAGTGGGGTCGGGTAAAGTGGGGTCGGTAAAGTGGGGTCGGGTGAAGTCGGGTCGGGTGAAGTCGGGTCGGGTGAAGTCGGGTCGGGTGAAGTCGTGTCGGGTGAACTCGGGTCGGGTGAACTCGGGTCGGATGAAGTCGGGTCGGGTGAAGTCGGGTCGGGTGAAGTCGGGTCAGGTGAAGTCGGGTCGGGTGAAGTCGGGGCGGGTGAAGTCGGGGCGGGTAAAGTCGGAGAGGCTAAAGCTAAGATTCCTTACACGCGGTATGCGGCATGCGGTATGCGAATGCGGCAAAAAATCGAAACGCCTTGAAGTCAATGGGCTACAACCCTTACACGCGGTATGCGAATGCGAATGCGAATGCGAATGCGACAACTCGATCGGTCCCTGTAGCGATCGGTGCGGCATGCGGTATGCGGCACGCAGAGTGTGAATAGAAACCTGAGTCTGATGTGTCCATTAGTTTAACATTAGGAGAGGCGACTGAGCATTACGGAACGGTCTCACACAGGGGTGCTGAGGGGAAAAATATGGTAGTGGTGGTGGTGGGGTTCAGGTTGGTAAAAATGATACCAGAGCCACAAAAATATGAATACTTATGTATAATTTGGTAATTAGAAAGGTAAGAACCTCCATGTGACGTACCAAGAGTTACATAGATATACATGCCATATTAGGCCATATACAGTGCAGTATGGAGTATACTTGTTTATTTATATTTTTTAAATATAGCCAGTCGTGTGCCGCATGCCGCATGCCGCATACTGCGTAGAAGGAATCTTCCCATTCGCATACTGCATACCGCATGCCGCATGCCGCATACCGCATACCGCGTAGAAGGAATCTCAGCTTTAAGTCGGTGCGGCTAAAGTCGTGTCGGCTAAAGTCAGGTCGGCTAAAGTTGGGTCGGCTAAAGTCGGGTCGGCTAAAGTCGGGTCGGGTAAAGTCGAGCAAAGTCATATTTTTTTGTGATGGGTGTATTTATGCTGCCCATAACGGTTAAGTCTAATGACTTGTTTTCGCCGCTAGACAGTAATAGTCTTGTGACTCCCCTTCTTTTTATCATTTTCAGTTGTTGTGTAGCTAACTACTGCATGCATTCTTTCTCTGTTTGTAAGCATTCTCCCACATCCCCCAAACCTCTGTGAGTTTGTTTGTTCTACATCGGATAATTGTTTTGTTACCAATAGTTAATTTCTCTGAATGTCTTCACCTTGCTGTGTTAGTGGTCATTAGGTTTTGATTTTAAGTTTAAGTTTACCTTTTGTATGTAAAACTTTGCTTGAATTATCAGTGTATTTTCTATTTATTTATTTATCTCTCTTTCTTTTTCTTTTTTAATTCATTTATTTGTTGTTGTCATTAGTCTAGCAGTGCATTTAGCTCTCTTTTGATTCATTTTTTATATGTTTCTATTGTCCCTGTACTTCTTTCTTCTACTCCCAGTGTATTCCATTCCCTTGCCTTTGTGTACTCAGTACTCCTCTCATATGATCTGTTTTTGGCTCTGTTTCTTATCAGTCTGGGTACATCACTACCTCTTGTTGCCCTTTTTGTTACCTGCACCCTCCCAGGCTTCCTTGTCTCCCTGAATGCTGCTATTTTGAGATGTGCTTTTCTCCTGTCATTTAATGTGTTGACTCTTGCTTTCCTATGAAGATCATCAGTTGGGTATCTATGTTCCACCTTCAGACATATCTTAAGTGCTCTATTTTGTAGTCTTTCTAGTTTATCCAACATATTTTTGTTACCCCCATATATATTACATCACCATAGTCAAAGTATGGTAGTATCATACCTTTATAGATTTTAATAGCCATGTTTGTAGTTAGGTATTTTCTGGTATTCGCTAATATCCACATTTTGTGGTTTGCCTTCTTGATAACTTCTTCTATGTTGTCATTGTAGATTAGTTTCCTACCAAGATTCATCTGAGATATCTGTAGTTGGTCTGATAATCAAGAACCTTTCCTCCCAAAATTATTGGCTCCTCATTGCCATAGTTGATTTTCCCCCTGCCAAACACTAGGACCTTCGACTTCTTGTGGTTTATGGAAATCTTGTGGGAGTTACACCAGTTATCTAAAGCTACTAGTTTCTCATTTAGCTTATCTCTGTTCTCTACAGACTTTACTCGACTTTACCCGACCTCTACTGAGCTACAGAGGAATTGCACCCCACAATGGTCCAACTGGTGCCAGAATGATCGGAGGTGAATAACGAGCAATCAATATGGCTAGGAATAATATGAACAAAATTCAATGGTAAGGATAATAAATAAATAAAATTAAAAATAAATTCAATAAAATTTAAATAAATATCACCACATCATCATTGATTCATGACTGACCAGCATGGTGTAGCTAGAGGTGGGCTGGTTGGGGTGTGGGTTGCGGACCAGTGTTGTTGCGCTGCTATTGTCTCACTTTGTTTGTGTGTGTGTGGGGGGGGGGGGAGGGGGGGAGGAGGTATCAGGTGGGGTAACCCCAACCCTGGCCTATATGGCTGGTAGAATTACACAAAAACAACTGTCTAACTGAAAAACTTAGGGTGGATGTGGGTCATGGTCAATAAGGCATGACTGCTGCCAAACCTTGTTTTTAGGTTTGAGGATAGGGATACTACCAGCACCAGCACATACTCCCACCCCAACAATACCATTGTAAGGATATTCTAACTCCCTAAACCGACCACCTCCCTAAATGGACCACTTAAAGTGGGTCCCAAGGTCGGTCGATTTAGAGAGATTTTACTGTATATGCTTAGAAACATACCATTATATACATATATATGCATATATATGTATATCTGCTTATATGCGAATATATGTGTATATATGCGCACACATCTACACATATATATCCGCATATGTGTGTATATATGCATATATATATATATATATACATATATATGTGTGTATGTATGCATATATATAGACATATATATATATGTGTGTATATACGTATATATGTGCATACGTACCTATATAAACATATATATAAGCATATATCCACATATATCAACATGTATGTGTGTATATATAGATAATTATGCATATATATGCATAATATATGTGTGTGCATATATATGTATGTATGTGTGTACATGCAGATACACATATACTGTGTGGTGGATATACCACACAGAGAAATCCCACTCTGCACCCCCACCCACACCCACCTCCAGTGGCCATCCTTGTATACATATGTGTATATAAAAGTATCTGAACATTATATATGTGCATATATCCGTGGATAGGCACATATATCCACATATATGCATGTATATGTATATAATTATGCATATATATGCTTCGAAACATACCATTATATATATATATATATATATATGCATATATACTTATGTGTGAATATGTGTATATATGCTTATATATACACATATATATGTACATCTACACATATATATCTAGATATGTGTATATAAACATATATATACATGTATATATGTATACATATATATATATATGCATATATATATATATATATACAGACATACACATATATATGAGTATATATGCACATATATGCATGTATATGTATATAATTATGCATATATATGCATATTTACATGTGTGTGCACATATATGTATGTCTGTGTGTATGTATATGCATATACACATATACTGTGTGGTGGATATACCACACAGAGAGAAATCCCACTTTGCACCCACACCCATACCCACACCCACCTCCACCTCCAGTGTCCATCCTTGTGTAGACTGCTAAAACAACAACCCATCTACCTGTGTGTACATTAGAGTAATGGCTTATATGATGCCACACATCATGATTTGTTCATATTTTAATTATTTCTCATTAACTATGTCCAGGATTTTGATTCTAACAAAAGTACTTTTCTTTAAATAGACCATAGTGGTTCACCAATAAAACTGACTAATTCAATAATACAAGCAGCACAATGTTATAGGCAAAATAAGATTGTCTCTTTATTTTAATGTAGTTTTAATTGAATATTATGAACATACTATACACAGGAGCCTTTTCTTCATAGAAACTTTGAAGAGCTACTTACACCCATTCTAATCCTATATTTTGTTAGGTTCCATCCTCAATATTAAAGTAGTAGCAGACTGTGACAGCTCGCCCCTATTTGTTTATATATGTAAACTGTCTTGGTTTTTCAATACGCCTTGAGCTATATTTAAATATGTGGTATTTTTAAATAGGTTTTATATCCAAATCAGGGGCGTAGCTAGACCTTTAACGATGTGTTCTCCTAATTTCGGCAGGGGGCATAGGGGGCCGCTTAAGCTTAAGCTGGCGGATTTTACACATTTTAGACTTGAGTTTTCAACACTCCAGACTACTACTACATGCCTCCTCTCTCTCTCTCTCTCTCTGTCTCTTAATTTTTTTTTTTTAATTTTTTTTTTTACAAAACGATGTGGACGCTTTGGCGTTCGCGCGTACACCTAGCTACGCCCCTGCAAATGTATTCAACGGTTTACATTCCTTTATTCCTGTTTCCTTGTTTTGCTATTTGCTCGTAGCTACTATCACCCTCTACACTATGTGATTTAAATGGAGTTTGCTGGTTATTCAGGTGTATGAAATCTAATATGGGTTTTGTTGTCAATTGTTTTTTCGAGTGGACTTTGTGGCGAGGGTTTCCTCCCCCGCCCCCATACAAATTAAATTCACTATTCACCTATACTTACAGTCACTCCATGTTTTCCTTTTGTTTAGAAGTTTGTTATATTTAACGACGCCTCTAGAGCGCAGTGATTTTTATCATCGGCTATTGGACATCAACCATATGGTCATTCCGATATATATTTCTTTGGAGGAAACCTGCTGCCGCCACATTGGCTACTCTTTCTGATAAGCAGCAAGGGATCTTTTATATGCACTTTCCCACAAACAGGACAGCACATACAACAGTCTTTGCTGAACCAGTTGGAATGGAAAATAGCCCAAACTGCAAATGGGTGCACTGAGCAGATTCGATCGGATGACCCAAACCTTCACAGGTGGACACTCTACCGCCTGAACTACGTCCCACTCCTTCCTTTTGTTTAATCCAACATGGGATATGCCTATACTAAAACTGGACGCGGTGGCCGAATCGGTACAGCGCAGGCCTTCCGTGCGGGAGATCGGGAGTTTGGTTCCCGGTCGAGTAAAACCAATGACTTATAACATTGATACGTGTTGCTTCCTAGCCTGGCGCTTGGCCTTAATATGATAGGGCAATGACTGGCTACCTGAGTGACTGAGTGGGGCATAGGTTTATAGTGCTGGCGGCCTGATTTCCCAGTGGGTCAGCACTATAAAGTTGTCATGAGTGTGCACTGTCACAAGTCGGTACCCATCCTGATATGACCTAAGATATTGCCACGACGTAAAACTCCAACAACCAACCCACCCTCCCCACCTACTCCGCAACTCGCTCACCCTCCACCATTGACCCACCGAGTCACCCCTTCAATACGCATTTAAGGGGCTGTCACACTACGATGTATAGCCTTAGCGTATGCCGACGTATGTGATTTTCGACCAACATGTTGGTGTATATCATCATATGGTATGTATATGTTGGGTGTACATCGGGTAAAACAAGCTGTCCTTTATTACATCGTTATAAGTCGTCTTACATTGCTGTGCATCGCGGCTCCAAAAGAAATGTGTGCATGCTCAAAATATCCAACGTGTGATGACGTGTCACTCGTACATTGAACATGCGCTGTGTGTACGTTCGGGATACGTTGGCGTACGTTGGGAGTACTTTAGAGATACATTGGAATATGTTGCTGCACGTTAGCGGTATGTTCAGCCAGTGGGAACATGCAGTCCGCGTACAGTCCACGTACTGCCAATGGATGTATAATGTACTCCTAACATACTTTGAACGTATCCCTGCCGTATCTCCAGCGTACTTAATGTATATGCCGTACTTCTAGCGATGGAGTAACGTACGTAACTTTGGTTAGCGTATCGTGAGCATATACAAGCATTTTGCCAACGTTTTGCGAGGCATATGAACGCTCTCATATGCTAGCAATAGGTCAGAGATATGTTCTACATACATTACGTACGTTGTGTGTACATTGTGTGTACATATATGCCCATTTTTATCTCCCGGCACTGAAAAGTTCAATGAATGCCGACGTACTGGCAAATTTTCAAACGTCGTAGTGTGACAGGGCCCTTAGACACAATGATGTTAAAGGGAGTCAAATCTGGAGAAACAGGTTTGCTGCAACCCAAGTGAAGCTAAATTCTGTCCGATGTGAACTGGCGCCCCCAGGCTGGGGAGACTCATGTTTCACTTTGGCCACCAGGCGTCATGGTTGAACTGGCTCACGACCAAGCACTGGTGGCGCTCTAGGTTGCGTCGTAAAGTATGCACCTATTTGTTGTAAAATACAACAAGGTCAACAAGTTAATTTATATTCACATAACATTTAGCTATTTCCGTCATCATTGGAATTCCTTCCCTTTTTTGTCAAATACCCTCAACCTGTTTTGTAGGAATTAAGGCAAATTAAACAAGTTAATTCATATATATATATATATATATATATATAATATATAAATATATAGTGGTCTGCACTGACCTCTCAGGCAAGTAACCACATAGACAGGTAGGCGTGGGGAGTGTGTTGATATCAGGGAGCCTAGGTGGTGTAATGGTTAGCACACTGGCCCGGAATGCAAAGAGATGTGGGTTCGAGTCCCGCTCTAGGCGCAGTATTTCCCATTTTCATCACCCCCATGACACTGGTTGCCGTGATCAGGATCCTGTACAAGCTTTGCGCTGTATGGTTGTTGAACCTACCCTGTGTATGTATGTGTTAGTGCATTGCCTGTATGTATGTAATTGTAAGCATTACAAGACTTACAATTCCAGGGGGACGAGTGTAGTGGTCTGCACTGACCTCTCAGGCAAGTAACCACATAGACAGGTAGGCGTGGGGAGTGTGTTGATATCAGGGAGCCTAGGTGGGGTAATGGTTAGCACACTGGCCCGGACTGCAAAGAGATGTGGGTTCGAGTCCCGCTCTAGGCGCAATATTTCCCATTTTCATCACCCCCATGAGATATATATATATATATATATATATATATAGTAAAACCTTTCTAACTGACCACCTCCACAGATCGACCACTAAGTGATCGCCCATGCAATACCATTGTAACAATTTTAAAAAACTCCCTAAACCGACCACCTCCCTAAATGGACTATTTATAGTCGGTCCCTTGGCCGGTCGATTTAGCAAGGTTTCACTGTACTTCCGTCATCAGTGGATAAAAGAAATGCAATACCCTAATTTACTTGTCCTTGTTTTTGTTTTGCTTCTCTTTATTATTATTATTATTTTATATACTTTTTTGGGTTGGGTGAGTCTTTCATTGGTTAATATATTCACCGCCTTTACTGATTTAGGCTTGTGGGAATTGTGTGGGAAATAATGTATTTGTCCAAAGAAAAGTTCCCTACAATAATACAAGTTTGCATACATTACATCATGTGTATTATGGGAGATGATTTTCAGCACAGAGATGATTTTCAGACACATTGAAGATTGCAAGGGAGTGACAATAGGTGGCATGAACATCAACAATCTTAGATATGCCGATGACAGTGTAATACTAGCAGACAGTGAGAAAAACCTACAAGATATAGTGAATAGAATCAATAAAGCTGGAATACTATTCAACATGAAGATGAATGCCAGGAAGACCAAAACAATGGTTATAAGTAAAAAGACAGATAAACCAAACGTCAATATAATCATAGATGGCACAAACATAGAACAAGTATCCGAATTCATATATCTCGGACAAAAGATTACAAATGATGGGAGATGTGAGGAAGAAATTAAAAGAAGGATAACAATAGCCCGAACAACATTCTCCAAAATGTATAGAGTGTTAACATCAAGTAAGATATTAATACAAACAAGGAAGCGTATTCTTCAGTGTTATGTGTGGTCTACTCTAATGTATGGGGCAGAGACATGGACAATCTCTAAGAAAATGTACAAACGTTTAGCAGCATTTGAGATGTGGACTTATCGAAGGATGATGGACAAAGAAGATCACCAACAAAGAAGTTCTCAGAAAAATTAAAAATAAGAAAAGCTTGTTTGCCACTATACAGACAAAGAAACTTATTTATTTTGGCCACATCATTCGTCAGAGTTCAATATACCGTACATTGTTGGAAGGGAAGGTGAATGGCAGCAGAGGGAGAGGGAGACCAAGAACATCATGGTTTACAAATATTTCACAGTGGACAGGCTTGAATTATTCACAGTCTATCAGAACAGCACAACATCGGGACAAGTGAAGAACCATTGCATCCAACCCTTGACTAGAGGATGGAACTATTGATTGATTGATTATGGGATAAAACACAGCTGTTGCTAAGTTACATAACCAAACCTAGCTAACGTCATTGTATTAGTGTCAGATAAGTAGCCAAGATAATGATTCACGTGTCATATCTTACAGTTAGAAGAGTTATACCTCAGGCGACCGCAACCAGTGTTCCACAACTGGTTCATCAAAGGGTGTGATATGTGCTGTACTGTGTGTGGCAAGGGGCATATAAAATTAAAAGACCCTTGCTGCTAATCAGAAAGAGTAGCCTATGTGGCAGCAGCGGGTTTCCTCCAAAGAAATGTGTCAGAATGAGCATATGATTGATGTCCAATAGCCGATGATGAAAATCAATGTGCTCTAGAGGTGTCGTTAAATAAAACAAGCTGTCCTTTATTGCATCGAATACCATGCCTCTTATTAAATAATTCAGTTCATCTGGTGTCAACAGGCCAGTCATATGCTTGCAAGTAAATTGTATATCTCATGTTACAAGTATACTATAGAGAAAATCCAATACATGTAGAAAGAATCGAGGCACTGTGTTTAGATCAAGCTTACTCTACTTGAATAAGTCCTGTCCTTAGATGTTGCCAGGACGCAGCACGTAAAACCCCAGCAAGAAACAAACTAACTTGAATAACTTTCGGCAGCGTCTTAGAATTCTGAGTTCTGACTGCAACACTCCATTGTAACTGCTTGAATATTAAACATGCCACCAAGCATGTATTTGGAGTTTATCACTATCAGAGACATGACCCAATGAGCCACATTGATAAAAAGCCTTCCGTACACTAAGCGACTAGTGGCATTGAATCTGATTAATTGGAACCATACTAATGTCATGGGGGCTGATGAAAATGGGAAATATTGCGCCTAGAGCGGGACTCAACACCACATCTCTTTGCTGCATTCCGGGCTAGTTTGCTAACCATTACACCACCTATGCTCCCTGATGTCACCACACTACCCACACCTACCTGTCCATGTGGCTCCTTGCCTAAGAGGTCAATGCAGACTACTACACTCGTCCCCCTAGAATTGTAATTCTTTTAATGCTTACAATTACATACATACAGGCAATGCACTTAAACAGGGTAGGTTCAATAACTATACAGCACGTAGCTTGTACAAGACCATGGTCTCGGCAACCAGTGTTGTTGGGGGTGATGAAAATGGGAAATATTGCGCCTAGAGCGGGACTCAAAGCTACATATTTTTGCATTCCGGGCCAGTGTGCTAACCATTACACCACCTAGGCTCCCTGGACGCCTAACCTGAGCGCCCTCTACTGAACTTCTGCTTGGCATTTGGGCTCATATCTATGGGTAATACCTGGCAGAAAAAACCTCAACCTAAACAATCTGCAACTCTGTGCCTTAAGTCTCAATAAAATGCCAATATATACATATGCTGGTCTTGCGTCACTCAATTATTATATTATTATTGTTATCACAATTATTGTCTTTGCAGTCGCAGGTCAGGGATGGGATTAGAGGAGATGTGAGTTAGTAGTGGTTGTCTTTCTGTTCATGGTTAGGAGGGCTTGATGTTATGTTCATGGTTAGGAGGGCTTGACGTGCTGTTTATGGTTAGGAGGGCTTGACGTTCTGTTTATGGTTAGAAGGGCTTGACATTCTGTTTATGGTTAGGAGGGCTTGACATTCTGTTTATGGTTAGGAGGGCTTGATGTTCTATTTATGGTTAGGAGGGCTTGACGTTCTGTTTATGGTTAGAAGGGCTTGACATTCTGTTTATGGTTAGGAGGGCTTGACATTCTGTTTATGGTTAGGAGGGCTTGATGTTCTATTTATGGTTAGGAGGGCTTGACATTCTGTTTATGGTTAGGAGGGCTTGACATTCTGTTTATGGTTAGGAGGGCTTGACGTTCTGTTTATGGTTAGGAGGGCTGACGTTCTGTTTATGGTTAGGAGGGCTTGATGTTCTGTTTATGGTTAGGAGGGCTTGACGTTCTGTTTATGGTTAGGATGGCTTGACGCTCTGTTTCGGGTTAGGAGGGCTTGATGTTCTGTTTATAGTTAGGAGGGTTTGACATTCTGTTTATGGTTAGGAGGGCTTGACGTTCTGTTCATGGTTAGGAGGGCTTGACGTTCTGTTCATGGTTAGGAGGGCTTGATGTTCTGTTTATGGTTAGGAGGGCTTGATGTTCTGTTCATGGTTAGGAGGGCTTGATGTTCTGTTTATGGTTAGAAGGGATTGACGTTCTGTTTATGGTTAGGAAGGCTGACGTTCTGTTTATGGTTAAGAGGGCTTGACGTCCTGTTCATGGTTAGGAGGGCTTGATGGTCTGTTTATGGTTAGGAGGGCTTGACATTCTGTTTATGGTTAGGAGGGCTGACGTTCTGTTTATGGCTAGGAGGGTTTGACGTTCTGTTTATGGTTAAGAGGGCTTGACGTTCTGTTTATGGTTAGGAGGGCTTGACATTCTGTTTATGGTTAGGAGGGGTTGATGTTCTGTTTATGGTTAGGAGGGTTTGACCTTATGTTTATGGTTAGGAGGGCTTGACGTTCTGTTTATGGTTGGGAGGGCTTGACAGATCTTTTTATGGTTAGGAGGATTTGATGTTCTGTTTATGGTTAGGAGGGTTTGACGTTTTGTTTATCATTAGGAGCGCTTGACGTTCTGCTTAGGTTAGGAGGGTTTGACGTTCTGTTCATGGTTAGGAGGGCTTGACATTCTGTTTAGGTTAGGAGGGTTTGATGTTCTGTTCATGGTTAGGAGGGCTTGACATTCTGCTTAGGTTAGGAGGGTTTGACGTTCTGTTTATGGTTAGGAGGGCTTGACATTCTGTTTAGGTTAGGAGGGTTTGACGTTCTGTTTATGGTTACGAGGGCTTGATGTTCTGTTTATGGTTAGGAGGGCTTGATGTTCTGTTCATGGTTAGGAGGGTTTGATGTTCTGTTCATCATTAGGAGCGCTTGATGTTCTGTTTAGGTTAGGAGGGTTTGATGTTCTGTTTATGGTTAGGAGGGTTTGATGTTCTGTTTATGGTTAGGAGGGCTTGACATTCTGCTTAGGTTAGGAGGGTTTAACGTTCTGTTTATGGTTAGGAGGGCTTGATGTTCTGTTTATGGTTAGGAGGGTTTGACGTTCTGTTTATCATTAGGAACGCTTGACATTCTGTTCAGGTTAGGAGGGTTTGATGTTCTGTTTATGGTTAGGAGGGCTTGACATTCTGTTTAGGTTAGGAGGGTTTGACGTTCTGTTTATGGTTAGGAGGGCTTGATGTTCTGTTTATGGTTAGGAGGGTTTGACGTTCTGTTCATCATTAGGAGCGCTTGATGTTCTGCTTAGGTTAGGATGGTTTGATGTTCTGTTTATGGTTAGGAGGGTTTGATGTTCTGTTTAGGTTAGGAGGGTTTGACATTCTGTTTATGGTTAGGAGGGTTTGACAGATCTGGGTTGTTGTTGTTTTGTGAGAACAAACCCTGAGCCAGGCCAGACGTTGAGGATAGTGGGGTGGCAGTGTTACAGTTCTAATTCTGGCTGGAATGTTGCCTCGACGGCCTTCAATTGATCCTAGCTAGTGACCAGAGTGCGCACGCGAGGTGAGGTAGTAATGGAAGGTCCCACGGAGGAGGGGGGACGGAGGAGGGGGGGAGCACTTGATGGTATATAGGGATCACCCTGCTGAGCCAACGATAATCCACAAATTACATTATGTAGCAGTTGACTGAAAACATTCTTCAGGGAAAGGCCCGGTCACAAATATATCGAAGAATTTCTAGATTATTATTAATTAACCTCACAGGTATGTGCGTATGAAGATATTATAGGTGAATAAGCAGCATAATTGCTATAAAAGAAACCATCTCGTATATATTTGTCTAAGTACTAAATTCACATGGACATGATATGTATATAAATTTATTATACATATATATACATATATATATACACATGTATATAAATTCCTCCGAGCTAGTGGAGGAGAGGCCCCGCGGAGGAGGTGGAGATGTGCATGCTGGTACCCATCCCCACCCCCGGGAAGGGGGGGGCGAGAGTGCAACCCACTCCAGGTGTTATTACATGCGATAACGGGCTTATCACAATCCATATATATCTAACATACTGTGGTGGTCTGCACTGACCTCTCAGGCAAGTAACCACATAGACAGGTAGGCGTGGGGAGTGCATTGATATCGGGGAGCCTAGGTGGTGTAATGGTTAGCACACAGGCCTGGAATGCAAAGAGATGTGGGTTCGAGTCCCGCTCTAGGCACATTAATTCCCATTTTCATCACCCCCATGACACTGGGGCCATGACCAGGATCCTGTACAAGCTTTGCGCTGTATGGTTGTTTAACCAACCTGTGTATGTATGTGTTATTGCATTGCCTGTATGTATGTAATTGTAAGCATTACAAGACTTACAATTCCAGGGGGACGGGTTGATTGATTGATTGGTGGTTGCTTTACGCCGTGTCGGCAGCATAGGCCATATTCACGGCGAGAAATGTTTGTTTTTGTTCAAACCATCGCTTTTACATGTAAAAGCATACAATCAATTTTGTGTCAATGGACACTCATGAATTTTGTAAACTCACAATCATATAGCTAAATAAAAGTCTAAATGATAGTATTATTCACTGATGAAATTTGTTTAAAAACCTATATGAGTTGGTACAAACCAGCTGCCC
>CM059188.1:104690182-104724417 GCA_030323885.1 Branchipolynoe longqiensis | reverse complement strand
CCCCTCTCGGCTCGAGTCACAATAAACATGGCTGGCATACTTGCTGTTGTTGGTGTTATCATTTTGTATGCGGTGTGTATTTGCGGACAAAGCGCCATTGCGCAATGTACTGACACCAAAGCTGTGCACTGCCTCTGTGTCAAGGAGATGGAATGTTTACTGAAAGTCACGGCTTCGTTGGTTGTTGGAGGTTTACCTCCTCGCAGCATCTAAAGTCATATCAAGACGGGAATAACACGAGAGTGATTTGCCACAAACCGTGGGGCTTATGCTGTTCGTTATCGGTAAGCAGTGGGCGTGTAATGGTTACATGTGTTGAACTAAGTGGGCATGTAATGGTTACATGTGCTGAACTAAGTGGGCATATATAATAGGACAGGAAGCTGAATATGGTCAGCGTATATAATCGACTACTGGGCTGAATTAAGTGGGCATATAGCAGGTTAACATTCTGAATAAAGTGGGCATACAAAATAGGCCAGTGGGATGAATAAAGTTGGTTTATAATAGGCTAACACGCTGAATAAAGTGGGAATACATAATAATCCAGTGGGATGAATAAAGTGGGCATATAATAGGGTAGCATGCTGAATAAAATGGGAATACATAATAAAGTGAGTATATAGTAGGTTAAGATGATGAATAAACTGGGCCTATAATAGGTCATTGGGATGCATAAAGTGGGCATATTATACTCTAATATGCTGAATAAATTGGGAATACATAATACATCATTGGGCTCAATAAAGTAGGCATATAGGCCAGTGTGCAGAACAAAGTGGCATACAGTAGGCCAGTGTGATGAGAAAAGTGGGCATATAATAGGCCAGTGTCCTGAACAAAGTGGCATATACTAGTCCAGTGTGTTGAGAAAAGTGGGCATATACTGTGCCAGAGTCCTGAACAAAGTGGTGTATAATATGCCCATGTGCTGAACAAAGTGGGCATATAATAGGCCAGTGTCTGGAACAAAGTGGGTATATAATAGCCGGTGTGCTGAACAAAGTGGGCATATAATAGGTCAGTATGCTGAACAAAGTGGGCATATAATAGTCAAGTGTGTTGAACAAGGTGGGCATATAATAGGCCAGTGCACTGAACACAGTGGGAATATTATAGGGCAGTGGGGTGAACAAAGTGGGAATTTAATATGGCAGTGGGATGAACAAAGTGGGCATATAATAGCCCAGTGAGATCAACAAAGTGGGCATATAATAGGACAGTGTGCTGAACAAAATGGGTAAGTAATTCTGTGTGTTGAACAAAGTGGGAATGTTGTAGTTCTGTGTTTTGAACGAAGTGGCAATATAATATACCAATGTGCTCAACAAATTGGGCATGTCGTAGCAATGTGTGTTCAACAAAGTGGGAAAATAGTACCATGTTTAACTAAGTGGGCCTGCAGATAGTCACTTAAATAAGGCATGATTTATTTTGTTTAGCCATTAACAGATTAAGATGCGTAAGTAGCATATGTATGTATGTTATATAAGGTACAAAGTGAGGTTAAACAAAACCTACTTCTTCTATCCTGTTTCACGCATGTAATTCAAAGAAAATTTAGTCTAATTCCGATACTTAACACAGTGGTGCCACTTGTATGTGGAAAGTTGGTATTCTCCTTAGTAACAACCATCAGAAACACAGCTCTATTTTTCTGATGGTTGTTACTAACTAACTAATATCTATATTAGAACGATTCTACCTACTTGGGAAGTACATTCACAAGCGCAGGAAGTCATAGGATCATCAGTGAAGGCTCATTGATATGTTTTTTACCTCTAGGATTCCAAACCTGAACTCTGTTTTGACCTAGCAAATGTGATTTGGTTGATTTAGTGGTCATTGGGGCATATGTAACGACAAAAAGTTGCAGGTTCAGAGGTATCACTATATACCAGACAGCTAATTCGTTGTGAGTTGCAGCAGAATTTTGTTTTGATTTCTTTTTATCAGTGACATCCTGAGATTATATTTCAGCTAAACCCACTTGTCCTGTCTCTCCTCAATACCCTTGAGTAACTATTTATGTGATGTGTAACCTGGTATGCCTATATTATGCCGCTGGAGTGTTGAAGCATAGACAGCTCCGCTCCTTCTTGTCCTCTTCTACACACTGCATTACCCATGTTCTCGTCCTAGAAGCAGCCTGACCAACGGCCTACATGCTACGAAGCAGAAAATGCCACAAGGGGGTGTTGGCGTGTGCCCACCATTCCACTAACCCGCCTACACTCGCCTAAGATTTTGTTCTTGTTGTTTGCTACATTAGTTGATTAAGCAGGGGAAATTTCAGTCGCAGACGACTGGTCTTCCTCATTCCTCTGTTCCTTACCATATTCTAATAATGTCGAGCGTCTGGCTAGGAAGCGACAAGTATCAATTTGTAATTCATTAGTTTGTCTCGACCAGGATTCGAACCCATGATCCCACAATCTACCAACACAGGAGACGGATGCTCTAACTCATTCGGCCATCCTGGCTTTGTGAATAAACGGGAGGACCTTTAAGTGGGACCAGCCAGAGTGTCTACTCAACCCATCTACGAGGTATCGCTGTGTTGTGTCTAAAGAAATAATAATATAATAATACAATAATATCACATATACTTGTAGACCACTATCCATACTTACTACTTCCGACTAAAACGAGCAGGATTTATGGAGGTGTGATAGTCTGGATTCTGGGCATTGAATAAATAACACCCTGTATTAGTTAGGAGCAGATTGATATCACCCCATGGCCATATATCGTCCTGATAGCCGGGTATCCATCTCTGACAGTGCTGATAAGAAAGTTGGCTCATCCATACACGTTGCTATCTGTATTGCCCCTCCTTTATCAGAGGAATGATTCGGCGGGGCTGTCCTGATGCGGGTGGGGGTTGGTTCTTGTAGCTTTCGTCCTGGCAACATCTAAGGTCATATCAGGACGGGTAGCGTCTTGTGACAGTGTGTGCTTATGGTAACTTTATAGTGCTGTCCCACTGGGAGACCAGGCCACCAGCACCATGACCTGATATCCCACTCAGTTACATTATCCTGACCCTGAGCCAACCAGTCCTTGCCCCATCCTAATAATGCCAAGTGCCTGGCTAGGAAGTGACACGTATCAATTTTTAAGTCATTGGTTTTACTCGACCAGCGTTCGAATCCCACAATCTCCGAAAGTGGGAGACAGACTTTCAACTCATTCAGCCATCCTGTCTGGTGGGTGCATATGTGTGTGTGGGGGGGGGTGGGGGGGTAGGACTAGGAGCATATTGCATATTAACACAAATGCGTGTCCGATGCACGTCACGACGGATGTGCCTTAGAAGCTGAGTCCTGGTGTTCAAGTGTCGTACCTGGTTGTCACGTGACCCACCATGACCTGTGCACCACTGACGTGCCAGTGTTTGCACTGGTGAAGTGACAGCGTAAATCCGACATTCTATTAATGCTTATTTGTTTTTGCACGTAAAGTATCATGCGTAATGCGTGATATAGGATGTGTGATGGGTGATATGTGATGTGTGATGTGCGATGTGCGATGTGCGATGTGTGATACGCGATACGTGTTGCGTGTTGCGTGATACGTGATGCGTGATACGTGGTATGTGATGGGTGACGTGTGGTGCGCAATGCGTAATACGTGATGTATAATGCATAATGCGTGATGCCTACTGAACAATGCCTACTGCGTCATGCGTAATGCGTAATGTGTAATGTGGCTTACGTACTGCGTAGTGCGTCATACGTAGAATTACCGCAACAGCTGTGGTTCTAGGCGGTGTGAGACCATGGCTTGTTGTACATGTGGCGTGCCGTACCGACATTTGTTCCTTTACCAGTGACATGCTACACTGTTGTTTTTGTACAAGTGACATGATATATCGTGCTATATCCCTGCAGCGATATAGCACGGATTGCTTACGAAGTAATGCCAACAACACTGATATATATATATACTGGTGTAGCGAAATTGGAGGACCTTTTTTGGGGCCAGATTTTCACTGTGCCCAGTTGTTTGCACCATTAGCCACTAGATCACAGGCGGCCAATTCACCAGATGCCGTGATGCATCCTGGACTGTCATCAGAAGTTAATAAGGCCGGGTACCAGCAGTGTGTCGCAGTGTCACGTACACACACACGCACACACACACGCACACACACACTTATATATGTAAGCACAATCACATACACATGTACACATATGTAGACACACAGACACACACAGACACATACATACACACAGACACCCACAGACACACACATACATAAACAGACAGACACAGACACACACATACACATATACTAACACAGACACACACAGACACACACATACACATGCAGACATACACAGACACACACAGGCATACACAGACACACACAGACACACACAGGCACACAGACACACACATACACACACAGACACACACATACACACGCAGACACACACAGGCACACACATACACAGGCATACACAGACAGACACATACACACATACACACACATACACACATACACACAGACACACACATACACACACATGCACATGCAGACAGACACATACATACACACAGACACACACAGACACATGCACACACACATATATATGTACGCACATTCACACACACACACATGTACACATATGTAGACACAGACACACACAGAAACACACTTACACAAACATATGCACACAGACACACACAGACACGCACATACACACACAGACACACACAGCCACACACAGACACACACATACACACACAGACACACACAGATATACACAGACACACACCTATATCTACTCTCACTCATGTCCATACCCACACACATTCATATGCACACAGACATATAGACACACACAGGCACACACAGACACACACGCATACACAGACACACACAGACACACACATACACACAGACACACACAGACATACCCATACATACACAGACACACGCACAGACACACAGACATACACCCTCTACACATCCACATATTCATACATACACCAACACCCACCCACACCTACACCCACACACTCACATCCACATCCACTCACACACTCCTATCCACATACCCGTACCCACACCCATCTTCATACCACATTTACACACCCATCTACTGGCTAACATACCCACACCCACACCCACACTCACACCCACACCCACACCCACACTCACATCCACACCCACACCCACACCCACACCCACACTCACACCCACACCCACACTCACTCCCACACTCACACTCACACCCACATCCATACCCACACCCACACTCACACCCACACTCACACCCACACCCACACAAAACCTCACACGCACACTCACACCTCCACCCTCACACCCACACCCACACCCACACCCACACCCACACCCACACTCACACCCATACCCACACCCACACCCACACCCACACTCACACCCACACTCACCACCACACTCACACCCACATCCATACCCAAACCCACACTCACACTCACACCCCCACCCATACCCACACTCACATCGACACCCACGCCCACACCCATACCCACACCCACACCCACACCCACACTCACATCGTCACCCACACCCATACACACACCCACACCCACCCTCACATCCACACCCACACCCACCCTCACATCCACACCCACACCCACACTCACATCCACACCCACACACTCACAGACATCCACACCCACACTCACCCACACCCACACCCACACTCACACCCATACCCATACTTACAAGTTACATGTACACCCACAAGCACAACTACAACAACCACAACCACAAAAACCACTAGCACAACCACAGCAACCACAACAATCACAACGACGGCCCCATGCACGCCAATCGCCACACCCTCACTGGTTTAACACTCATATACCTACCTACACACCCATACACACCTCTAACCACGCCCCTATCACCATTCACACTCGTACTCACACCCACATCCACACTCAACCGCAATAATTCTACACATAGCACATTCAACAAATAAATTAACTAAATGTTCAATGACATAGGTCGTTGTCTGAATTTGTGTACCACATATTTGATTATAACATTACAATGGTGAAAATAATGTTTTTCTTTTTTGAGTACCAAGTCTATTTTTGAAGATTTTGAAGATTTATACTACCTATCATGGATAAGTCTGAATAGACTTGTTTTCACCATTAGACAGTTTGTCGATAGAAAGCCTGAGCCTACACTTTTACCGACCCAAGGGACTTTTAACCTCCCACACCACATAAACATGGTCTGAGAGCAACCAGCCTTTGATGACGCTGTAAGTTATACACAGCGGTGGAAATCCAAATTGGCAGAGGTGGGGGCAAGGGGTATCGAACCACTGACCTTCAGATTAGGAGTCCGACCTAGAAAAAAGTCAGACAATCTAACCACTCCGCCATCTAGCGTCATATGGCATCAAATAGTGAAGTATGCTATCAATCCTGCATGCACATAATCTATCCCGCAAGATGTAATGAAGGTATTCTTGTATCATTTTTCAGTTAAAGTGAAAATGTGAAAATGTGCACATCAACATCATGCATGCATTTATGCAAACTCTTTTTTCAACATTTTTTCAATTATGTTTTCTAGTAAGACATAATCCTTTTTGCTTAGCTGTAACCAATAAAATCTCGGTAGAATTTGTTGTGTATGTGAATATGATGTTCTGGACGTGTGTTTGATTTCTATGTTACACAAATGATTTTACCACATAGCTCCATCTCTATAAGATCAAAATCGAAAAGCGAAATAGTTTTGTTTTCCAACTTTGGCATATGCACAGCATGTAAATCTTGATATGAACATGGATTCTGCTATTATATGGAATATGTTGTGCTATTATTTGGAAGGTTTTCATTTTTGCTTTCAGCATCACACTTTAGTGTCCAGTTTCAGAGAACGACCCAGTTACAATGCATAGTGGAAGAGACGCTACCGGAAGTGTTGCCTAGGGAACCTTTTGCACAGCAAAGGTATATATTGCCTTTCTTTCTGAAACTGTGAAAGCCTGCATGAGAGGCCAACATTCTCACACCTCACACACACACACATCTCCCCTCACCATCCCTCACCCTTCTACCCCTCCACAAACCCCCTCCTCTCCCCACTCTCTCCCTCATCCCTGTCCATCCATCCCCACCCCTGCTTCCCGCACCCCGACCCCCACCACCATCTCCCATCCCTCTACACCTCTCTTCCCCGTCTCTCACTTCCCCCTCCCATCTCCCCCTCATCACTCTCCCCTGCTCTTCACCTCACCCTCACCCCTCTCCTCCCTATCACCATCTCCTTTAGCCCTTCCACCCCTCTCCACCTACCACCTTTTATTTCACGTCCCCCTTCCCTTCCTCCTTTCCACCTCTTCTCCCCTTTCCCCTTCTCCCCTCTTTTCCATTCAACCTCCTGCTCCATCTTCCTCCTCTCCCCTCCATCTCCCTCTCCATCTCCCCCTCTATCTCTCCCCTCTATCTCCCCTCCATCTCCCCTCTATCTCCCCGTCCATTGTCCCTCCATCTCCCGCTCCATCCCCCCTCGATCTCCCCTCGATCTCCCCCTCCATGTCCCCCTCCATCTCTCCATCCATCTCCCCCTCCTTCCCCCCACCATTCCCTTTCACCTCCACATTCCCTTTCTCCTGACAACTCTTTCTCCCCTCTCCTTTTTCTCTTTCCATCCCCTCCTTCTCACCTTCTGCCCACCAGCTCCCTTCCCGGCTTTTTCAACTCCTCCTGCCCCCCCCCCCCCACTTCCCCACAACTCTCCCCTCTTCCTCTGTCCTTCCCATTACCCCCCCCCCTCCCCTTTCCCTCCCCGTCTCCTACTACCCACCCTTTCAACTCCGCCTGCCCCTCTCACGTCTCCCCCTCCCTCCTCTCCCCTCTCCCGTCCCTCCTTTCTCCTCCACCTCCACCTCCCTCCCCCTCCACCCTCCTCCCCCTCCATCTCCCCCTCCCTCCCCCTCCACCCTTCTCCTCCCCTCCTCCACCTCCTCCCTTCCCCTCCTCCCCTCTGTCCCCTCCCTCCCCTCCCTCCTCCCCCCCCTCCCCCCCCCCCCTCCTCCTCCCCTCCCTCCCCTCCACCCTCCCCTACCTCCCTCCTCACTCCCTCTCCCTCCCCTCTCTCCCCCTCCACCATCCTCCTCCCCCTCCCTTCCCTCCCTCCATCCTCCCTCCCCTCCCCCTCTCCCTGTCCTCCCATCCCCTCTCCCTCCCCCTACCCCCCCCTCCTACCTCCCTCCTCCCCCCCTCCTTCCCTCCCCTCGCTCCCCCTCTCCACCCTCCTCCCCCTCCATCCTACTCCCCTCCACCATCCTCCTACCCCCTCCCCCTCCACCTCCGCCCCCCCCCCTTCCATCCTCCTCCCCTACCCTGCCCCTCACCAACTTTCACCGCTCGCCGAGCCTCTCTCAACGCCAACGGAATGCTGCTTTGTATTAACACTATGGCCCGGGCAACAAAAATAGCGTGGAAAAAAGGGGAGAAAAAAAGGGAACAGCTCCTAGCGGAAGTAGTAATTCGCACTGCTTCACGGCCTGTAGATGAATGGTCAGACAGAGGGTATGGGAACCAGGAGGCGGGGGTGACGCGAGGGTGTGAAGGAGGGGTGTGTAAGAGCTACACACATGGGGACCAGGAGGTGGAGTAATATGTGTGGGGTGGGGAGAGGAGGAGAAGGGGTCTTTCCGTTGGGTGAGGCTACATGCTGAGAGTGGTTGGCAAGGTAACGGTGGTGATGGTTAGGGGTGAGAGGTGGGCTGGTTCAGTTACATTAGGTGGGGAAGGTGTGTGAATAAAAAAATAAATCAAATAAATCAAATCAAATACTGACACTGGGGTTGGTGCGGAGAGGTACGAAGATATAGGGGTGGAGGTGGGGGGAGGAGAGGTGGGGGGTGGGGGAGGAGGAGGAGGAGAGGTTGGGATGTGGAGTGGGTGGGGATGGGGTTGGGGGGGTTGGTTGGATGGTCGGGGTTGGGGTTGGGGGGTTGGGAGTGAGTTTGGGGGTCGGGTGGAGGTTGGGGGGGGTAGAGGTTGTCGTGTGGGGGTGGAGGTTGGGGTGGGGGTGGAGGTTGGGGTGGGGGTGGAGGTTGGCGTGTGGGGGTGGGGGTTGGCGTGTGGGGGTGGGGTGGATGGGGGTTGTTGGTTGAATGGTGGGGGTGGGGGTTGGGAGTGGAGTTTGGGGGTCGGGGTGGAGTTTGGGGGTCGGGGTGGAGGTTGGGGTGGGGGTGGAGGTTGGGGTGTGGGGGGCACGGGGTTGGGAGGTACAAGGAGGGGTGATGCGTGCCGATTCTCCTATCTACCTGCTAACTGGCAATCGTATCTGTGAGATAACACTGATTCGCCAACCCTGTCAGCCGCTCGTCTCTCAGTTGAGGAGGTGAGGAGCGGACGGCGCAGGTGAGGGAGGTGAGGGAGGTGAGGGAGGTGAGGGAGGTGAGGGATCTGAGGGAGGGGGGGAGGGGGGGGGGGGGGGGGTGGAGGGAGGTGGGAGAGGTGAGGGAGGTGAGAGGTGAGGGAGGTGAGGGAGGTGAGGGAGGTGAGGGAGGTGAGGGATCTGAGGGAGGTGAGGGAGGTGAGGGAGGTGAGAGAGGTGAGGGAGGTGAGGGAGGTGAGGGAGGTGAGGGAGGTGAGGGAGGTGAGCCTTATCCAAGTGCTTATGTCGGAATGCATTAGGTTTGCCTTCAGAATATTGACATGATGAGACTTATATATATATATATATATATTATATATTGTATATATAGTATATATTGTATATATTATATATATTGTATATATTATATATATTATATATATTATATATATTATATATATTATATATATTATATTTATTATATATATTATATATAGTATATATATTATATATATTAATATATTATATATAATATATAAAAAATACCTGTTTATATAATTTTACCATATATTGCTACCATTATTATTCAATCTATTTCAATGTAAATCACACATAGAATGTGCTATTTTAGCTCAAACCCAAGAGCTAAGCATTGGTCTGCTCAGCACTATTAGGCTCGGAGTACACCATGGCTAATAGTAGTAGTTCTGTGACGTCACACATGGAAGGGAAGGATGTTGTATCATGTGCAGTAATGAGTTTGAATCTGCTGGTGTTAGCTGGGTGTATTCTGGAATCTGTAGTTGCTCTGGTACTGTTGTTAAACCTTTATCAAGGACTGCTTCGCTCCGTGTCAGGATAATGTGACTGAGTGGGATATCAGATCAATGCGCTGGTGGCCTGGTCTCCCAGTGGGGCAGCACCATAAAGTCGCCATGAGTGCGTACTGTCATAAGTCGGTACCCGTCCTGATATGACCTTAGATGTTGCCAGGATGTAAAACTCCAACAACCAACCAGAGGCATTCACATCATGATCGGGCCCGAACTAACTGCTGGGGAATAGAGCTATTTCAAGACGTACAAACAATGACTCGTCATATTCGATCCTGATAATTGTGAATAAGTAACATCATGTTGGTCACGTGACCACCACTTTTACGCACTCAGTCAGACGCAAATCTGAAATGAGCAGGTGCACCGCATATGCCCGAGATGACATGGAGGCCAGGGGACAGTGTCTCATTCACTTTAGCTTGAGACATCGGCTGACAGCACACCTGAGCAACGGGCACAGCAATGCTTCACACGCCAGATGTAGTTTTTTTTACATGTATCGCCACCATGAGGCTAGCGGTGTCTACACTGAAGATGGAAGATTACGAGTGCTGGCCCAACAATGCGTACCTAGTACTGTGCTTGAATAGGAACTGTTAGTAATTGTTCCACACCCCACACGCTTGTCACTGACCTTTGACCGCTGATTTGATGCATTCAATTAGCAAGCAGCCAGCCAATCAGAAGGCTTGGTGGTGTTTTTTGTGAGGAGCTTCATCACCTCAACCAATTCTGCGCTTGTTTGATATTTTAGTACGTACATAGCTCATATATATATATGTGATGTATATCAAATATAAGAGTGTAAATATTGGAAGTTATATAACCCCTCTCGTCAGTCTCCAACGGCGTCACTCTGTGACTCTAGCAACTCGAGTGGTGGCGCCTCCTAGTTTATAGGATATATAATTTATTACTATGAGTATAAAGGGGCTGAGCTCTATTCCTATATCCTTCAGGATCCTGGCAATTAATGTTGCCTTTTTATTATAACCCACGATATTTATTGTCATATTCGCTGCGGGCCGGTTCCCGCTGCGCTATCCTGGCGCCACCACCATGTTGCCATAGGCCAGTCAGAGCTTGTTAGGCTCACATCGGCGCCAGTTTAAACTTTTTCTGTGGTAGGGCGGTTATTGCTCAGCCAGATGGGCCTCAGCAAATAAACTAGGCTTCCACCACTTCTCGTCTTGGCTCTTATTCTCCTACGTCATAGCCCAATTTATATGTATATATGTATGTGTATATATATAAATATAGATAGGATAATCACTTATCAATATGAGGAGTTCCGGCACAAAACCACGTAAATGCCAATCCAAAAATTTGGTTTAAAAACAGATTTGTACCTGCAAATAATTGTAATTTTCACTAATTCCACTTTTCATATGATCACATGCTTATGGAGCAATAAAGAAAAAAGAAGAAATATTGAAAAAAAACTAACTTTTGAATGTTTGATTCCATTGTTTATCTCCATTTTTGGACTGGCACTTACGTGGTTTTGCGCATGAACTCTTCATATATATATATATATATATGGTTTTAACGGGCAGATCCTGACTACGCTATTTTCAGCTAATCAGATGAGCAAAACCATTGCCCTGCCATCATTCTGAGGTAACCAAGGTTTCTGGAATGTTAAGGATATCACTTCTGCCCGAGCTTATCGCCTCTTCGCTGACAGGTAATATGTTTCTGTAAGACAAGGGGTCAGCTTATTTTCATAGCCGTGAAACCCTTCCCAAATGACACTATCTATTTGTTATTGTATTCGGATGCACAACTTTATATACCTCATATATATACATAAAGTGTTCATAAACGCCAATCCAAAAATTGAGATAAGCATTGGAGTCAAACTTTCAAAAGGTTCATTTTGTACATCCATATTTATCAATTGTTCATTTCTCAAGAATTATTTGATAACAAAAGAGTGGAATGAGTGAGAGTGAAATTATGATCAGGTAAAAATCCGTATGAGTAGGAAGCAAATACATGCCGAGAGCCCATTGGCCAATAATATAGTATCGGAATAATATAATATAATATAATAAAACATAGAAAATCCCCCAAATTTGTTGGGGATAAGTGAATGAGGTTAATGAGCAAGGCGAGCGGGGGCGCCACCGTCGGAGCTGAGGTTGAGTAGGTTGGAGCAGTGGATGACTAGCCCAGCTTACTGGTGGGTGGGTGTGAGGAGCGAGTATGGAATTCCAGGTTATTATGTGCTATATAATTTATTATATGAATATAAAGGGGTGGAGTTTATATCTCATCCGTTTTGTTTGTACTTTAATTAATTCCTCGCTATTTATTATATACGTCTTATTTATTTGTATATATTTGCTGCGGGCCGGAATCCTCTCTGCCTGGCTGGTGCCACGTCCGTGTAGCCATAGCCCAGCCAGCGCGCGTCACGATCACACGAGCTCCGAATTTTATACTGGTCTATTTTATACTCGTATAATTCTTATTCAGTATATATATTGATCAATTAATATACACATATATAGTATATATATATATATCAACATGTACATATGTGTACCATATATATGAACATATACATATGTATACCATATATATGCACATATACATATGTATACCATATAGATGCATATATACATATGCATATGGGTCAGGATCACGAAAAGAGGCCAATTGGGGGAAGTTGTTGGCGTCGATCATTGGATGTCGGCGTCGATTGTCATAATTATAGTTTAGCATTGACAGAGGTATTGGAAAGTCCTTAAATTTATCCTGAATGTAAAGGTAGAGCAAATACAACAACCTTATTTGTTTCTAGGATAATTTAATATAAAACAAAGAAATGCACTACACTTTAAGAATTGCGACACAGACATTCTGGTAAAGTTGTCGGCGTCGATCATTGGATGTCGGCGTCGATCATCATAATTATAGTTTAGCATTGACAGGTGTGTTGCAAAGTCCTTAATTTTATCCTGAATGTAAAGGTAGAGAAAATACAACAACCTTATTTGTTTCTAGGATAATTTAATATAAAACAAAGAAATGCACTACACTTTAAGAATTGCGACACTGACATCTTAAATAAACCACCAATTGGCCCATTTTCGCGAGGCTGACTCATATATACATATATACATGCTATATGATATGCACATATCAGCCAAGATATAATAGAAACTGTGGTCTGTTATGGAATTTCACTTTCACTTTTGGGGATCTGAATAAACAGGAGTTATTTTTGTGTTTATCTCGACCAGAAATATGTTCTCAGACCATAAAGTACGGTGTTCATCTGCACTGAGTAGGATTGTAGCAAGGAGGGGTGGGTAGGGGGGGTGGGGTGGTTAGCGGGTGAGGGTACAGTGAGGGTGGGTGGGTGAGGGGCTGTTTGTGGCTCTGAGGGTGGATGAGGTGGAAGAGGGCCGTGAGTAGCACGGTACATCGTGGTACGACGTGGTACGACGTGGTACGACGTGGTACGACGTGGTACGACGTGGTATGACGTGGTACGACGTGGTAAGACGTGGTACGACGTGGTACGACGTGGTACGACGTGGTACGACGTGGTACGACGTGGTACGACGTGGTACGACGTGGTACGACGTGGTACGACGTGGTACGACGTGGTACAACGTGGTACAACGTGGTACGACATTTTTGGACATGTTCAAAAGAGACGTTAGAGGTTGAATTTCGAACGTAGTAGAACGTAGTAGAACATACCTCTTAATGTACTCTAGCGTACTCTAGCGTACTTTGACTGGCATAAAACCATGACCGTTCAACGTCGCGCATGCCCTGGTCAGATGGCCATTGGTGGATGTACTTGAACGTAGTTGAACATAGTGGAGGCTAACGTAGTTGAACATAGTTGAAGATACGGGCATCCGTACCATAACATATTTATCCGTATCATTTGGTGGCAAAAGGTGCCGTAACGTATTTCAACGTAGTTTAACAAACTTACACCACATTTTTGACCCACGTTAGCCTCAACTACGTTCACCTACGCTCAGCTACGTCCACTAACGGCTATGTGACCTGGGACCGTATGCATGGAGTGGTGTTAGCGAGCCAAACCGCGGGTAGGGCGAGATTTTTGGTTTAGCGCCGAAAAGTCGCTATGCATGGAGCAGTGTTAGGCCAACACCGCGAGTTTAAAGTAGGAGATTCTAACACCAGCCCATAGCAGGTTTACAGCGGTGTTAGTGTTAGGTTAGGCCCAAATCTATTCAATGCTATCATATTTGACAGAATTAAATACGCAATAAGTGAAATTTCATCAAATTAACCCTAAATTCGAACCTATATTAATCTTGCCGCCGCATCGGCAGAGAGATTAATATTGTCGAATCGACGAATGTAAACTAAACAAATCGCCGCCGCCGCATCGACGTTGCTATCCATAATGTCGAACATCAACAAAACATCGCCGCCGCCGCCACCGCCGCCACATCGGTGGCAATATATTAGGCCTAAATCTATTCAATGCTATCATATTTAACAGAATTACATACGCAATAAGTGAAATTTCATGAAATTAACCCTAAATTCGAAGCAATATTAACGACGCGCTAAATCGGCGGCGATATTAATATTGTTGAATCGACGAATGCAAGCAACCCCCACCGCCGCCGCGGCGGCGGTGGGGGTTGCTGATTCCCGGTGGGTAGAGAAGGCAATATATTAGGCCCAACCAGTTTCTCGCCGGCAACAGGCTCAGAGAAATTTCCATAATGTATAAATTAATTCACATATAGCTAACACGCACCGTTTAGGCCACCATGCATACGGCTTGACATACTTCGCGACGCCCCTGATAACCAGTGATAGCTACCCTGTGTTAGATGGTTAACACCACATGCCGCTAACACTGCTCCATGCATATGGGCCCAGGGCTTAAAGCTGCATAGTCCAGTAAAAGCGTGACATTTACAAAACCAAAACTGTCAGCTAGATTTGATCCTAATTATCCAACTTAGCTATTGGTGCACTTATTAAGCTTTTATTCCCGCATAGAAGGGAATACTAAGTCAAATTAAAGGAGCATAATATTGCTGAACCCTATGCTGTCAAGGATTTGGCATGCAAGCCACAATTAATTTTGCAGGTTTGCATTTCAAACATCTCCAAAGTTGGCCATTTAAAATCAAAGTCACTTCAAACTAAGGTAACCTAGATTATAATAATCAACCTGATACATTTATCTAAAGTAAATGACAGAAATTCAAATCCATCGGATGATGCCACTTTAATTTTGTGGTGAGATTATTTGGCAGATTATTGACTGCTTTCACTGTATGGTCGCTGTCACCGTGTGTTAATTCACATAAATATGGGTTTGTTGGCAGCCAGAACCACTCTCTGCAAGGATCAATAGATAAGACAAAACCTAGATTTCCCAGAGGGCAAGCCTCCTCCCTGTGATAGCAGTTGATTGCAGTTTTGTGGTCGCAGTTAAGACATTAATAACAAATAATAAATAAATAATAACAAATATTAAATAACTAATAACAAATAATAAATAACTAATAACAAATAATAAATAACTAATAACAAATAATAAATAACTAATAACAAATAATAAATATCTCATAACAAATAACAAAATAACTAATAACAAATAATAAATAACTAATGACAAATAACTAAGACCAGTGCATCAGCATTGACAAATGAGTTATTCTTAAAATCACCTATTTACCACCGGACGTGGTAGTCGATTCGACAGAGCACAGAATACCCGTGCGGAAGGTCGGGAGTTCGAATCCCAGCCGAGTCAAACCGATGACTTATAAAATTGATCCTTGTCGCTCCCTAGCCTGGCACTCGGCAGTAATAGGATATGACAAGGACTGGTTAACACAGTGTCAGGATAATGTTACTGTTTGGGATATTGGGTCATGGTGCTGGTGGCCTGGTCTTCTAGAGGGGCAGTACTGTAAAGTCATAATGAGTGTGCACTGTCGCAAGGTGGTACCCGTCCTGATATGACCTTAGCTGTTGCTATGACGTCAAACAACAACAAATAAATGAACATATTTACCACAGCCACAAAAAAACTAAACCCATTCACTTTAACTATGTCGAAGACTTTTATAAATGGCTACTGGCTGTACATTACGGTTATCAGCGCCATTAAATTAATCTTTTATAGGGGGTTGTAAATGTGATGGGGATTCTTTGTCTAAAAGTTGAATAATCTGGGTCCTTCTTTTTTTGGTTTTATTTTGTCATATTTTTATAGATAAAAATATGAGGTTGATTATTATAGCCTATTCTGTTTAGTTGGTTGTTTGAGTTTTACATCCTGGCAACATCTATGGTCATATCAAGACGGGTCCGATTTATGACAGTGCATACTCATGACTTTATAGTGCTGCCCCACTGGGAAATAAGGCCACTGGCACCATGACCTGGTATCCCACTCAGTCACAATATACTGACACTGAGTTAACCAGTCCTTGCCCTATCCTATTAATGCTGAGTGCCAGGCTAGGAAGCGACAAGTATCAATTTGAAAGTCATTGGTTTGGCTCGACCGGGAACCGAACACCCAACCTTCCGCATGTGAAGCCGGCGCTCTACCGATCAGTCCACCATGCCCAGTTTCTGTTTAGTATGTGGTAAGTTTGATGATAGTCTTTGCCAGTTGCCTGGATACTTGTAATCACAAGTCTGAGCCGTGCGATTGCAGGTTGAATTAGTGTAGTCAGTTGCTTATTTGTTTAACGACCACCCAACAAAAAAGCAGACATCGGCTATTGGTGATAGTCAGTTGCACTCAACTCCTCAGGTCAAATGCTGTCCTGATATGATCTTAGATATTGCTGGGACTTAAAACCCCAACCAACAACAGAAAACAAATCATGTAAAATACCACATTAGGTGTGGGTAAGCTGGTCACATTAGGTAGTCTAGATAGACTAACGGTTAGGCCACTCACCATAGAATGGCAGTAACGTGGGTTCGAGTCCCACTCTAGGTGGAGTATGCCATTTGTTTGCCACATTACAGTGGCATTTTGGGAACTGAATTGGAAGCACTCCATGAGGCGGCCGGGTCATGGGGAGGCGGGTTGTGCGCCAGTCGTGGGAAGATGACGGGGCGACGGGGCAAGGTCTCATTCACTCGAGATCAACAGAACCGCAGCCAAGCACACCTGGGAGTCTTCACACACCAGAGCCCAGCGTGTTTACACGTAGCGTCACCTCAGAGTAAAGAGTGTCTACATTGAAGAAAGGCGATAACATGAGTTCGCTCAGCGAAGCGAATATGTAGTGTATAATGCATTATGTGAATAGAAACCAGTTACTGTTGATTATATATTCACACACAGGTGGCACTGCTATAGACTGTGTGTTACTGCTACACCACCCTACTCACGCCTAATAACTGTGTATGCGGCTCCTTACCTGAGAGGTCAGCGCACACTACCACACTCGTCTCTCTGGAATTATAAGTCTTTTAAATTGTCATTCAATCCTTACAATTACATACAGGCAATGCACTTACATATACACATACACAGGGTAGGTCATACAGCGCGTAGCTTGTACAGGATCCTGGTCCTGGAACCAGTGTCATGTGGGTGATGAAAATGGGAAATATTGCGCCTAGAGCGGGGACCCTAACAAACAAACAAATCACGCAGTGACGATAATACTTGGAATCACTGATCCGTGACCGGGGTCAGGGTTCAGAGAGTCCACCCTCCACAACCACCCCCCCCTCTCCCACCCCCACACACCCTCTCCCCATCATCATCAATTTTAAAAGTCATTGGTTTGACTCCGCTGTGATTCGAACTCCCGACTTTCCGCACGCAGAGTCTGCGCTCTACCGATTTGGCTACCGATACACCAGTATCTAAGTTGGATATGTAGAATTAACTTTAGATAATTTTTTGGTTTTTAAAAGTTTGATTATTTCATCAGACTCTACAGCTTTAATAATCAATATATAATACCAAACGGTGGTTAATACCCCTGTCACACTACGACATAACGAGCAAACGTAAGCCTGACGTGATCACGTTTTGTCATTATGTTGACGTATGTTGGGTTACGTTATGACATCAGAATGACGTTAGACTGATGTCGAGCTACGTCACATTACGTCGCGTTACGTCGGCGCACGTCAAAGTTTTGAATCTGTACACTTTCGGCGAACGTCAATGACATTAAACAGACGTTAGTCAAATGCTGGTCACTATGTTGCACTACGTTGCACTACGTTGCACTACGTTGCACTACGTTGCACTACGTTGCACTACGTTGCACTACGTTGCACTACGTTGCACTACGTTGCACTACGTTGCACTACGTTGCATTTGCACTACGTTGCACTACGTTGCACTACGTTGCACTACGTTGCACTACGTTGCACTACGTTGCACTACGTTGCACTACGTTGCACTACGTTGCACTACATTGCACTACGTTGCATTACATTGACCCACATTAAAGGTGGTGGAAACGTGCAGCCCGCGTAATGAAAACATCAGGATAACGGACGCCTAACGGACGTCCAACGTACGTTTACTGTTTTGCCAACTGTTTCATGATGTAAGTAATGTAAGGTAACGTAAAGCAACGTAGTTCTGGTGATCGAATAACATTAATAACATCCCGTCACCGTAATTACGTCGTCCTCTCTCGTTGAATGATGCTATCACTACGCTTTACCGATGTTACGCTCTCGTCAACTACGCTGCATCCACGTTCAACTTGTGCCAAAATTTGCATACTACGCCGAGAAGTTCAACGTTTTTCACGTTCTCCCTATGCTGACGTCGTCAAGTCATAGTGTGACAGGGCCATAAGTTTTAGGGTCCTTCTGATCACTACTTCTCTGTTAATCGGTGCTGCCAACACGCATCATCGTATTCCAGTGATGCTTCGCCATGTATGGGTTGTTAATAGCATGTCTCTTTTGTGCCTAACATACACATTTCATAATCCTTTTAATGGTTTTTACTAGCTTTGGTCACTTCGACCACATTGGCATCCATTTATTTGAGGGATGTAACTGCAAGTGTTGTTATCTCCAACATTAGGTAGTGCTGCCCGTATGGTTTATCGAATGATGGTACAGATGGATTCCAACAGATGGTGGCACTATATTGAAATGAGACTGTGCATTTGTCCAGAATATAGCAGAGAACATAGATATATACACGGTCTCTGAATATAGTCAAAGACTGTGAATATATATATAAGCAGTTCTACGAAGAGACAAAGACAATACAAATTGGTCTGAGGTCTTTTATGTAACACTCTGGCAAGAAACAGCCTTGCCTAATCAATACAAAATTGTTCAATCGGTGGGAGTATGGCGCGAGCTGGCGCAGAACATTGAATATATATCAGCGGCGGCAGCGCGACGGTACCAGGAGCCGGCCAATGCGCATGCGCGCTGCTATGGCCCGAACTCATACAACCTTGAAGCGACTTCTTCTCCGATAGCTATATATATATAATGTTATTATATAATTTATAGTGACAGTTTAACACAATATTTGTCCAGGGATTGATGCGCAGCCGAGCTTCACCCATACACATCATCATCATCATGCTGTCGGTCGCGATGCGACAAAGACTGCTTTCATTACTTGACTGCCAGTCTCCATTTAGCTCTCTGCTGTGAGAGTGATGTCCATGAGTCGGTCTTAATGTCTCTCAGCTTCAGGTTTCTTTCTCTTGATGAACCGGAGACGAGGGCGCCCTCTCTCTCTGTAACCAGAAGACAGTTGAGAATAGAGGATCTGCTTTGGTAGCCTGTCTGATGACACCCTCATGAGGTGTCCACTCCACTGGATATTCTTTTTGATCAGAAGATCTTCCATAGAGGGCAGCCCCATCCGTTCAAGTATTTCCTTATTTGTCACTTTGTCCTTCCAGGTTAGCCTCATGATTGAACGCAGATGTCGCATCATGAAGGCATGCAGCTTTTTCACCTGTCGTCTGTACACTGTCCAGGCCTCGGTTCCAGATAGTAGGGTGGATAGCACCATTGCACGGTAGATCTTGCCTTTGACCCGCATGGACACATGGTGGTTGTTCCAGAGTCTCTGGCGTAGTCGGCCAAAAGATGTGCTAGCCTTGGCCATCCTCCTCTGTACAGTGTGTACCACTGGTTGGAATGGAAAATAACCGAAACAGCAAATGAATGCACGGTCCGATTTCACAGCACGGGTTAAAGCTAGTAATAATAACGACAATAATAGGCGAGGCCAGCTAGAAGGAACGGTAACCACGTGACCAGAAAGGGACTCACCACGTGACCCCACCCCCTGACGCGCGCTTAGAAAGAATCCATCATGATAAGACTCAACCGGCTCTGATAAGAACGCCCTCCGAGATCTCGTCTGCGATACTGCTGGCTTTATTTCGGGAGGAGGGTAAGGAGGGGGATGCCCAGAACTGAACCCAGCAGCGCAGATCTCTCAGCGTATCGCCGATAGCCTACATTACACGCCCACTTGGGCGGGTGATGAGAGGTCAACGCAATGGCCGCCGTTCACGCCTCATCAAAAACGAGGCTCGCGCTCCTTGGCGGCAGTTTTAAATGCTGGTTGCGAAATTTGGGGGGGGGGGAGGGGGGAGGACATAGCTCAGTCAGTGGAGTGTCCACCTGTGAAGGTGTGGGTCATCCTATCGATCCTGCTCAGTGGACCCATTTGCAGTTTGGGTGATTTTCCATTCCAACCAGTGGTCCACAACTGGTTCATCAAAGACTGTGGTATGTGTTGTCGTGTCTGTGGGAAAGTGCATTATAAGAGACCCCTTGCTGCTTATCGGAAACAGTAGCCTATGTGGCGGCAGTGGGTTTCCTCCAAATAAATATGTCAGAATCACCATATGTTTGACGTCCAATAGCTGATGATAAAAATCAATGTGTTCTAGAGGTGTTGTTAAATAAAACAAACTTTCCTTTTTTCCTTACTCTATTTGCAGAGATGGGGGTTAAACATGTTTATTCTGCTGAAGAAGTTCTTTTGTCAGCATCGAAGCACTGGTCTTCCAGCTATTTTTTCAACAAAGGATTAGTTACATAAAAATGGTAGATCTAGTAACTATGCAGATATGCACACACATCTAACACAGATACTCACACACATACAGAAACTCACACTTACATATACACACTTATGCCCGGTACACACCTCCTGTATACGATCTAAAACTGCCCGTTTCGCACATAAGTTTGAGTTTTAGTTGTTAGGTGTGCGACCCCCTAGCACACCAGAGCCTTGCGATTCGTGACTTAAAACTCAGTTTTAGGGGTTAAAACTGAAATCGCAAGGGATTCGAAAAATGAATCGGGCAGTTTTAGATTGTATACGGGATGAGTCGGGGTCGTGATGCGCAGTCAGTTTTAGTGCGTGAATCGTAAACGGGAGGTGTGTACCAGGCATAAGACACACCTTCCAATGCATGCATGCATGCACACACACATCTACACACTTACACACACCCTCACCCATACTCACACAAACATCCACACAGCCACACACCCACACACCCACCTACACACTCACCTACACACATGCAAGCACCCACCAACACACAGACACCCACCCCAACCCTTGATACGTGTCGCTTCCTTATCAGGCAGAACAGTTTGTGTAGCTCTGAACAATTGATTGTATTAATATATGTTCTATGTTGTATTGAAGTATGAGTGTACATCAGATTTAAGTAGTTGTCAGACAATTTCTACACATACTCTTTATACTGTTTACTATGTACTTCGAAAAGAGTTACACACACTTCTCAATGCGCTTGGCATTATTAGGATAGGGCAATGACTGGTTGGCTCAGTGTCAGGATAATATGACTGAGTGGGATATCATGTCATGGTGCTGGCGGCCTGGTTTCCCACGATAAAGTCACCATGAGTGTGCACTGTCACAAGTCGGTACCCATCCTGATATGACCTTAGATGTTGCCAGGACTTAAAGCTCCAACAACCAACCAACTAACACCCGAACCCACCCGTCCATTGCTCACAGCATAGATCAGCGATTACTTGTGCCTAATTCAGTTATGTAAGAAACTACAATACAACCCCGTTAAACCAAGCTTGGTTAAACCAAGCGATCGGTTAACCAACTTTTTTTGGCGGCCCGGCAAAATACTACCATTTATCATATAAAAAAGTTGGTTAAACCAAAGTCGGTTAATCCAAATTATCATTCTATTCAAACAAAATTGTTGGTCCCCAGGCCACTTTCGTTATGGTTAAACCAAACTTTCATGTGGTTATAAGGTCATCTGAGACCCCATCAACTTTTTTATATTATAAATGGTTGTATTTTGCCGGGCCGCTGAAAAAAGTTTGGATTAACCGATCATTTGGTTTAACCGAGCTTTGTTTACCGGAGCTATACTGTATATACATAAAAAACAATAATCAAAGTGTCCACATACATTGTATATTACGTTCATAATGTACCTAGGTTTTTGGCAAAGCCAAGTAAAAGTCGAAGACAAAGCTTGGGTAAACCAATGGTCTGTTAATCCAAACAAATTTCTAGGGTCCCTTCAAGTTTGGTTTAACGGGATTATACTGTATAATGTTTCAATACCAGAATGGTAGCCAGAATTGTTACTAAATAAAGTACATGCAACTAAAATACTAATTTAATGACAATGGTATTTAAACTCAAATTTCACTACACTGGCATGCTTAAATTAGCATTTGCGAATCCTATTATCTTGCTTGAGATAAGTTAATAATTGTGTTGACTAACGATTCCTCTACTTTCTTTCCAGGTGAGTTTTCGGTTGATATAATCAAAGACCATGTACGACAAGACGCGCCACTCAGCGCTTTCCTGCGAAATACAGCAAACAAGGTAATTGGACAGGTCCCCTAGCCCAGCCTGACTGCAGTCTCATTAAAACAATGTGACAGGTTCCCTAGCCGACCATGACTGCTGTCTACCATCAAAGACAATGTACGACAATAATAGTGTATTATCTCCTAATAGTAATAATGAAAACAATATTATAGCATAGTAAAGTTAAAATATACTTTAAGCACTTTAATCTGTTTCATATGTAAATAAAATTAGCGATTATGTCTGAGTAAGAAAACCACTACTACACCTGACCAAAGACAATGCACCTTGTTTGCCGTTAGATGGCGCCACTACGGGATTATTTAAGAAATTCCTATATGAAAGCACTGAGTGGGGCAGTGGCTCAGAGGGAAGGTGGATGCTGAGTCACGTACATTTTGCCATTAAATCTGGGATGGCGAGTTTTGTGAAGAAAGCACAAGCATGTTTATTCCTACAAACATCTAAGGGCATATAAGGGGGGGGGGGGGGGGGGAGGGCACTGACTTGTGATTGTGGGCATTGCTGGAGACTTTATAGCGCTTCCCCACTGTGTTATTTGACACTCCATAACACATAACACAGACACAATTACTTGGTTGAGAACGTTAACTCTGGCTGGCCAACATTTCTAGTCTACCGTTAATTTCCAACGTGAGTGATAGTGATTCTGGTGATTCTGCCAGCTCAGCACCCACAAAAACACCCACACCCACAAACACACAAAAACACACACCCACATACACACAAACACCTACACACATACACACCCTCAAACACACACACACCCTCAAACACCCACAAACACCCACACACACACCCTCAAACACACACACACACACTCGGCCACCCACGCGCATACAAGCTGGGTGGGTGGGATACACTGCCTGCACCATGGCACTACTTCCGGTTGCCCGGAAGTGACTGCGCCGATCTGGATTCGCTCACTCCTCGCCATGCGCAGTCGCACTGCTGCACCGGAAGTGCTCCCGGCGCAGTGGACGCTGTGTGGCTACAGAAGGGAGAGCCGGGTGAGGAGAGGGACCAGTGTAGTGAGGAGGCTGGGGTTGTTTAGACTGACAGTACACTCACGGTTTGAAAGGTCTGTAAGTCCACTGTTAACGGCTTCACTTCAAGTAGAGCTCAATTGGCATTAACGGTTCGCTAATGCAACTCGACAAATGTACGAGGAGCATCGGTACATTTGTACGACATTTGTACGACATTTGTACGACATTTGTACGACATTTGTACGACATTTGTACGACATTTGTACGACAGTTGTACGACATTTGTACGACATTGGTACGACATTGGTACATTTTTACGACATTTGTACGATATTTGTACGACATTTGTACGACATTTGTACGACATTTGTACGACATTTGTACGACGTTTGTACGACGTGTGTACGACATTTGTACGACATTTGTACGACATTTGTACGACATTTGTACGACATTGGTACGACATTGGTACGACATTGGTACGGCATTGGTACGACATTTGTACGACATTTGTACGACATTTGTACGACATTTGTACGACATTTGTACGACATTTGTCCGACATTTGTACGACATTTGTACGACATTTGCACGACAGTTGTAGGACATTGGTACGGCATTGGTACGACATTGGTACGACATTGGTACGACATTTGTACGACATTTGTACGACATTTTTACGACATTTGTATGACATTTGTACAATGCTGAAGCATTTTTACAATATTTGTACAACGCCGAATCATCTGTAAACATGTGTACAACATGTGTACAATAATTGAACAACAATTGTGCAGCATCTGTAAAACATTAACATTTGTACATTTGTACAACCTTTGCATAACATATGTACACCATTTATACAACATTTGTACAACATTTGTACAACATTTGTACACATTTGTACACATTGGTACAATATCTATACAACATCTGTACAACAGCTGTACAACAGCTGTACAACAGCTGTGCAACAGCTGTACAACATCTGTACAGCATCTGTACAACAGCTGTACAACAGCTGTACAACAGCTGTACAACATCTCTACAACATTTGTACAGCATCTCTACAACATTTATACAACACTTGTATAATATTTGTACACACTTGTTCACATTTGTACAATATATGTACAACATCTGTACAACAGCTGTACAACATTTGGAGGCTACAACATCTGTACAAGATTTTTCAAGATTTGTGCAAAATTTGTACAACATTTGTACAAAATCCGTACAACATCTGTACAGTATTTGCACCCATAGTACATATATTTACATACACACATATATATATATATATATATTTTACCTCGGTATACAGCCTCAGGCTAGCCTCAGGCTAGGGAGAAGGAAGCACGTGAGGTACCAGCAATTAGCATATACAACTCACGACTGGATTACGTGTCGTTGGGTTGCTCCGGCAAATTTAGTCTACATACAACTAATCGCAGTAGTAGAAGTAAGTATCATTAATAAAAACTGTGGTTAGCTTAATTATGATGCATTAGAGCATCATTATGGAAAGTTCAGACTTTCTGTGGTCCATTTTGGACGAGGTATTTGGTTATAATAAACCAAGGATAGAATTCCTTCTCGAAGGAACGAAACCGATCATTAGCGGTTCTGTCAACACCCGTGTCACCGTGTGATTATGGGTAGAGATGTGGGCTCTGCCTCATCTCCTGTGGAAATTCTCTCGTACTCTAATAGAGAGTAATGTTGGAGATGCTCCTGGGTTTCTTTTATAGACTCCCCACAAATTTTTTCAGGCGTTTCTCCGAGTTTCGTAGCATTTTCTCCAACTTGTTGACGTTGTAGTCACAGGTGGGAGAAGTGTGCGTGACAGAGGGATGGGCGGGCCGATACACTGGTCCCGACCCCGCGTAAGGTTTGGGCTTGACCCACAACCCACAGACAAATTTAGCTTATAACGCCTGTGTTATAACGGTATAAACACGTTCTCTAACACCAATAGATGTCCAAATGAGTTTTAAACAACCATGTTGTGACATATATATATACCGGGACTGATCAAAAATTTTGTTTCAGCTCTCGATGGCCACGAAGCGGTGTAAGCGCGGTGCAGCAGCAGCCGAGGGGCGTGTTCCGAGTGGCGAGGACGAGGAGTACGACTCCTCACCCGTGTTGTCGGCAGGGCCTGCGACACAGCCCGGGGCGCATATTCTCTCCGAGGAGGACATAGTGCCGGGCGGCGCCGCGCCTCAAAATTGGGAGACGCGGTTTGCGGCGATGGAGAGTCACATAATGGCTCTCAAACCACCGGTGTCTCGTAAACGGAGTGTGCAAGAAGAGTCTTCTGTGGAGGATTTCTCCGACACAGACTCAGAGATGGAGCTTAGGGCTCCTCCTCCTTCTCCTAATCGAAGAAAGAAGAAGAAACACATTGTTTCTTCGGGTGATGAGTTCACCAAGGAGAGGGGGAAGACTGGGCTTCGCAAAAAGCGCAAGACCAAGTCCAAGAAGAAGAAGAAGAAGAGGAAAGTTTCTTCTTCTTCTGACTCGTCCACGGATTCCACGTCTAAGGAATCGGACTCAGACACGCAATATGAAGCTGTCTATGCTGCCATTGGAGGCAAAGTGGCTAAGAAAATCGAGAAGCCAAGGGCTAAGCGGGTGAAAACCACTACGCTTATGCGTGAGAACATTAATGGCCATTTCCGCACGTTTAAGCCGGCGGAGATTATTTCTAAATTATCAGATGAGTTAACAGGCATTAAAGGTGTTCCCAACTCCATCATTAAGGAGATGGATCGAGATGTCAATATGACGGAGGACCGTAAGAGATTTGAGGGTGTGTTGCACATAGTGCATAAGGCGGTGCTTGGTACTTTAACAGCTATTGCTCCTGTAGCAAACAGAATGCAACAAGAAAACAAGTGCTCGTCTTTGGCTAAGACGATGGACAAAGGTATTGCATTGTTGGCGGTGGCAGGCTGTCGTATCGAAGATATGAAAATGTTTTCAAGTCAGTTTGCACAGATGCTGGCAAAGAAGTGGCTCGCTCAAAGAAGGTTACTGATAATGATGGGAAAGAGTTTACGCTCTTTCTTGCTCCAGAGCCGATTAAAGGGAAACCTTTAGATAACACCAAAATGTTTGGCGGTCAACTACAATACCTCTATAAAGAGGTAGAAACTGCAGCCAAGAGTGGCAAAAACATGGATGGTAAGATGAAACAGGAAACTCCTCGTTTCAAAAGGTCACGAGGAGATTTTCGTCCACGGCGGTTCACCAGGGGAACCAGACCGGGTTCAAACTTCGGTCAAGCTTTTCGGGGCCGGGGCGCTCGCTCAGGCTGGACCGACAACACCGCACGGCCACTAGGCCGAGGCGTCAACTCGCCGAGACCCTTCCCCAGGGGCGGGTCCAGTAGAGGTTGGAAAACAAACGTTACAAGTCCTTCCAGCCTCTAAAACCACACAAACTGTAAGAAACTTTGTGGCTGGTAATATTAATAATCATATTTCTGAGTGGCACAAAATTACTAGTGACCAAGAAATTTTACAAATAGTTAGGGGTGTTCACATTCCCTTCACACAAATTCCGGTACAAGGCAGGATACCTTTTCCTTATAACATTGAAACGGTTGAACGAGAGGCACTAACTAAACAGGTACAAAAATTCTTTGAGAAAGGAATTATACAAAAAGTGACATACTGTTCAGGAGAGTTTATTTCAAACATCTTCTCGAGACCAAAGCCTAATGGTGAGGTTCGAATGATCCTGAATTTAACAATCCTTAATAAAATGGTTGAATATCGACATTTTAAAATGTTCTCGCTAGATACAGCACGCGATCTGATTACGCCAGATGCGTGGATGGCTAGTGTTGATTTACAAGATGCATATTATACGCTTCCCATAAGAGAAAAAGACCGGAAATTTCTACGGTTTCTTTGGGATAACCAACTCTATGAGTTTACTTGCATGCCGAATGGTTTAGCTTGTGCCCTCGTTTATTCACTAAACTGCTTAAACCTGTTTTTTCAGTAATGGCGCGGAAGGGTCATATAATGTTTCCATACATAGATGATTCCTTTATTATTGCATCAACACAAATTGATTGTGAGAATGCAGTGTTGGATTTATGTGCATTACTTACTAAATTGGGGTTTCATGTACATCCACAAAATTCAGTGTTTAAACCAACAAAACAACTCAAATGTTTAGGGTTTATTCTGGATACACAGTCTCTTACAGAGTCGATAACAGAACAAAAACTAATTAAGTTTATGAATACAGCGACCCAGCTTATTAAGTTACCAAAACCTAAAATTAGGAACAGGTCGCAGTCCTTATTGGAATAATGAATATCGTATGCACCCGCGATTCTATACGGGAAGGCCCATTAATATTAAATCTCAAGAAATAGATAAAAATTTAGCGTTAACACGAACTAAAGGGAATTTTGAGCGAAAGATGTTTATTTCGCAAGAAGGGCTACAGGATATTGGATGGTGGATGCAACATATAGCAAGTTCATCAAATCCAATCCGCATGGCGGAACCTAATACGGTAATTACTACTGATGCTTCGTTAGAAGGTTGGGGAGTTCATCGAGATGGGGTCACAACAGGAGGTAGATGGCTTGATGATGAAAAATCAGACCATATTAATGCGCTAGAATTGCGTGCTATTTATCTGGGTTAATGTAGTTTAGTAAAGATACATAAATCACAAGTTAGAATACTAACTGATAATACTACTGCCATGGCATATATTCGTAACATGGGTGGAACCAAATCAAAGCCTTGCAATCAGTTGTCTAAATGATTTGGAACAGGGCACAGGCTTCCACAAGTCTTACGGGCCCTGGGGGGGGAACTTATTTGTAGCGTTATTCCAGGGAGGGTACACAAAATACACTTGCCAGACAATAAAAGTAGAAATTTCCATGACCATTTAGAATGGTCTCTCTCTACACCTTTGTTTAAATTCATTTGTGAAAAATGGGGTACACCTGAAGTTGAGTTATTTGCATCACGAAATAATAACAAATTACCTTATTATGTTTCTTGGCATCCTGAACCGGAGGCTTGGAAGGTAGATGCATTTGCTATTACCTGGGAAAATAATTATTTTTATATTTTCCCACCGTTCAGCATTATCAGCCGAGTTGTCAGGAAAATCGGTCTGGAAAGGACACATGCGATACTGGTGGTGCCCGATTGGGACACGCAACCTTGGCTGCCAGCAGTTTCACAACTGGCAAAAGAACATATACGATTCCCAAGAAAAATCGGGAATCTGACACACCACGGACCGTTAGTGGTTCACGGCGATGTGTCAATGACGCCCCTATTGGCATTCCTTTTCTAAGGAACCAGCTGCGCCAATTTGGATTGGACAAAATTACTGAGAATAGGATAGTAGCTGATGCCTGGAGGCCAGGAACTGTCAAAATGTACACATCCTATTTAAAGAAATGGGGTGTACATTGTTTGTTAATGAAAGTTAAGCCAACAAATCCAACATTTTCACAAGTAGCTCGTTTTCTTCGTTCTCTAGAGGATGAGGGACTATCCTTTGGGTCGATTAATGCGGCAAGATGTGCGTTATCAATCATATTACCGAGAATTGATGGTGAAACAGTTGGAAAACATTATGTTCTTGGATATTTGCTTCGTTCAATTTATCAAAGGAATCCTCCAAAACCAAAGTATAGTCGGTTTTGGGATGTGTCTGTAGTATTTAAGTTGACTCAGGCTTGGCCTCACAACTCGTGGTTAGATTTAAAACAATTAGGTTTTAAGGTCGCGGTCCTGTTATTATTAGTAACCGGACACAGAGGACAGACGATTGTTGCCTTGTCTTTAACTGGATTAGAAATAGACAAGAAACAAGCTACGTTTGATTTAGCACAATTGCTTAAATCGAACACGTTAGGTGACCCTTTATCTACGGTTCACTTAGACTGTTTTCCGAGTGATCGGAAATTATGTGTTGTGTCAGCCTTACGGGCTTATATATCTAAGACAAAGGATTTACGTGCATCACAACAACTATTAGTGAGCTTTATAAGGCCACATAAAGCAATTTCACGGGACACCCTTACCAGATGGACAATTACGGTGTTGAAATTGGCTGGAGTGGATACGAGCAAATACTCATCCCACTCAACTAGAGGTGCCATGGTCTCCAAGGCATGGTTGCTAGGTGTTTCTGTGAAAAGAATACTAGCGCATGCAGGCTGGAAGACGGCTAAGTCGTTTGCAAAACATTACAACAAGCGACTAGAAAAGCCTACCGGCATTGCAAAGCGCCTGCTCGCCCACTAACAAGAATAGGTGAGAACAAAAACGTTGAATATTATATAAGAATGGATGATATTAAGGATAAAAATGAATTATGTAAAGGGTCTCCCTAGCCTGAGGCCTCGCCTGGGCTGTTACCGGGTAAAATAGTTTATTGTTATACGAATTTACCTGGGTATAGGATGTTTGGTAATAACTGTTGTTTTCCGAACGGGGTGTGCGGTGGGTAGAAGCCTCGGGTAGACGTGGGCGAGGGCCCACCCACCACGCCCTGCCACGTCTATCCCGTTGGTGTACCGTTACGGGAAAATCATAGTATCCATTGTATTGAAAGTTCATTTTTATCCTGAATAGTAGGTTAAAATTGCTGGTACCTCACGTGCTTCCTTCTCCCTAGCCCACGTCTACCCGAGGCTTCTACCTCGGGAAAACAACAGTTATCCATCATCTATACCCAGGTAAGATTCGTATAACTATACTATATATATATATATATATATATATATATATATATATATACACACACCTTTATAGGTATACATAGTCCCTGCACACACAGTTTCGGTGATTAAATACGATATTTTAGTGAATTTCACCTACTGCAGCAGAATCAATAAAGCTGGAATACTATTCAACATGAAGATGAATGCCAGGAAGACCAAAACAATGGTTATAAGTAAAAAGACAGATAAACCAAATGTCAATATAACCATAGATGGCACAAACATAGAACAAGTATCCGAATTCATATATCTCGGACAAAAGATTACAAATGATGGGAGATGTGAGGAAGAAATTAAAAGAAGGATAACAATAGCCCGAACAACATTCTCCAAAATGTATAGAGTGTTAACATCAAGTAAGATATTAATACAAACAAGGAAGCGTATTCTTCAGTGTTATGTGTGGTCTACTCTAATGTATGGGGCAGAGACATGGACAATCTCTAAGAAAATGTACAAACGTTTAGCAGCATTTGAGATGTGGACTTATCGAAGGATGATGAAAATATCATGGACAAAGAAGATCACCAACAAAGAAGTTCTCAGAAAAATTAAAAATAAGAAAAGCTTGTTTGCCACTATACAGACAAAGAAACTTATTTATTTTGGCCACATCATTCGTCAGAGTTCAATATACCGTACATTGTTGGAAGGGAAGGTGAATGGCAGCAGAGGGAGAGGGAGACCAAGAACATCATGGTTTACAAATATTTCACAGTGGACAGGCTTGAATTATTCACAGTCTATCAGAACAGCACAACATCGGGACAAGTGGAGAACCATTGCATCCAACCCTCGACTAGAGGATGGAACTATTGATTGATTGATTGCAGCAGACAATATTATACGGAAAGGAGACGACAGACTGACAGAATCAGCACTAGTGGCCTCTGGGTTGTTCCAGTGGCGGGAACCAGCAGAGATGGGCTAGCTTTGTCTGGGGGTCAAAGGTCAGTTGTGGGAGTGTTAAAGGGTTGTAACTGTGTCTGAGCTGTGTGTGTGGTTCTTAAAGCGCCATAGTCAAATGAAAGCATCAACTTACAAAACCCACACCCTGAGCTAGATTTGATGCTACTCAGGCGTATCCAACTTAGGAAATGATACACTTATTAAACATGTATTTAAACTATTTCTGCATAGAATGGAATGAAACATCAAGTCAATTCAATAGAACCTGTCACCGCTGAAAATCTCTCATGTGTACCAGTCAGGTGTGCATGCCAACAGTAATTTGGTATGTGTACATGTGTACATGTGTACATGTGTACATGTGTACATGTGTACATGTGTACATGTGTGCATGTGTGCATGTGTGCATGTGTACATGTGTACATGTGTAAATGTGTATGTGTGTACGTGTGTAAACACCCCCCTCACCCCCACTCACCCCTCACCTCTCTCACCCCTCACCTCTCTCATTTATACATGTGTACATGTGTAAATGTGTATGTGTGTACGTGTGTATGTGTGTACATGTGTACATGTGTTCGTGTGTAGATGTGTGTGTGTACATGTGTACATGTGTACATGTGTAAATGTGTATGTGTGTATGTGTGTATGTGTGTACATGTGTACATGTGTACATGTGTACATGTGTACATGTGTACGTGTGTATGTGTGTATGTGTGTACATGTGTACATGTGTACATGTGTACATGTGTACATGTGTACATGTGTACGTGTGTATGTGTGAATGTGTGTACGTGTGTATGTGTGTACGTGTGTATGTGTGTACATGTGTATGTGTGTACATATGCACCTATGCACCTACGCACCTATGTACATATGTATATGTGTAGTGGGTGATGAAAACTAGAAATAGTATGCCTGATTCAATCACCCTTTACACACCTACCTGTCTATGTGGCGCTTGCCTGACACAGGTCAGTGTAGTCTACACCTCTCCCCCTCCTCCTTGCATCATATTCATAAGTCTTCTAAATGCTTTACATCCATAAGTCTTGTAATGCTTACAATTACTTACAATGCGAGCAATGCACTGACATACATACACAGGGTAGATTGAACAATCACATATCGCACAGCTTGTCCAGGATCCAGGCCATGGAAATAAGTCTCCAAGGGGTGAAGTCAATGAGAAATATTGCATCTGAACCAGGTTCCGAACCCACAGTTCTTGATATTCCAGCCTGCTACACTACCTAGGCTCCCTAATGCAATCATCATAACCATGCTTGCCTGTCTATGTCGCTCCTTGCCTGTCTATGTCGCTCCTTACCTGTCTATGTCGATCCTTGCCTGAGAGGTCACTGCAGACTGCAGGTTGATTGGTTGTTGGAGTTGTATGTCTTGAGTCATTGGTTTGACCCGACCAGCGGTCGAACCCATGGGTTCGAATCCCACGATCTACCATAGCAGGAGACGGACGCTCGACTCATTCGGCCATCCCGTCTGGTCCAACTACTACTACATATGCATATATGTATATCCGTGTGTATGTATATACATATACACGGATATATACATATATGCATATGTAAATGTGTATATGTATATGAATTCGTCTTGCTGGAAAGTGTGTAAATCAAGGACAAAGTCAGATGCCTAAAGGGCGCATTCCATATACGCGTAATGCGTAATGCGTTATGCGTTATGCGAATGCCATCATTCCATACACACGTAATGCGTAATGCGTTATGCGGCACACGACTGGCTATATTAAAAAAATTTAAATAAACAATTATTCTCCATACTGCTCTGTATATGACCAAATATTGCATTTATATCTATGTAACTTTTTGTACGTCAGATGGGGGTTCCTACATTTATTATAACCAAATTATAGATAAGTATTCATATTTTTGTGGCTCTGGTAGCATTTTTACCAACCCGACCCCCACCACAACCACTACCATATGTTTCCACTCAGCAGCCTTGACAACCCCCCTCCCTGACCCCTGTCCCGGCTGTCCGTAATTATCAGTCGCCTCCTCCAGCCTTATATCAATGGACAAATGCGACTGATGATTTTCTATTCGCACCACCTTTACGCATACGCATTACGCACCGATCGCTACATGGAGCGATCGGGATAATGGATTTCTTTCGCATTCGCATTCGCATTACGCATTACGCGTGTATGGAATGTAGCTCATAGGTTTCAAGGCGTTTTGATTTTTTGTCGCATTCGCATTCGCATTCGCATTAAGCATTACGCGTATATGGAATGCGCCCTTTATGCTTATATTCCACATAATTATGTATGTTGTTTCTTTGTTGGAGGTTTACCTTCAGGCAACATCTAAAGGCATATCAGGACTGAGTGCATATGTATGTTTATGTATAGATATATGCATGTATGTATATATATATATATATATATATATATAATGCATGCATTCGTAAACATATGTATATGCATGTAACTTGTAAGTAGGGATATGGTTTGAGCTGC
>CM059188.1:104437187-104689682 GCA_030323885.1 Branchipolynoe longqiensis | reverse complement strand
ATACTATTCATATGCAATAGGAGCCTGTACAAATTACCTGTAAAGATGCCTATAGTAATGAATATGAACTTATATATATGAATATATATATATTATATTAATATTATTAACGGAGTGCCAGTAGAGTCTCGTCCACCGAACGCTACTATCGTCCGAACCGTTGGCCGCAGCGCTGGTGCGACTTGGGTGTGCGCGCAGGGAGGCAAACCCCCCACGAGCGACCACTCGCGGCGGAAGTTTGTCAAATAATATAGGTGATTATCACAGGTGGTTATCACAAGTGATTATCGCAGGTGATTGTCATGTAATGCCTTGGTGTTCTCTGCGGCAGAGTGGTTAGAGTGTCTGACTTTTTTCTAGGTCGGACTCCTAATCTGAAGGTCGGTGGTTCGATTCCCCTGCCAATTTCGATTTCCACCGCTGTGTAGAACTTACAGCGTCATCAAAGGCCAGTTGCTTTCATACCATGTCTATGTGGTGTGGGAGGTTAAAAATCCCTTGGGTCGGTAAAAGTAGAAGGCTCGGGCTTTCTATCAAAAAACTGTCTAATGGTGAAAACAAGATTTATTCATACTTATTCAGACTTCCCATCCACGGGCTGAAGGCAGCGCAGGGAGCTCCCACAAAGTGTTACATATATTATATATTATATAGACTTATTCAGACTTATTCAAACGTATACAGAATGCAGCTGCCAGGTTGTTGACAGGTACAAAGAAATTTTATCACATCACTCCTGTGCTGAAATCATTACACTGGAGAAGAGAATTGATTTCAAGGTGCTGCTTCTTGTATATCCTGCCTTGCATGATCAGGCTCCAGAATATATGAGAGATATGCTCCAGGAGAGAACAAATGTTTGAACATTGCGCTCCACAGTCTCCAGCCAGTTAGTAGTTCCTCGGAGCAGACTCAAGGCTTTGGGGATCGTGCTTTTAGTATTGCTGCCCCAAGACTGTGGAATGCTCTGCCAGGATATAGGACTGATTGTAAATCTGTTGGTGCTTGTAAAAAAGGTCTTAAGACACATTTGTTTAAATCTGCTTTTACCTAGGTGACATTTATTTTCTTGTATATTTGTTTGTTATGTAAAGCGCCTGAGAACGGCTTGCTGGATCAGGTGCTATATAAATGTTTTATTATTATCCATGATATGCAGTATAAATCTTCAAGAAAAAAAATATATATACATAGTATAGGAATATAATAACAATAATAATAATCTCCCTTCCACACCTTTATACTAGCATAATGTTTATACATCACATACATATATCATACATATATTATATATACACACAGTAGATAATGTGATTAGGTTTGCCTTTTATAATTTAAAAATAAATCCCATAATTATACTTAAATCTTACTTATATCATAATAAGTAGACAGTCTATTATGTTGGGGTGTCTGTTCGCTTTTTATTAAACACAAAGTCTCTGAAATAGATCCCTGACATCGGTGATGGATGAATTCTCAGGGTGTATCTAGAGAATCGTGAGCATGCTGATCCACGGTGAGATTATGCTTTCAAGTAATACATGATGGAGAGCGTTGCAACCTGGACCATATGGCACAAGCGCGGCCAATGACAGTTTTTGTTATTGCGGGTACATTAGTTGTTTAAGCAGGGGAAATTTCAGTCACAGACGACTGGTCTTCCTCATTCCACTGCTCCTTGCCCTATCCTAGTAATGCCGAGCGCCTGGCTAGGAAGCGACAAGTAGCAATTTTTAAGTCATTGGTTTGACTCGACCAGGATTCGAACCCACGATGCCACGATCTACCAACACTGGAGACGGCCGCTCTCACTCATTCGGCCATCCCGTCTGGGTAGTGATTTGACAATGATTTTTATTTTGGCTCGCGACCCCTCACAGCAACATTATAAAGTACAAGTTTATCAAACACGGGCACAGTCCAGCTAACTAACTAACTACACGATGATCTGCGCATGCGCGGTAATCACGTTTCCGGTTGGCAACTGACCATGTGGCCAATGGTGTCGGTTTGTTGGAAATGGAGTATGGGGAGGGTGGGATGGGGAGATGGGGTGGGGTGGGGAGGGGGGAATCACCTCAAAAGATATGAGTGTTCTTATTACATGTGTTGTGGGGGTGATGAAAATGGGAAATACTGCCCCTAGAGCGGAACTCGAACACACATCTCTTTGCATTCCGGGTCAGCGTGCCAACCATTACACCACCTAGGCTCCCTGACCACACCGCTCATGCCTACCTGTCTATGCAGCTCCTTGCCTCAGAGGTAAGTGCAGACCACTCACTACACATGGTTGGTTGTTGGAATTTTACGTCCTGGCAACATCTAAGGTCATATTAGGACGGGAACTGACTTGTGACAGTAGGGACTCAAGTCGACTTTATAGTGCTGCCCCACTGGGAAATGAGGCCACTGGCACCCATGACCTGATAGCCCACTCAGTCATATTATCCTGACACTGACATAACCAGTCATTGCCCTATCCTATTAATGCCAAGTGCCAGGCTAGGAAACGACAAGTATCAATGTTTAAGTCATTGGTTTGACTTGACCAGGGTCGAACCCGTGGGTTCTAAATCTAATCCCACGATCTACCAAAAGGGGAGACAGCCGCTCAACTCATCCCGTTTGGTGGGAGGGTGGGGGTGGGGAGATGGGGTGGAGAGGTTAGTTTGTGTGTTGTTGTTTTACGTCCTAGCAACATCTAAGGTCATATCAGGACGGGGGTTGGAGAGGTGAATTACCTCAAAAAGATACCAGCGTTCTTGTTACAAGTTGCAAACCATAGAGTTGGGTAGCTGGCGTTCAGGGCTTCGCCACCCGCAATTAACTGGCCATAAAAGAAATTATCCTGTAAGGTACAGGGTCCTAAAGCGCAATTGTAAGCATTACTAAAGTTTGATTTACAAGTAGCTGTCAACAGACATGCCTGTTGGGATTTTTGCAAGCAGATCCCCACAACATCGAAAGTTGGGAGCGGTAGCGATGTATGACGAGTCGACGACCTTGACCTTGGCATTGGTCGGGGAACATAGTGAATGTGATGTTTCTCTCGGTATAGTTACCTAACTGAATACCTGTTAGGTCACTCACTATATCACGCTCAACTCCTCCCTCTCTCCATCTGTCCCTCTCTCCCTCTCTCCCTCTCTCCCTCTCTCCCTCTCTCCCTCATGCCCACTGACTGCAGCATAGACGGGGAGTGTGCTGGGATGGATACACAGCCACATGTATCATCGAATACGGGCGAGGATTGGAGTATGTGTACGTCAATGGAGGAAGGCGCTGGGAGGAGCAGCCGTGGTTCACAAGACAAGGATGTGCGATTGGGGGATGACATCCTGCCTTGCAAAGTTGTAAACCACTGCCAGGTGGTACAGGTTCTTGATAGAACCAAAGGCTAAGGGAGCAAACCCTAATAGAAAACCATGGTACTGTGGCAGCATTAAGGGTGGTGATGAATGGAACTCCCAACATCTCCCGACCAGCCATTGCAGGGACAAATAGTTTGCACCTGTCTTGACGTGTTCTTGCCAGTGTGAGACCTCTATTTGCTCCCCGAGAGAGTGTCGCTAGTAACTTGCAAAAGCCAGCAACACTTCAAGACTTTGCAAGCAGATTTTATGAAATGTACAACTGCACAAATTAACATCACTCTCACAGCAGAGAGCTAATTGGAGAGTGGCGGTTAAGTAATGAAAGCAGTCTTTGTTGGGTTTTTTTTGGGTTTTTTTTTTAATATTTGTTATTGAGGCTGTATTTATACTGTCCATAGCATATAAGCCCGGGTACCCAGGCTTGTTTTCAATGCTGGCCAGTTGTAGTGTTGGTGTCGGTGCATTGTGACTGACAGCATAATGATGATGATGATGATGATGAAATCAAAGTAAGGTCTTTTGATATTACGTATTCTTTGGTTTTATGCCTGTGTAAATCAAAGAAAAGTCTTTATATTACGCATTCGTTATGGTGTTTATGCCTCTGTAATTCAAAGAAAAGTCTTAATTGAGGATTTGCATGTGACGTATGCATCACACTGCTCCTGCATCGTGGTTGGATAGAAGCAGTTCCTTCAACTATCAAGTGTATGTAAATAAAACAAAAAGCACAAATCTATTCACTGCTTAGATGTAATACTGTTATTTAGAACCGTGAATATTCAATCGGGGGTTGAAATAATGTTATTTAAGAGCATAAATTATTCAATAAGTGAAATCCGCTCAAATTAAACCCAAAATCGAAGCGATATTAATGCCGCTGCCGCATTGGCAGTGTTATAGCTGTACTTTCTAACCAACCATGATGGCCGACGAGGAACTGGTCACGTGGTGCCAATCGTTTGACCCAAATCCTCAATATTACACAATCTGTAATTAATGTTCCAACAGTTGTTTGCTGCTAGTGTTACTATTCTTGTTTACTTCCTAATTGCTACTGTCCATCATCTTCAAGTAGGGACCACTGTCCAATCAGCCTAAAACAAACCATGTGCTGCCACTTTGATAGCGTGCCAGTTTTTATTAGTTTAGTCAGCGAAGAAGAAAAGTGTCCTATGACCTAATGGAAAACTACTTGAACAAGGGCAAGGGAACCTTAGGCCTCCAATTGTCTGTAGACCATTTCCCCTGAAGATAAGGCACTGAAAATAGAGGCTCCCCCCTTTGGTCATTTGGCAACTAACTTACTTGGACCTGTGACGTGAGGGCCTAACTTCATTGTCCTGATATGATCTTAGATGTTGCCAAGACGTAAAACTCAAACAACCAACCAACCTAACGTAATTGAAGTCATCATTAGGCATCGACTTTTGAGTAAGGATTGTAAGGTGGTTGTTAAATGACGATCATCGTCCATTTGAAAGTATGCATAAGGTGCGATCTTCAAATATGTACAAATACATAGACGTGTTATTATGTATATATATAATATATATATTATTATATATATAATATATTTATATTATATATATTATATATATCATATATATCATTTATATCATATATATTATATATATTATATTTATCATATATATTATATATATTACATATCTAATATACATTATATATATTTGTATATCTTATATATATTATATATTACATATATATATTATATATATATTATATATATATAATATTATATATTATATATATAATTTATAATATATATTACAAATATTATATATGGTATATGCATTATGTATATTATATATATCATATAGTAAATACATATTATACATGCTATGTATATTATATATATGTTATTATATATGTTGTTATATATGTTTTACATATGTTATTATATATATATTCAATAATCTTCCCAACTTACGGTATTAGGCACTTGAAAACCAGCAGTGTGGCAGCCAACCCAGAAAGACTGACAATCGATTGACCAAGATAGAACCTTTATTAGAATCAAACCAAATCATGTGACCCAACCCATAATGCTGCTTACCCAAGTGCCCCAAGGACACACTCGTATGCGTCGCTTTCTCTTGACAGTAAGATTTCCTCTCTCCAACACACCCATTAAATGATGCTCTTCTTCCTGCAGGCAGTTAGTTATCCTGCTTCGGTAACTAGTTCGACAGTGTTCACTTGGGAGCATTATAGCGATATAGCGAATGGTAGACAGGAAGTGTGAACACTTATTTGTCTCTCATTTATTTTTATTTTTTTGTAGATTAGTTGTCCCAAGCAGGGGAAATCCCAGTCACAGACGACTTGGTCTTCCCCACTCCACTGCTGGTCGATAGAAAGCCCGAGCCTACACTTTTACCGACCCAAGGGATTTTTAACCTCCCACACCACATAGACATGGCATGAGAGCAACCAGCCTTTGATGACGCTGTAAGTCATACACAGTGGTGGAAATCCAAATTGGCAGAGCTGGGGGCATGGGGAGTCGAACCACCGACCCTCAGATTAGGAGTCTGACCTAGAAAAAAGTCAGACACTTTAACCACTCTGCCACAGAGAATGCCACATTAATGTAAATGTGTGCATAATGGATCATCTCAAGAACTAATCCAACAGAGGATGATGGGATGCAATTCATGTACCGATTTTTTTGCTTATTTCCTATTTTTTATTTCCTTATAATTGTCTATCTATATTGTTGGAGATTTGTTTACTGTGTAGTGGCAATGGTCATTAGGGCTAGAAGACCAGTGCATTAGCACTGACAATATGTTATTCAGAGGAAGGAAAACACTTGAACAATTTTTTTAAAAATCGGTTCACTGGTGTAGGGCTGAATAACATAATTAATGAGAGCATTGGTATAGACTACATCGTCATTCAAGGAAAACACTTAAAAACAAAATTTAAAAAATCGGTTCACTGGTGTAGGGCTGAATAACATAATTAATGAGAGCATTGGTATAGACTAGATCTCATTCCAGCGGTGCGGTGCATTGTGGGATGAGTGGAAGAAAAACAAACCCGCGTGAAGCACCTGGCTAATGCTAAGACAATGACAGCTGCTATGGAATGTGCTAGTTTCAGCTCATCTCAGGTCTTGTTTGAAACATAGAATGCTAACTAAAAATATATATATAATAAATTAATATGTTAATCTTTTATCCAGCATTGCATTTACATCAATCTAATCAGCATATTTTATGCCATCAGCATTTAAATCTAAACAAATCTGGTCACTGAGACTAGTGTTGGAGCCATAGCCAGTGTAGTAAATGACTGATTGTTTTGTGTGGAATTGTATGTTTCTTAGCTCAAAATGCTTAATTATGGCTAGTTTTGTTTTAGATATATTCATCAGATCATAATATTGCATATGTGCATCCATGTTTGTGCCAAATTGTTATGTATTTCTATTAATTTTGAGAAAAAAAAGTCGAAGTTTTGCCCTATGCGTATCGGCAAACTCAATGGCCGTACGCATTTGTTTGTGTGGAATTGTATGTTTCTTAACTCAAAATGCTTAACTATGGCTAGTTTTGTCTTAAATATATTCATTTTATCATTATATTGCATGTGTGCATCCATGTTTATGCCGAATTGATATGTATTTCTATTAATTTTGAATAAAATCCAAGTTTTGCCCTACGCGTATCAGCACACTCAATGGCCGGGGGTGGATGGATGGGTGGGTGGATGGAGGAAGAGGAGATGGATGGATGGATGGAGGGAGAGAGAAGTGGTGGGTGAATGGATGGTGAGAGGTTGTGAGGGTGTGAGGGACTGGTTGCGGATTGATGGTGAGAGGTTGTGAGGGTGTGAGGGACCGGTGGTGGATGAATGGTGAGAGGTTGTGAGGGTGTGAGGGACTGGTTGTGGTGGATTGATGGTGAGAGGTTGTGATGGTGTGAGGGACCGGTGGTGGATTGATGGTGAGAGGTTGTGAGGGTGTGAGGGACCGGTGGTGGATTGATGGTGAGAGGTTGTGAGGGTGTGAGGGACCAGTGGTGGATGGATGGTGAGAGGGTGTGAGGGTGTGAGGGACCAGTGGTGGATGAATGGTGAGAGGTTGTGAGGGTGTGAGGGACTGGTTGCGGATGGATGGTGAGAGGTTGTGAGGGTGTGAGGGACTGGTTGCGGATGGATGGTGAGAGGTTGTGAGGGTGTGAGGGACTGGTTGCGGATTGATGGTGAGAGGTTGTGAGGGTGTGAGGGATGGTGGTGGATGGATGGTGAGCGGTTGTGAGGGTGTGAGGGGTCGGTGGTGGATGGATGGTGACAGGTTGTGAGGGTGTGAGGGACTGGTTGCAGATGGATGGTGAGAGGTTGTGAGGATGTGAGGGACCGGTGGTGGATTGATGGTGAGAGGTTGTGAGGGTGTGAGGGACCAGTGGTGGATTGATGGTGAGATGTTGTCAGGGTGTGAGGGACCGGTGGTGGATGGATGGTGAGAGGTTGTGAGGGTGTGAGGGACCAGTGGTGGATTGATGGTGAGATGTTGTCAGGGTGTGAGGGACCGGTGGTGGATTGATGGTGAGAGGTTGTGAGGGTGTGAGGGACCAGTGGTGGATGGATGGTGAGAGGTTGTGAGGGTGTGAGGGACCGGTGGTGGATGGATGATGAGAGGTTTTGAGGGTGTGAGGGGTCGGTGGTGGATTGATGGTGAGAGGTTGTGAGGGTGTGAGGGACCGGTGGTGGATTGATGGTGAGAGGTTGTGAGGGTGTGAGGGACCAGTGGTGGATGGATGGTGAGATGTTGTCAGGGTGTGAGGGACCGGTGGTGGATTGATGGTGAGCGGTTGTGAGGGTATGAGGGGTCGGTGGTGCATGGATGGTGAGAGGTTGTGAGGGTGTGAGGGACCGGTGGTGGATGGATGGTGAGAGGCTGTGAGGGTGTGAGGGACCGGTGGTGGATGGATGGTGAGAGGTTGTGAGGGTGTGAGGGACCGGTGGTGGATTGATGGTGAGAGGTTGTGAGGGTGTGAGGGACTGGTGGTGGATTGATGGTGAGAGGTTGTGAGGGTGTGAGGGACCGGTGGTGGATGGATGGTGACAGGTTGTGAGGGTGTGAGGGACTGGTTGCGGAGGGATGGTGAGAGGTTGTGAGGATGTGAGGGACCGGTGGTGGATTGATGGTGAGAGGTTGTGAGGGTGTGAGGGACCGGTGGTGGAGGGATGGTGAGAGGTTGTGAGGGTGTGAGGGACCGGTGGTGGATGGATGGTGAGAGGTTGTGAGGGTGTGAGGGACTGGTGGTCGATTGATGGTGACAGGTTGTGAGGGTGTGAGGGACCGGTGGTGGAGGGTTGTTGAGAGGTTGTGAGGGTGTGAGGGACCGGTGGTGGATGGATGGTGAGAGGTTGTGAGGGTGTGAGGGACCGGTGGTGGATGGATGGTGAGAGGTTGTGAGGGTGTGAGGGACCTGTGGTGGATGGATGGTGAGAGGTTGTGAGGGTGTGAGGGGTCGGTGGTGGATGGATGGTGAGAGGTTGTGAGGGTGTGAGGGACCGGTGGTGGATTGATGGTGACAGGTTGTGAGGGTGTGAGGGACCGGTGGTGGATTGATGGTGACAGGTTGTGAGGTTGGTGGATTGAATCGGGGAGGAGCCGGTCGATGAAACAAGGGTTGGAGGGGTTGGGGGAGGGAGCACCTCGCATCACACCTGGACTCACCCACCTGACTCTGCGACCCAAACCTCCTGTTGAGCCCCCGGGGAGGAAGGTCCGTATCCTCCCTCCCCCCGAGGGAACACAAGGCGTGGCTGGACGAGGACAGGTACCGGGACGAGGCCGCCCCACGCCCCGTGATCCCGGCCCCGAACAGCAGCACCCCGCCCCCGGGCACACTGCGGGGCCGGGCCGTGTACCTGTCCAGGGTGGCGGTCGTGAAGAGTCTGTTCGGGTCCATGTCCCCGGCCGTAGCACTAGCAGACGCCGCCTACGACCATTGCGGCTCTAGTACAGCGGCGACGGCTGGCTCTCCTTCTCCTCCTTCTCCTCCTTCTCCTCCTCCTCCTTCTCCTGCTTTTTCTCCTCCTCCTTCCACTCCTCCTCCAGGGGAGCGGTACGTAGCTCAGGCGGTAGAGTGTCCACCTGTGAAGGTGTGGGCCATCCTAGCGATCCTGCTCAGTGGACACATTTGCAGTTCGGGCTATTTTCCGTTCCAGCCATTGGTCCACAACTGGTTCATCAAAAGCTGTGATATGTGCTGCCCTGCATGTGTGAAAGTGCAATTGGTTGCTTATCGGAATGAGCAGTCTATGTGACAGCAGTGGGTTTCCTCCAAAGGAATATGTCAGAATGACTATATCTTTGATGTCCGATAGCTGATGATAAAAATCAATGTGCTCTAGAGGTGCTGTTAAATAAAACAAACTTTCTTTCTCCTCCTCCTCCTCCTCCTCCTCCTCCTCTCCCTCAGGATCCACAGCTGTCGTGTGGTGATGGGAGAGTCTGGTGTACAGCCGTGTGGTATCTCACAAGGACAGGCGTTAACCAGCGTGAAATTGGTTGTGGAGTTGGTTTTGTGTGCGCGCGTGTGTTGTGTGCGTTGCGTGTGCGTTGCACGCGCGCGTGTATGTGTGTGCGTGTGCGTGTGGAGGCGGGAGGCTGGAGGGTCAAGTCTGCTAGGACACTTGGTGGTGATACCCAGTAATGTACAAGTGGCATACTTCATTCCTTCCCATAGTGCAATGCAATTAGTATTTAATTTATTTATTGTATGCTTATTTATTTTGATATTATACTTAGTTTCTTTAGTTGTTGTCTTGTTATAATAACTTCACCTAAGCCAATCGGATGTCAAGGTGCATTTCTGGAAATGCTGACTGGTGCGGATGTTGACAAGGTCGGTGTGTGAGGTCAGTGTTAAGTTATGACCGTGGAGGACACAGCATGCCTGGGGGAGTGTAGCCTCTCTAATTACTGGAGGAACAGCTGGGCTGGTTGCTTTGGGAGGTGGATAGGGTCACATTCGCATAGAATCGGTATTTGCAACGTCGGTGGCGGGGGAATGAAGTGGTCACGTCGCCAACTTAATTTGACTAACATTCATAAGTTATCCTCGTTTCAGTCTTTAAGATGCGTGAGTGTGGGGGATGTGGGGGTGTGAATGTGACGGTGTGGGTATTGTGGAGGTGTGGGAGGAAGTGTAGGCGAAGGCGTAAGCGTAGGCGGCGTCTGCTTCTATCTAACTGTGATGCGTCACAAGCTAGAATTTGATGCTGGATAGAAAGAATGCAGGTATTGCAGGTATAGCAGGTATAGCAATACCTCAGGGAGTTTGATGCCCCTGCCCTGCAGAGTTGTAAACCACTGCCTTGTGGTACAGGTTCTTGACAGAACCGAAGGCTAAGGGAGCAAACCCTCAACAGAAAACCATGTCACTGTGGCAGCATTAAGGGCAGTTGATGTATGGAACTCCCAACATCTCCCGACCAGCCACTGCAGGGACAAATAGTTTTGTGCCTGTCTTGACATGTTCTTGCCGGTGTGAAACCTCTATTTGCTCCCCGAGAGAGTGCCGCTGGTAACTTGCAAAAGCCAGCAGCACTTCAACACTTTTTCAGGCAGCTTTCATGAAATGTAAAGACCGACTCATGGACGCAACTCTCACAGCAGAGAGCTAAATGGAGAGCGGCAGTCAAGTAATGAAAGCAGTCCTTGTCGCATTGCAACTGACAGCATCATGATGATGATGATGATGGGAGGAAGTGACTGTTAAAAGTGTTAGTATTTGTACTAAGTAAATATACAGACATATTCCAGTTTGAGTTTCAGATGCGTCAGTGTGCGCGTGTGGGGGAAGGGGGTGGGTAATTGTGTGGGTGTTGTGGCAGCGTGGGAGGCGGTTCCAGTTAGTTCCGCTACTAAGTAAATATACAGACACATTCCAGTTCCTTTCATTAACAGTGTGACCTTCCATCCATTCAATAAAGGTGAGCTGAATTCTAAACGGGCCCATATATACGATTGGATAACTTGAGGCTAGACTACACGCCAGTACTTAAATGGTCTTCTTGTAGGTCAACTTACTTTCCTGGAAAATGTGAGACCCAGATGTTTTCGACAGAGTGGATAAATCCAGCATTTGTGGAAATTGTGACTGGGCGCGGTGGCCAAATCAGTAGAGCATGGGCCTCGCGTGCGGAAAGTCGGGAGTTCGGTTCCCAGTCGAGTCAAACCAGTGACTTCTCAAATTAATACTTGTCGCTTCCTAGCCTGGCGCTCTGCATTAATAGGATAGGGAAAGAACTGGTTAGCTCAGTGTCAGGATAATGTGACTGAGTGTGATATCGGGTTATGGTGGCAGCAGCCTGATTTCCCAGTGTGGCAGCACTATAAAGTCACCAATAATAGCAAATCATAAAATGAGAAGCAAAACAAAGAAAGCACACAACATTTATGAATAATATATATAATATATATAATATATCATCTGATAAATCGGACGCTCACTTGGCAGCACTTTTTTTAAAGCTGGGCCAGTGTTTATTCTACTTGATTAAATACCTTATTTCATTCAATAGTACACTTTCCTATGTGATATTCATTGGAAATGAATGGATAGTGTAAGTGTACCTACATCAAACACCCATGCAATATGACAGAGTATGCCACCAAAGGAATATCTGATGTTTATTCACTCATTTATCACGTGATATAGGGCCCCGGCAATCAGGCAGGAGGGCATAGCCATTGTTTTTGTTTGTACCTTTGTGGGCACATTAGTTGTTTAAGCAGGAGAAATTTCAATCACGGACAATTGGTTTCCCCATTCCACTGCTCCTTTCCCTATCCTAATATAATAATAATGATGAGCACCTGGCTATGAGGCAACAAGTATCAATTTTTAAGTCATTTGTTTGACTCGACAAGGGTTCGAACCCACGACCCCCACGGTCTACCAACACGGGAAACGGACGCTCTCACTCATTCGTCCATCCTGTCTGGTTTGATATCAAATTTTGCTGTGTTATTTTGATATTGGCACGGCTATTCCAAGCTTGTGCATAAAACCCATTAGCAGGGGAGTGGGACGTAGCTCAGGCAGTAGAGTGTCCACATATGAAGGTGTGGGTCATCCGATCGATCCTGCTCATTGGACCCATTTTCAGTTTGGACTATTTTCTGTTCCAATCATTGGTCCACAACTGGTTCATCAAAGGCTGTGGTATGTGTTGTCCTGTCTGTGGGAAAGTGCATATAAAAGATCCCTTGCTGCTTAACGGAAAGAGTAGCCTATGTGGTGGAAGCAGATTTCCTCCAAAGAAATATGTCAGAATGACTATATGTTTGACGTCCAATAGCTGATGATAAAAACCAATGTGCTCTCGAGGCGTTATTAAATAAAACAAACTTTATTTTAAAACCCATTATCCTGCAATAGACGGTAATATCACCTGTGTTGATATAGATAACTGGATAACTCCAGCAATCAGGCGGGATGGCCGAATGAGTTAGAGCGTCCGTCTCCCCTGCTGGTAGATCGTGGGGTCGTGGGTTCGAATCCTGGTTGAGTCAAACCAATGACTTAAAAATGTATACTTGTCGCTTCCTAGCCAGACGCTCGGCATTACTAGGATAGGGCAAGGAGCAGTGGAATGAGGAAGACCAGTCGTCTGCAACTGAAATTTCCCCTGCTTAAACAACTAATGTACCAAAAAAACTAAAACAAATCTGTAATAGTCATGAGATCAGCGAACCCCTGATATAGTGATATAGTGATTGGTAGACAGGAAGTGTGAACACTTATTTGTCTCTCATTTTTGCTTGAGTGCAAGTAATTAGCAACACAAGGAATAAATTAGTAGCATGTGGTGAATAAGTGGTCAAATTTCCCTGTATCATCAGCCCATGCTTTTTCTAATCGGTTCTTGAATGAATTTATTGAGCCGGCATCTATAACATTTTGTGGGAGACTATTCCATATATTTATGATCCTGTTTGAGAAACTGTGTTGCCTTAATTTTGAAACGGCTCTGGGTTTTACTAGTTTGAGAGTATGGCCCCGGCTGCCTTCTCTTTTATTCAAGGTGAAAAATTGGTTCATATCTATTTTATCAAAACCTTTCATAATTTTAAATACTTCAATTATGTCACTTCTTTTCCTTCTGTAGGAAAGGGTAGGAAGTTTCAATTTCCTGAGCCTTTGTTCATAAGGTAAATCCTTTATAACTGCAACTAGTTTCGTTGCACGTCTCTGAACCTTTTTGATCTCCAGAATATCTTTCCGAAGAATTGGGCTCCAAATTTGTGGACAGTGTGTAGGCACTTTTTCAATGTACAAACTGATGTCAGAACACCTGCTGTGTCAGGCCAACATTGGTCTCGGTGCAGAGTTGTCCGTTGAAGCACAATTGTAGTATAATTGTATTAGAAAGCACTCAACATGCGATCAGAAAGTATACCTTTGAATACCTAAGGAATTGGGTCGAAAAGGACAAATATCACATTCATTTATCGTAGGTATTGACATGTGTTTGGATTTAGACGGTTGGTTGTTGGAGTTTTACGTCCTGGCAACATCTATAGTCATATCAGGATGGGTGCCGACTTGTGACAGTGCACACTCATGGCGACTTTATAGTGATGTCCCACTGGGAAATCAGGCCACTGGCACCATGACCTGATATCTCACTCAGTCACATTATCCTGACACTGAGCTAACCAGTCCTTGCCCTATAAAATTAATGCCGAGCATCAAGCTAGGAAGCGACAATTATCAATTTTATAAGTCATTGGTTTGACTCGACTGGGAACCGAACTCTGATCTCCCACACGCGAGGCCCGCGCTCTACCGATTCGGCCAGCACAGGCGGTGTGAGTGGGAGGTGGGGGGTGGGGGTGGGGGGGACAAGTATGCTTGTGAAGTTGGATTGTGTTCGATCACTCAGGTGAAACCAGTGGTTCAATGTAGTGTGGGGGGGGGGGGGGGCGAGCGTTAGCTGGTGTATACAAAATACCAGTTGATCACTCGCATGTAGTATGTTCAAGATGGCAATGCACACAAAATTATATATAGCACATCGTTCAGATCACGTGAAAATTAAGTCCTTCCTCCATCAGAACTCCAGCACCAGACGGGATGGCCGAATGAGTTGAGTGTCAGTCTCCTGTTTTGGGAGATCGGGGGATCCGAACCCCATGGGTTTGTGGGTTCGAACCCTCGCCAAGTCTAACAAATGACTTTAAAATGTATACTTGTCGCTTCCTAACCTAGCGCCCAGCATTATTGGGATAGTGAAAGGACTGGTCAGGATAATGTGGCTGAGTGGGATATCAGGTCATGGTGCTGGTGGCCTGGTCTCCCAGTAAGGTAGCACTATAAAGTCGCCATGCACTGACACAAGTCGGTGCCATTTCTGATATGACCACAGGTGTTGCTAGGACGTAAAACAACAACAAACAAACAAATCCATCAGAACTCCAAATACCGTATTTGCATGTGAATATTTTAAGCTGCATAGTCCGAAGAAACGATCAAATTTACTAAACCAAAACACTGACCTAGATTTGATACTGCATATCTAATAATATAGACACTGATGCGCTGATTGAGCATTTGTTGCCACATAGAATGGAACACTAAGTCTATTTAATAGAACTTTTTACTGCTGAATCATATAGGCCTATATAGTGTCGGAATTTGTATGTCTAAGTCAACGTTTATTCTGCGTGTATGCTTTCACTTCAAATGTCTCCAAAGTTAGCCATTTATAATAAGTTGCTTTAAACTGAAGTGATATACATTATAATGATAAAAATCATGTATTTATCTGTGAAAATGACAGAAACTCCCAAACCGTCGTACTACTACTATGTAACTTTATTTCACGCACGTACATAAATACGTTGTCATAGAGTCTGGTTGCTTGGTTGTTGGATTTTTACGTCATGGAAAAATGTAAGGTCATATCAGGATGGGTACCGACTTGTGACAGCGCATACTCATGGCGACTTCATAGCGCTGCCCCACTGGGAGACCAGGCTGCCAGCACCATGACCACTCAGTCACATTATCCTGACAGTGACACTGAGCTAACTAGTCATTGCCCTATCCTAATAATACCGAGCGCTTGGCTAGACATGCAGCTAACAATAAAACGTCATAATGACGTCAGGATAACGTTATAGAATGTCAGAATAACATTATTAAAAAATGTAATATAAACGTTATTTTGTATGGTGTAAAAACGTTATATAACGTTATTTTATAACTTTCTAGAGACGGGTTTTTTAACGTCATTATGACGGTTTCATATAACATTGCATGTTAAATCATAATGGATATCCATGTTGCCTTGAGTACCAAGTATAGGCCTACAATGCTAAACAATGTTTTTAAAGTCGCCGGTTATACCTCGTTATACAAACGAATCCAGCATCAAAAGCTCTCCAAACATACCTTTATTTAGTTTGTTCAGTTCATGCCACTAAACATGTGGGAGGAGAGTTGAGGTCTGTGATGTATGAATGACATCATAGGTGGGATTCCCTCATCACATGACCTAGAGGGGTTCCCCACACACGGGGGAAGCCATGGCAACCACCAAGATGGCAGCCACAGGAAGCTCTCAATTCACCTTTTAAAGTATATTAATCTACATGATTTAATCAATTATTCACACGAAAAGTAGGTGGTTATGATAAATAAACATTTGAACTTTATATTTATCATTTTAGATTGCAATTTCTAACATTTCTTTCTCTCTACGGTTGTCTAAAAGTGTCAGTGCTGCTGGACTAAATAAAACACAACAGAAGCAACCAATGTTAGCATTCTCTCCCCACATATGTAGTTGCATAAACTGAAAACTGGCAAACGTATGCTTGGAGAGCATTTGTCGGAGTATGGGTAGTGTCTAAGCGACCTATATCTGGTCCCCTTATTGGGTATTGCTGTGATCCTTGATTTTGGGTGCCTTGCAGTGGCCCTTCCTTATGTGTGAACTGGTTCACTTACTTTTCTTAAATGTCACTTTAATGCAAGTTAGTTTCCCACAATTAGTTTAATGTCTTTGCCATTGACACCAATATCTTGTTAATCAAATGTTTACAAGATATTGGTGTCAATGGCAAAGACATTAAACTAATTGTGAACTTATACTGGACACAACGTGCATTTATAAAAATGGAGCAGGGCCTATCGGATGAAGTTATGATTAAACGAGGAGTTCGACAGGGGTGTGTATTGTCACCATGTCTATTTAACCTGTACACAGAGATGATTTTCAGACACATTGAAGATTGCAAGGGAGTGACAATAGGTGGCATGAACATCAACAATCTTAGATATGCCGATGACAGTGTAATACTAGCAGACAGTGAGAAAAACCTACAAGATATAGTGAATAGAATCAATAAAGCTGGAATACTATTCAACATGAAGATGAATGCCAGGAAGACCAAAACAATGGTTATAAGTAAAAAGACAGATAAACCAAATGTCAATATAACCATAGATGGCACAAACATAGAACAAGTATCCGAATTCATATATCTCGGACAAAAGATTACAAATGATGGGAGATGTGAGGAAGAAATTAAAAGAAGGATAACAATAGCCCGAACAACATTCTCCAAAATGTATAGAGTGTTAACATCAAGTAAGATATTAATACAAACAAGGAAGCGTATTCTTCAGTGTTATGTGTGGTCTACTCTAATGTATGGGGCAGAGACATGGACAATCTCTAAGAAAATGTACAAACGTTTAGCAGCATTTGAGATGTGGACTTATCGAAGGATGATGAAAATATCATGGACAAAGAAGATCACCAACAAAGAAGTTCTCAGAAAAATTAAAAATAAGAAAAGCTTGTTTGCCACTATACAGACAAAGAAACTTATTTATTTTGGCCACATCATTCGTCAGAGTTCAATATACCGTACATTGTTGGAAGGGAAGGTGAATGGCAGCAGAGGGAGAGGGAGACCAAGAACATCATGGTTTACAAATATTTCACAGTGGACAGGCTTGAATTATTCACAGTCTATCAGAACAGCACAACATCGGGACAAGTGGAGAACCATTGCATCCAACCCTCAACTAGAGGATGGAACTATTGATTGATTGAGTTTCCCACTAAATGGTCATAAGATGGTTGGCCCAGATCATCCCGATGGATGCTCAACTCATTCGGCCATCCCGTCTGGTCATATGGTCTGGTTTTCCGTCTTATGCCCCAGTCACACCTACCCGGACGAGCCCCGGATTTTGAGCCAGACCACCCCCGGACCGGTCGCCCGGACTGCCCTGGGCAAAATCGCTATTTCGGTCGTTTTTTGCCTCGCGGTCACACCTACCCGGATGAGCCACTGACTAGCCCCGGACCAGAGGCCGGATTGCCCCGGACTACCCGGTGTGTCCACGGAGTAGTCCCGGACTTGAAGTGGACTTGCTCTGTGGCGATCCGTGGCTAATCCGTGCTCATCCGGCTTGTCCGGGTCTTATCCGGGCAGTCCGGGAGTTGTCCGTGGCTATGTCGGGGCTAGTCCGGGGCTGGTCCGGGTTAAACCGTGGCCCCGGACGGTACACGGACTACCCGCGGACTACCCGGATCACCCCCAGATTACCCCCGGATCATCCCGGACGATGCCGGATCAAGCCCGGATCGTAAAATGCACCATTTTAAAACATTCGGGGCGAACCCCGGACGAGGTCGGACCAGCCACGGATCATGCCGGATCACCAAGGACCAGCCATGGATGAGCCACAGATCACCCCGGATCGCCACTGACCACGCCGGATCACGATCCGGGGCTCGTCCGGCCTCTGATCCGGGTAGATGTGACTGTGGCTTTAGCTCCAGATTGTAATCGTGATCAGAAAGATCCCGTATTGCACAGCATGATCTATTTACACTCGTCGCTGCAGTTCATTCTCACCATCTTCACTTGTCTTCTCTTTAAAAAAAAAATATTGTCTGCATTATTTATTAATTAATTTCTTTGGATTAGAGTTAAAGGAGTGAACAATTCTGTGTTATCACCTGTGTGCAGAACAGGAGAATCTAGTTGCTAAAACTCCACATATTGTCTAGATTTATTTGTAATCGGTAATAAGAAAGTGTCTGCAAATGTGTATGGTTGACAGAGTCAGGCATGTGATTGGGTGCAGGAAAAAACCCTGAAAATTGTATAAGGTTGTATGGGGACACACAGCATCCAACTGAGTCACGATCAAGAGGGATGCAAATAGTGTATTTCAGAGGTGTTTCGGTGGCCAGGAAAAAAAGCGGAATTTAACCAAAAAACTGAATTCTGGTTTCGGCGGCCAGAAAAAAAACGAAATTCCGGTTAAAACCGGAGAGTTCAAACTTGGCAATTGCATGCTGGGTAATTCCGTTAACTAAGTCTAGACCTGTCGACCTGACAACACTTTTGTCAAAGAACTTTATCATTTTTAGAGCACACTGGTATGATTGTTTTAAAGCCTACTCTGACCTTGATCCAGGTCACCTGCTTTATATTCTTATGAGGTCCCATGTGACACACATCGTCCGTGAACTGGTTTTAATCATTTCTTCTTCTTTTTGTATGTTGAAAACTTGGCAGTTTGTGTCGTAAACATGAAATATTTCAAAACTGACCAAATATTCTAGTTGTGGGTTCCATAGTTGCCTTGTTAACAACGATGACAAGGATCGATGGCCTCCCTGTATGACAGGCATTGAAGCCAATCCCACTTCACCTTTTAAACTAAAGCAGATCCAGGGAGTGTTTAGAAAACAAGCAGTTGAGTGTTCTTCCACATCACTGATCGCCCTGTCCCCCCTTTCCAAAAAAAAGAAGAATATAAGGTGTATGTTTGAGATGCCATATTCTTTTGTGTTTAGTAATTCGGGAGCTTTAATAGAAACGTTGAGGGAAAACAAAATACTTTGCATGTATACCTGATACTGACATTAGTAAAACAAAAAAGGTATTAGAGTGATCCAGACGAAATGCGTTGCATCGGGTTCTAATCAGAAACTGTACCAGAGAACGGGGGGACAGGGGTTCCCCCCCTCCCGCCACTGGCGGGCCCTCCCCCACACATCAACCATTCACCATCCCCTCCAGGGAACTCCCCCGCCTCGTCCTGCCAGCCAATCACAGCATAACACTATCCAGGGGCTTCCCGGCACCACCCAAGCTGGTCAGTCATCTTCAAACTCTTGCACTGACCACTTCCCAGCTCCAATTTTCAACAAAACACCGGAGATGCTGCGACATGGATCAGCAACAAAGAAGAGGGGCCGCGGACGGCCAGCCAGGACAGAACCACAGGCAGGAGCCTCCACCACTCTGCCCAAACAGCTATGCCATGCCCCGGAATCCCACCGAATCAGGCCCTGACACCTCAAAATGGCCAACCCCAACGGCCAGAGGATGACCAACACCTCCAAGAAATGGAGGAATGCATCCAGGACCGCATTGTGGTGCAAATGGAGGCGATGCAGTTGTCCATACGGCAGCTGGCCAACCGACTCCCGGAGCCACACCAGGCGGAACGTTGACAGGAAGCAACAACAGGCGAGAGAGGAACACCTGGTTGTCACCGGAGCGATCCCCACACCGCAGGAGGGGAGACCGCAGGCGGCACATGCGCCCCCAGCGCCCGAGGCATGACAGCAACCGCCGCCGCTCCTCTAGCAGAGCGGAGCGGCACAGACACAGGAACCACAATGAACAAGAGGATGATATGGAAGATGGGCTGGACAGGCAACAGGCCCGCCACAGGCGAATTGAAGGTAGGTGAGCCATGCTCCATGACATTTTCATCACCAACCCAATCTCTAAACCCTACATGTATATAAAGAGGACCGACTGTAACTCTCTAGCGCAGGAGCTCGCAGCCAGGAGCTCTTTGACCGAACGTGAATATATGAGGGCATACATGGCACTCCTCGACGACCACCCTGCGTACCACAGCCATGATTTTCGCCACATGTTCACCCACCTTAAGTGCATCATGGACGACGGAAGCCATGGGCGCTTGTAAGGGAGTGGTCCTAGAACATGTTTGACATGGTCGAAAAGGAGATGTTTTCCTGGTACAGTGCTGGCCCATCATCGGTGGCCAACTCTGCATCAGACCTATGCATGTACTTCAGGCTACAGGAGGCACCGACACTACCACTGGACCATATAACAGTCAGGCTTGCCCTAGATGCCCTGAAATGATCCAAACTACACACCCCACCGCAGATGCACCGTTACACGTCATAAAGGAAGCTGTGCACTACCTGCGGCGCACACCGGAAGGACGAGTTGTGGCGACCGCGATAATCATAATGTTCTTCACGGGTGTCAGACAGTCAGAGGTCGCCCCCACGATCAGCTGCGACATTTGACTACCCAAGGCATACCACCAGGGCGGACGCAATGCTCCAGAAAGGCCGCCTTCTCCTACACCAGAAATGGGCTAAAAATATGCAGGCCGGCCACCAGTCACGAGACAGGTGGATGTCACCATCTCAAGACCCGGACTTCTGTCCGGTCACAGCATACACTGAAATGATCTGCATCTCACCCACCACCCACAGCCATCAGCCCCTCCTTGTCTTTCCAGACGATGGGGGCCACTATGACCATCCCTTACATCGCAAAACAATAGAAGAGGGCACAAATCCACAACGAGGTCCTCACCCATCACACCCTCAATGCCATACGGTAGGCCGCAGCAACCGTCACCTTCGTCTCTGGAAACACTGAACTCGAAGTCCAACGCTTCGGAGGGTGGGCCTCTAACGCCCACAAGCAATATATCATAACCAGAGACTCCAACAAAGTAAATGCCGCCCTAACACAAAAGTGAACAATGAACATAAACAGCTATGGTTTGGCAGTTGATTGCTCCCAAAACAATGAACAAAAACTAAACAATCAAGCATTTACAAATGATAAAAAGCAAACCTAAACATCAACTACTAAGCAACTGACACCCGCACTGTTGGGAACTCACATTTAATTAAATTTGACATTTACTAAATGTTATCCTTTACAATTATCTCACATGTTAAATAATTAACTCTTGCTCATATTGTACATTTTATTTACTTATTACTCATTGTTACCTCATTCACATGTCTCATATGCCCTCATCGCATTTCATTTCCCCCCCTATATCGGGTCCTTCACTCGTTTGCTTTTTGCCCGACAATACACAGTCCATGTACATGCCGTGGGGTGGGGGGCCCAAATAAAAGCCTTGATTAACCCACATTTGTCTCCTAGTCAGCTGTGTCTGTGAGCAATGAGGACAGTTTACAAAGGCCAAAATTTACAAACAGAAGAACTATGTATACTAAAGTGGGAATTGACAAATTAGAGACAAGGCGCTAACGGCATCTGTTAGGACTCATGTACAACAGAGCTCATGTACAACAGAGCTCAAGACACAATATATACTGACACAAGTATTCACAATACTAGGGCAGCAGATGGTAACCTCCTGAAAAGTCCCTATAGCAGGACTAACAAACTCAGGGGGGCCGGAGGGGAAAGCACTGAAAAGGGGCGAGGCATCCATGGAGGAGTACAACCTCGCCCTCCAGATGCTCGAATCTCACTTGGCCTTCCCCTTCGACTCCATCCCCGGCCTCCTCCACCACAACCTCATTGTGCAGCGAGACTGCGTTACCCATCCGTGGCCGACCGTCCGACGCTACTCAGAGACCATATTCGCCTGGATCGCGGGCGGCCGGCTCCTGGATGCCTGGCATGACCCAGTCGCGATTAACACGGCGCGGTTGGATGTGATAACTGCCCCCGCGACTGCACCAGGGGGCTCCCGAGCTGCCACCCCCCGCGCCGCATCCTCCCACCTGGCCGCCCCACAGCCCTGAGCAACCCAGTCCGACACGCGCACCCCGTACACCCAGGAGGCATACAAAATCGGCGAGGCGCATGGGGACCAGGGCGCCAGGAGGAGGCACGCCTGCGCATACTGCGCCAACGTCCGCCGTATTCTCACCGTCCACAGTGAGGCGATGTGTTTCACAAAACGGACCCGGGAGCGTGCCTCAGCCGCCCCCGCGATCACCTCGCCAGATTTTTAGTCCGGCGGCGGCGACGCCCCCCTCGGCTCCGGGGTCGGACCCTGCCCCCCTCCAGCCCGGCCAACAATCCGCCTGGAGGAGCCCGTCCACCCCGGCCCCTCGCTGCCCCCCCCCGCCCCCAGACACACCGCCGCCCAGAAGGCGACATCACAGATGCCGCCCCCCACCCCCCACCACTCGCAGCCCCCCCCGATGACGCTCCTTCCAGGACCCGGGCCCCAGCCCCCCGGGGCGCCACCAACGGCGCCATCACCGCGGTCGCCCCCCGCCGAGCACCAGAAACCCTCCCTAGGCGACCGGAAGTCGCCCGCCGAACAGCTCACCACCGTCCTCGTAACACCCACCGCCCTCCCCGCCACAACAGCCACCACCCTGTCCACGCCAACCGCCCTCCTCTGATCTCGCCGCCACCCCCCGCTGGCCACGGCGCTCGGCCCACACACCACAGCCCTCACATCTCTGCCGGCCTCCCCCCCACCACCCCCAGTAGGCCTTATCACGTCTCTGCCACCTCTCACATCTCTGCCGCCCCTCACATCTCTGCCGCCGCCAGCACCGTCAACGGCCACCCCTGCCCCTGCCCCCGCCCCCGCCGCCCCCGGAGTCACCGCCCCTGTGGCCCCGCCCCGGCGACACTGCCTACCTCCACCACCTCCCTGGCCTCCACGCCCACACACCCCCCCCCCCCCCCGCCGACCATGCACTCGGCTCCCCTACCACCCCTACCCCCCGATTTGACTCCCCCTCTCCTGCCCCCGCCGCACCTCTCCCCCGCTCCCCCCGTCCCCCACCCCGCCCCCCCTCTCCTGCCCCGTCCAACTCTCCCCTCCCCACCCCCCTCCCCCACCCCTCCCCACATGACACTCATACCCCAATCCATCCCCTCCCCCACCCGCCGCCCCCCCCCCCCCCCAACGACCTCAAGGAGCCTGTCGCCGAGGTAGTGAACCCTGCTTTCCAGGACACCCTCCCCGCCGCCCCCTCCTGCAGCCCCACCCCCAAGCCTACCGCCCCCACCCTCCTATCCATATGGCCCCACCTATCGGGGCCTACACATGGACCGCGGATATATCCAGGGCTTACCGCCAACTCCGAGCAGACCCCCTCTCGTGCCCCCTATATGGGATCGCCTTCGAGGGGGCCACCTACATTGACCTCGCCCTCCACTTCGGCTGCCGCTCCTCGGGCACCGCCTGCGTGAGGGTAACCGCTGCGGTGGCCTGGATCCTCCGGCGCGAGGCCTTCCACGCCCTCGTCTACGTCGATGACTTTGTCGGGTGTGAACTTATCTACCTGAGGGCCCGCCAGGCCTTCGACGGCTTAATTGCCCTCGTCGATGCCCTCGGCCTGGAGGTCGCCTCAGGAAAGTGCCACCCTCCGGCGATGTGGGTCTCCTGGCTGGGCTTCGCTATCGATAGCGAGGCCATGACGATCCGCATCGCCCCCGACAAAGTCGACGAGCTCGTCGCCGACTGCGAGGCCCGAGTCGCCCAGCCCTCCCTCAGGTGCCAGGAGCTGCAGAGCATCCTCAGCCGCCTCAACCACGTTGGCAGCTGCGTTCTTCCCGCGAGGAAGTTCATGGCCCACCTCCTCACGGCTCTGCGCAGCTGCCACGGGTTCGCCACCATCACCCTCGGGGACAACGCCCTCCGGGACCTCAGATGGTTCACGGCCTATGGACGCGACTCCAACGGCCTCCACCTCCCCCGCGCACCAGGGACCTGGAGGGTCGTCATAGAGTGTGACTCATGCCTCACCAGCGGTGGAGCCTACTCCTCCTCACACTGCTATGCCCGAGGGTACTCCGAGGCCTTCCGGGCCCGCTTCCTGAGCATCCACGAGCTGGAGGCGGTCAACCTCGTTGTCACCCTCCGCACCCTCCTCCCAGCTGATGTGGCGGGGGCCAATGTTGTCGTCAACACGGACAACATGGCCTCCGCCGCCTCCCTCGACTCAGGGTGGGGTCGGGACCCAACCCTCGGGACTTGCGCCCAAGAGCTCTGGTTGATGGCCGCTGAGGGCTGCTTTGACCTCACCATCATCCACAAGCCCGGGGCCGACCTCGTCCTCACCGACGCCCTCAGCCGTGCTCACCTCTCGGAAGGTGGGCAGCCGTGGCCCGAGACGAGGTCACCTGCCTCGGGATCGTCCACACCTACCCCAGTCACGACGACTTTCCATATATCCCGTGCCTCTAACTCCAGGATTCCCCGCCTCCGAGGTCGCCACCATCGACGGGCTGCGCGTCGCCACCCTCGCCCCTTCCACCTGGAGGAACTGTCGTCGGCAGGCCTGGAGCTATGTCGAGTTCGCCTCGGGCCACCACTGGGACCCTCTGGGCCTGACGCCCTTCGATGTCACCGCCTACACCGCCTCACTATACGCCCACCCCGTCGCACCTGCCTCCGTCCAGAACGCTCTGTCCGGGGCGCGCTTCTGGTTGGAGGCGGCCGGAGGCGACCCCACCGCCTTCGGCTCATGCCTCGCGCGAGACGTCTGTCGCGGGGGTGAGCGGGCCTCCGGGCATGTCACCCGGCCTGCCTTTCCCCTGATGCCCGCCTCCCTCGCGGCCGTCGCCGACCACCTGGCCCGCGCCGGGCCCTCGGGCATCGTCCCTCAGGCCGCCCTGCTCCTCGGGTACTACGGGATGCTACGGCAATCCAGCCTTCTCTCTCCCAGCCCCGAGGTGTGGGGCGGCCCCCCACACCATCACCCGTGCCGACGTCGCCCCCGCCCCTGGGGGACTGCGCGTCACCCTGCGGAGCTCCAAGACCATCGCGCTGCCCTCAGGGGAGGTGGCCCTCTTCAACCCTGCTTCCTCGGGCCGCCTCCGTTGCACTCGTGCCTGCCTCCGCCGCCGATCCCACCTTCATACTGCCCTCGGGCCACCCTCTGGACCCTCGGACACTGACTGCCATCCTGCGAGGCGCCCTCAGGGCCCTCGGGGTGCCCGCCCCCGACGGCTACACCCTCCACAGCCTCCGCCGGGGGGCGGCCCAGGCATGCCAGCACGCCGGCGTCCCCCTCGGGGATATAATGGAGCAGGGCACCTGGACCTCAGATGCGGTTCATGCATACCTCCCCCGCATCGCCGCTTCGGGCGCCCCTCGAGCCCTCTCCTCTGTTTTGGTGGAGGGCTCTTCGTTGCGCCTCCCTCCCAACTGACTTTATTGCTCCTACCGATCCATTAACATGACTATTGACTTTTGATCCTTCATTTATATTGCTCATTGTTGATTATGACTTCACCTATTTGATCCTTGATTGATACTATGATTGACTCCTATTGACTTTATCCTATATCGATTACCATTGCTGCACTGACCTTCATTGAATAAAGTGCTTTTATTCCAACTCCTGCCTTCTCTCCTCCCTCGTCACGTATCAAATAAAAATGTATTCAATAATTATAAATTAAATAATAACTTATATATATATTAAATAATATAAATTAAATAGTAATAAAACATTTAATAATAATAATAAAATAAATAATAATAAATTAAATAATAAATTAAATTTTGAATTAAGAAATAAATTATATAATAAATTCAGTAATAAATTCAGTAATAAATTCAGTAATAACTAAATAATTTTGATTAAATAATAAATCGTATACTGATAAATTAAATAATAATAATTTAAATAATAATACATATTTTTCACCAACTCTGCATCAGACCTATGCATGTACTTCAGGCTACAGGAGGCACCGACACTACCACTGGACCAGATAACAGTCAGGCTTGCCCTAGATGCCCTGAAATGATCCAAACTACACACCCCACCGCAGATGCACCGTTACACGTCATAAAGGAAGCTGTGCACTACCTGCGGCGCACACCGGAAGGACGAGTTGTGGCGACCGCGATAATCATAATGTTCTTCACGGATGTCAGACAGTCAGAGGTCGCCCCCACGATCAGCTGCGACATTTGACTACCCAAGGCGTACCACCAGGGCGGACGCAATGCTCCAGAAAGGCCGCCTGCTCCTACACCAGAAATGGGCTAAAAATATGCAGGCCGGCCACCAGTCACGAGACAGGTGGATGTCACCATCTCAAGACCCGGACTTCTGTCCGGTCACAGCATACACTGAAATGATCTGCATCTCACCCACCACCCACAGCCATCAGCCCCTCCTTGTCTTTCCAGACGATGGGGGCCACTATGACCATCCCTTACATCCCAAAACAATAGAAGAGGGCACAAATCCACAACGAGGTCCTCACCCATCACACCCTCAATGCCATACGGTAGGCCGCAGCAACCGTCACCTTCGCCTCTGGAAACACTGAACTCGAAGTCCAACGCTTCGGAGGGTGGGCCTCTAACGCCCACAAACAATATATCATGACCAGAGACTCCAACAAAGTAAATGCCGCCCTAACACAAAAGTGAACAATGAACATAAACAGCTATGGTTTGGCAGTTGATTGCTCCCAAAACAATGAACAAAAACTAAACAATCAAGCATTTACAAATGATAAAAAGCAAACCTAAACATCAACTACTAAGCAACTGACACCCGCACTGTTGGGAACTCACATTTAATTAAATTTGACATTTACTAAATGTTATCCTTTACAATTATCTCACATGTTAAATAATTAACTCTTGCTCATATTGTACATTTTATTTACTTATTACTCATTGTTACCTCATTCACATGTCTCATATGCCCTCATCGCATTTCATTTCACCCCCTATATCGGGTCCTTCACTCGTTTGCTTTTTGCCCAACAATACACAGTCCATGTACATGCCGTGGGGCGGGGGGCCCAAATAAAAGCCTTGATTAACCCACATTTGTCTCCCAGCCAGCTGTGTCTGTGAGCAATGAGGACAGTTTACAAAGGCCAAAATTTACAAACAGAAGAACTATGTATACTAAAGTGGGAATTGACAAATTAGAGACAAGGCGCTAAAGGCATCTGTTAGGACTCATGTACAACAGAGCTCATGTACAACAGAGCTCAAGACACACTATATACTGACACAAGTATTCACAATACTAGGGCAGCAGATGGTAACCTCCTGAAAAGTCTCTATAGCAGGACTAACAAACTCAAAAGAGCACCTATTCATCAGGGAAGCCAACTCTGGAACAAACTCTCTGCCAAAACCAGGAATCCAACAACCTACCTGCAATTTAAATCTAGATTAAAGGTTGAGTACACAAAATAGACATACATTAATAAACCTACCTGGATAGACCAAAAAAGTTGAGAACAGAAATAAATACATTGTCCCAAACCACTCCCCCCCTCTCCCTCTCTGAAATCCCCCCTGGCAAAAAGAGTAAAAGAAATAACAACTACCAAAGTATACCCACCAGCCTATAATTCACGACACGAGACGGAGCTATAATATGGAACTTTATTGGAGTTCGAGTGTATAGTGCATAGTAGTACAAAGTGGGTAATCAATCAAAGTAGCAGTGAGCAATCAGAACAGGCGAATACAGTCAAATGGGGATCGATCGAATCATTAGATAATCAATAGTGAAATGTCGGTAATCGGTAATCAAGAATCGTTATGCAATGAGAGATCAGAGCAGTAGTGAGGTATAGTCAATAGGCAATGTTGGATCATGTAGATCATCAATAACAATCAATGGAACATAGGTACATATAATGAGGTATCAGTGCAGTGAGGATCAGAACAATGAGAACAATAGGGGAGTGCATCAGGTATGCGGACAGGTATGTGGTATCTCATTAGGTTGGGATGATAGGGTTTTGGGAGTGGTGTAGGAGGTGGTGTGGGGAAGTGTGTGTGGGAGGTGTGAGAGAAGGGGGGGAAAGGGGAAGTAGGAAGGGAGGGTCAATAGGGGAGGGTCGAGGTGGTGTGTTTAGGTCGTGATCCGGGCCTCAACCAAATAAAGTTGAGAGTGCCCAGGTCGCGGCCGAGAAAGCGTCGGCCCGGACGTATTTGTGGATGGCGGACGACCGCCAGTGGCCGATGTTCTGAACGTCCTTGAGCGTCGCCCCAGCTGCGGCACAGGCTTGGGCGGCACCTCTCCGTATACTATGCAGGGTGTATTGTCCATAGTCTTGGACAGCGCTGTGCTCGAGTGCTGACCGGAGGATCCGGGTCATCGTCCGTGTCGTCAAGGGGCCTTCGTTGGAGGTCATAAAGGCCGGGTCATCCGCGGCCAGTCGAGTGGAGGCGACGTACCGCTTCCATGCAAGGACAGGGCAGTACTTGGAGTTCGGAACCTTGGGGATCCAGATGTTGTAGGCGTCGAGGGGCGATCGAGAGGTCTTCATCGTGCGTACCCGGACATTGAGGTGCATCGTGTGGTCAGTGACGTCGGCGACTCTGATGGTATGTCCTGGGTCATCCCTCCGTCCGGTCACCAGAAGGTTCCCTTGCCTTAGTAGGGTGAAGTAGGCTATTAGGAGGGTCGAGCTCAGGACGAGTGCTCGGGGACCCGCATCGGCCAGGTAGTCAAGGACGGTCTTGAGCTGTCTCACGTACAGTTGGGGCGCCTGTCTGGTCACGTGGAGGGAGGACTTAGTTACCCCTCGTTTGATGGTGGCAACTAGGTAGGTGTCGAAGGGGGCAGTTGCGCCTGTGGATAGACTGACCCATGTTCGAGCCGCGCTCAGATAGTTCATAGCTGCCCCGGGTGCGGCCAGGGTGTCGTCGAGGTGGGCTAGGTAGCCGGCGACATCCATCTGCTTGGGGCGGCATGGGTCGTATGATGCCATTCGTGTGTGTTGGAGGTACCTCTTTGTCTGTTGGATCTTGTTGTGCCATGTGCCGGGCGCTAGTCCGGCCCGGAAGAGTCGGATGATGTCCTCGTTTCCGTTGTGGGTGCCTGGGGAGAGAGAGGCAAATTTACGAGCTCCCCAGGCTAAAGATTACCTGCGAGGATGTCAAGGTCATGGCGGACTCGGACCCGTTCGAGGTCCATGTCCTCCACGAAGCGATCTGCCTTGCAGCGGGCAGCTTCGTCGAATGGTGCCCTGCTGAGGGCATCAGAGAAGGCGATCTCGGCCCCAGGTTTGTGGAGGACCTGGACCTCGCAAGAGCGGAGAGCGGCGAAGGTCCAGAGTGCTCTGGCACAGGCACAGAGGATGGGGTCCCTGCCGGCCCCAGAGGTGAGAACTATCTGGGAAGACTGGTTGGCGGTATTGACTATTATGGCGTAGTCTTGTGGGTTCGGGGGCGAAAGTGCGTGAAGGGCCATGATGAGGTTGAGTGCCTCGAGCTGATGTATGCTGTGCTTGCTCTCCAGGAAGTCCTCGGAATACGCCTCGGAGAGGTATCCTTTTGGTGAGTGTGCACCCCCGGCCTTCAGGGAGGAATCGCATTCAATGGTCCACTCGTGTTTGGGTGGGGGGCGGAGGAGGACGACGCCGTTCGAGGCTGCGGCGTACATCAGGAACCACTGAATGTCTTTCGTCATGTCGAGTGTGATGGGATGTTTCCCGGTGTGGGGTGCCTGTCGGAGAGCATCAAGTATGCGGTTCATGAACCGACGTGCGGGGCGCACACACCTGGCGACGTGCTGGAGTCTCCCCACCAGGCGCTGGAGGTCTTTCTTGGAGGCCTTGGCCTGTGGCGTCCATCTGCGGCACTCGTCAACCACGTCAGCGAGCTTAGGGGATGGGATCCTGACCGTCATGTCATCAGTGTCGATCACGAACCCTAGCCATTCGAGCGAGCGGGTTGGGGGCACACACTTCTGGGGTGATAGTGCCAGGCCCAGGTCCGCTGCCAGCTCTATGGCATCGACGTATGCGGCGTCCGCCTCCCTCTGGGTTGCCGCCACCCCGACAAAATCGTCCAAGTAGCAGAGGACGAAGTGTCCTTTGCGGCGGAGGAGGTGGACGACCGCGTTCGTGATGATGGCGCAGGCCATGGAGGATGTGCAGCACCCGAACGGGGGGGGGGGGCGATGTCGAAATAAGTTAGTCCGTCGAGGGCCACTCCCAACAGTGGGACCGACAGTGGGGTAATTGTCTGTGGGGTAATTGTCTGTAAGCTCTAGCGAGGTCGATCGTCCAGACATATGCCCCGACCCCTAGCCGGGTGATCTCCTCTGTGAGGTGGGCGATGTTCGGGAGGGTGTATGTGGCGGGGCGGCCTTGGTAGTAGCCTTTTCTGATGCCCGAGTTGACGCGCGCGCCCCTCGGGAAGCTCAGGTCGACGATGACCCGCCTCTCTTCGGTGTTTTTCTTTGGGTGGGTCATCATCGGGCTGACCTGTGCCCAGAGGGCTCCACAAAGGGCCCAATGAGTGCTCCTCTGGCCGCCTCAGTTTGGATATACTTCCTGACCCAGGCGAGGTGCTGGGGCGCCTCGCGGTGGTTTGCTGTCGAGGGTACAAGGGGCCGTCCGCGGTGTAGTCTGCCGGCCACCCGTACTCCAGGAAGTCCACGAGCTGGTCATCGTGGTGTCCACTAAGGAGGTCCCTCCAGCGGTCTATGTTGAGGTCGGATGGGACTGGGATCCGGGCTGCAATGTAATTTGTGAGGCCTGTCCGCCGCACCTTGTCGTAAGTGTAGCGATATATGTCATTCTTCCATATCTGGGGTCTGGAGGTGGGCCAGAACCGGTCCAGGATGTTTCGATATGAAAGCGGAGTGTGCGGGGGATTGTAGTGCGGTGCCACCAAGCTTAGGTCGTCGTTGGTGATGTCGTCAATGTCCTCATTGGTGGCCTCCCGCTGGTGGTAGGTCAGGAGCGCGTCCGGTGGTTCGGTCTCGTTATCGCTCGTCAGGTTGTCGCCCACGTGGCGGGATGTCGCCGACCGACAGAATGGCTGAACGCACGCGACCGTGGTGCGGGTCGGCTCATAGCAAACTACGACGGCAGTCTGCGGTGGCGTATCGTCGGTTGGGCGCAATGTGTCGGTGATGTTGTCAGGTGTTCGTCCCGGCCGGGGCAGATCTCTCGTGCCGCCATGTCCGGGGGAGGGTGGGGGGTCTGAGGGTGGGGTGGTGTGGGCTGTTCGGGGAGGCAGGTTGAGGCTGTGGCGTGTTGCAGTGATCGGGGCTGGGGGAGGGGGAGGCGTGTGGCCGTTGGAGAGGCGTCTGTGTGTTGGGTGGGTGTGAAGGAGTGGGTGCTGGTTGTGGGGATGGGGGAATGAGGGAGGGGGCTGGGTTGGGGGTCTCGGGCGGGAGTGGGGAGGCAGTGCTGCGGTGGTGGTGGGCGGCGGAGGGGGGGAGGGGTGGAGGGGGCGGTCGGGGAAAGGCGGTGGTGTGTCGGGCCGGCCCTCGCTGGTCGACACATGGTCTGTGTCGGCCGTTAGTGTTGGGTTCTTTCCATGGCCGTTAGGTGTGCAGGCGGCGTGTGCATTGCAGGAGGTAGTCGTTGTGTCTGTGCCGGCGTTTAATGGTCGTTCCCCGTGGCTGCCGCCTGTCCCATTACCGCGGCAAGGGTCCTGTGGAGGGCGGTTAGGTCTTTGAAGCCTGGTGGCGGCGCGGGGCATGCTGAGGTTAATGAGGTCTATCTCTGGTTCGTTTGAGCTGCTCGCCGCGTCGGAGGGGGTCACGTGGTGTGCTAGGGGCACCCTAGCGGCCGGGCCAGGGGTGGGTGCTTGGTCCGCCAGCATCCCACATGGCGTTTTGGTGGGAGTCTGAGGAGGGTTGTCTGCGTCCCCTTGCTTGGTTTTGGCGGGAGTCACATCTGCGGCGATTTTAGTGTCTGGATCGTGGTCGGTGGTGGCGTTTCGTTTGGCACGTGCCCAGCCGTTCAGCGAAAATCTGCTTTCTGTTGTTCGTCAGCCTCAGTCGCACCCGCTTTTCTCTCCAGCTGCCGTTTTTTATTATTACACTCTTGTTCACGGTGCGGGTTCGATTATCTGTATTTATTGCCACACCATGCGCATATGTGTGCGTACTTTTCGCTGCCCGTGCCGTGGGTGGCCGTGAACCCGCAGTCGTTCCCCTAATTCCACCTGTGACACGGGCGGCCGTCCGTGTCGGGTGCGAATTCGGCCCTCTTGTAGGGAGTATTAGGTGCTGTCTGTTCGTCTTGCCTGTGCTGGGTTCGGTGCGGCGCCTCCGACCTTGCCGTTCTCCTCTGCTCCTCCCTCCGTATGCCCGCCAACCAGGCTCCTCTCTGAAGATCTTTTATGGCTTGCTCATCGTGCCAACCTCTAGGGAGGCGGCCGTCTTCTATCATGGCGAAAGTCTTTTCCGACCATGCTAGACACGTCTCCCATTGCCACTCGGCGGCCATACTACAGATCTCGTCTTGGTGGTCTATGATAGCTTTGATCCAGTGGTGGGGGAGTTTGGGGTCCTTTCTCATCCGAGCAAGGGCTGTCATGTACTCATGCCAGTTGCTCTCCCCCAATCCTACCTTCCTTTTCTTCTCCTCGTAGGTGTGGGGGAGAAATTGCCTCCTACCTCTGCTGTTGGGTCGTCCATCGTCATTCGTCTCCAGTATGGCGTCTACCAAGTCTTTGTGTCGGTGGTCGTCCTCACTGGATGAATCGGAGCGCGTGTGGCGTGCCGTTCTGCTCCTGTGAGTTGCTGTGTGTTTGTCCTGTTCGTCGCGGCCGTGTTGTCCTTTGTGTTTCCTTCTGCTGCTCTTGTCGCTCCGGCTTGAGTCGTTGGAGGTTTCGCGCCACCTGCAACCACATGGCGATGGGGGGGGGTGTGCGGCGACTGTCTCGTGGCGTCTCCGCCGTTTACTCGTGCTGGTCCCGTCCGGGGACCCGCTCCTCGTGCGGGAGGCCTGTTTGGTGGTCTCTAGTGCGCTGACTCGCTCGGCCATGTCTTTGGCGTGCGAGGCCTGCTGCTCGATCGAATCCGTGACAGACTGTCGTAGCAGGGCGATCTGCTGCACTGTCGTACCTCCCTCAGACTCAGTGTCTTCTTGTGTCGTCGGTTTTTTCGCCACTACCGACCAGGGTCTGCCACGGAGTCGAGGGGTCCTGGCCATTTCTGTGTCGTTGGCTGGGTCGGTGGTCTGGGCCTGGGCCGATGCGGCGGCATGCTGTGCTGTCTTGCGTGGCGGCATGGTGAGTTGCTCGGAGATCAGCCTATCGGTGTGTAGGTGCGGCGTGAAGTTGGGGGGGGGGGGGGGGGGGGGGTCTTGTCGGTGCGGTGTCTGGTGAGAAGTGGGGTGAGCGGGAGGCGCAGGGCAGTGTCGGGGCAGGGGGAGGAAGTGACGTCAGAACGACGCTGGTTCCCGGTTGGGAGGCGGTAGTGGCGCCATCTGCAGGGTAGTGAGGGTGTAGGGATGCAGGGTGGCGGTGTTGCCGCCTGTAGGGAGGCGGTTCAGGTAGATGAGAGGGGAGGGGAGGGGAGAAGGACAGGCGGAGGGGAGGGAGGGCCAGCTCCGACTCGGTCTCGAATTACCCATATTACCGGAGTAATATGCACAACGCCTAACTAAACCAATAAAACATATATACCAATGACAAAGCTATAGTTGACCAAGACAATTTAAATGAGACATGCAGCCATTATTTGCATAATCCAAGATCCACTACTACCTGTATCAGCAAGTCATACACATTGTATTAATGTCTCCTCACAGGTATGATCTTCAAATCATTGATATAGTCTAAAGGTAAATGGCTATGCTCCAGTCTACATGTGCCAAATAAGATCCCCACTATATTTGTAATGCCTGATTTTAACCTACTATTGTCTATATTGTTCATACCATCTCATTATCTCATCCATAAATATTTTCATATACACTATAAGTGTTAAGGATGGAAGATGAGCGCCTCGGCGCTGAAAAAAGATCTTATTCAACTGGAATAAAAATATAGAAAATTGAACAAAGAAATGTTTGGGACCGACCCTATATATATATATATTTATATATATATATATATCCCGCATATATATATATATGTATATATATATGCGAGTATAAAGGTGCGGAAGGGAAATATATATCCACTTACTTGATATGGCTTAATTAATTGTGTTTGGCCTAGATAAAAGATTCACCGCTGATGCTGATGCTGTATCAGTAGTATGGGGTGAATCTTTTATTTATGTTTGGCCATGTATACTTATAATTTTTTATGATTTGGCCATGCAAGCAGTTCATAATGTTATTTGAATCCACAAGTAGAATATTGTGGTTTCATCGTTATGTAATAAAGTTTGATTATGTATCCACTCATAATATGATGCAGTTTAGCGATGTATTCGTGCACAATGTTGGTTCGTTGTTGGAATTTTACATCTTTGCAACATCTAAGGTCATATCAGAATGGGTACGGAGTTGTGGCACTGTGCACGCATGATGACTTTATAGTGCTGCCCCACTGGGAAATCAGGCCACTGGCACCATGACCCGATATCCCACTCAGTCACATTATCCTGACACTGAGCCAACCAGTCATTTCCCTATCCTATTAATGCTGAGCGCCAAGCTAGGAATCGACAAGTATCAATTTAACAATTACTGGATTTCCCGCATGCGGATCCCGCGTTCTATCGATTCGGCCACCGCGCCCGGTGCGCACACAATTTGATGAGATCTTCGGAAATGGATGCTTGCATTGATTACATTATAAATGAAGGCACGCTTCTTAGAACAAAAATTAAAAAAGAAGCTCCATGGAAATAAAGGTATGCCACTCATTAGCTTTAGGCGCTGACCGGTGTTAAGTCCGTTAGTGTTTATTGGCATACTTAAACATGCCAACAAATAAATTAATAATGATAAATTAAATAATAATAACTTAAATAATAATGAATTGGTCGTAATGCTCGCATTGCGCTTGATTCGTGGCGAGGGAGGAGGACCCCCCCCCCCTCTCTCCCTCCCCCGCCCGTTGGGACCTCTGACATAACACCTCCCCCCCCCCCCTCTCCTATCGGCCCTTATAACCGGCCCTTATAACCGGCCGCCTCCGTCGACAGGCTGCGCATCGCCACCCTCGCCCCTTCCACCTGGAGGAACTGTCGTCGGCAGGCCCGGAGCTATGTCGAGTTCGCCTCGGGCCACCACTGGGACCCTCTGGCCCCGACGCCCTTCGATGTCGCTGCCTACACCGCCTCACTATATGCTCGCGCCGTCGCACCCGCCTCCGTCCGGCATGCTCTGTCCGGAGCGCGCTCCTGGTTGGAGGCGGCCGGAGGCGACCCCACCGCCTTTGGCTCACGCCTCGCGCGAGACGTCTGTCGCGGGGGCGAGCGGGCCTCCGGGCACATCACCCGGCCTGCCCTTCCCCTGATGCCCGCCTCCCTCGCGGCCGTCGCTGACCACCTGGCCCGCACCGAGCCCTCAGGCATCGTCCCTCGGGCTGCCCTGCTCCTCGGGTACTACGGGATGCTACGGCAATCCAGCCTCCTCTCTCCCAGCCCCGAGGTGTGGGGCAGCCCCCACACCATCACCCGTGCCGACGTCGCCCCTGCCCCAGGGGGACTGCGCGTCACCCTGTGGAGCTCCAAGACCATCGCGCTGCCGTCGGGGGAGGTGGCTCTCTTCATCCCTGCTTCCCCGGGCCACCCTCTCTGCCCCGTGGCAGCCTGGGCCACCTCTGTCACCCTCGTGCCTGCCTCCGCCGCCGAAAACACCTTGATACTATGATTGACTACTTCCTATTGACTTTATCCTATATCGATTACCATTGCTGCACTGACCTTCATTGAATAAAGTGCTTTTATTCCAACTCCTGCCTTCTCTCCTCCTTCATCACGTATCAAATAAAAATGTATTCAATAATTATAAATTAAATAATAACTTATATATCTATTCAATAATATAAATTAAATAGTAATAAAACATTTAATAATAATAATAAATAAATAATAATAAATTAAATAATAAATTAAATTTTGAATTAAGAAATAAATTATATAATAAATTCAGTAATAAATTCAGTAATAAATTCAGTAATAAATTCAGTAATAACTAAATAATTTTTATTAAATAATAAATCGTATACTGATAAATTAAATAATAATAATTTAAATAATAATACATATTTTTATTATTTAAATAAAATGTTACTGCCAATTTGAAATAAAATCGAATGTACTCGCCGCTTTCCTATTCTTATAAAAATCCCTAGCTGATAACATTGTTCTTTTGAATAAATGTTCACACTCCCACTGACATTGTTTTTTTTTTTAATGGTAAATCAATCAAATGGACGACTTTGGCTCGTGTGGTTCTCACAATGGAAAGGAACATATCCGGTGTTTTTCTATATCTTCAAGGTGCTAGGAAACGAGGAAAGGTATATGGTGTGCCAAGCCTCTGGTCAACGTGTGATGAAAAGGATAAGGTTTGTTTTGCTTATTTTATTTGTATCTGCTTAGCCTATCTGTCAAAGTACCATCACACACACACGATCGTGTGTCACTATAGTCACGTCCACGCGTACACTCACACAGATACACATCCATTCTGATATGACCTTACATGTTGCTAGTACGTAAAACTCCAACAACCAACCAGATGCACAGCACGGATTGTAAGTGAATAATGACAGGCCAATTCTATATGAGTGACCAGAAAGTGACTAGAAAGCGACAGCATTTTGTTTTCAGCTTTGCAGAGTGACACAAACATGATGAAAAGAAAGGAGGGGTAAAGGCGAGGAGAGCCTGTTCCTTACCTGTGGATCCCCGGCGTCCCGCTAGGGGTGCAGTTGGAACGCCAGCTCTGTTCAGAGTGGCAATAGCTCCTCCATGTTGACGTATGTGGTGGAACGAGGCACCTGTCTGTGTGCAGGTGCGGTCCTCCTGGTACCCGGCCTCTCCATGTGGGCCGGAACATCCCCGGGGCGACTCCTGGAGGGGGAGGAGGAAACCACTCCCCAAAGTCGGACTGACGGTCTGCTTGCCAACAGCCGGCTTTTGGCATTGATCGCAGGGTTTGATTGTGTAAGCATGCGTATGTGTGAAGGAAAAGAGAGAGAGAGAGAGAGAGAGAGAGTGTGTGTGTGTGTGTGTGTGTGTGTGCTAGAGACAGAGCGAGGAGGGGGAGAGTAGCGGGGACGGGAAGGGCTGAGGCGGATTGACCCTAAATACACCCAATAAGGTCATGTCAGGGTCTAGTGAACACGGGCAGGGAGAGAAGGAAGCATGTGCACTTTCATCCACAACATCTAGGCCGGGTGAGTGGAGTTTCTATTCCACTTTTGAATTGTCAAGATTACCTGTAGTCATCTAGCTTGCAGTCCCAATTTTTGTTTTGTTTTTATCTTTGCTGAACTTAAACTAATTAAGGGTCCGCTTGCGCCTGCGGGAAAGAACAGTATTCCTTTGTGTTGTCAACGAATCACACGCCCTGAAAATGGAGTCATTGCAAAAGGGTTCCGCCTATGGAAGTGTTTGACATGTTCAGTAAGAATGCCCACAGCCATGCCATTCTTTATTGTATTACTGTGCCTCATTCGTCACGCTGTTGGTGTAATTCGAGCATTACCTGCATCTTACATTTGCTGCATCCGCCGAACCGGGCGCTGTGGCCTGAACGGTAGAGCGCGGGCCTCGCGTGCGGAAGCACGGGAGCTCGGTTCCCGGGCGAATCAAACCAATGACTTTTTAATTGATACTTGTCACTTCTTAGCCTGGTGCTCGGCATTAATAGAATAGGATAGGGTAAGGAATGGTTCGCTCAGTGTCAGGATAATGTGACTGAGTGAGATATCGGGTCATGGTGCTGGCGGCCTGATTTCCAAGTGGGGCAGCACTATAAAGTCACCATGAGTGTGCACTGTCACAAGTCGGTACCCGTGTTGATATGACCATTGATGTTGCTAGGACATAAAACAACAACAAACAAACAAAAAGCATCTTAGATTTGTTACATCCACGACGAGGCAAGCGGTCTATCCGTTGAGTTCAAAACTCATGCTTTGACGTCATGCTAGTGGCAATTGGAGAAGATTATCACCAATGTTTGCATGAATGCATTAAGCGCCTATACTATTTCCGTCCCAAAGAAAGAGCACCAAATGGTCACTATCACTGGCTATGGTCCAATGTAGGAAGTGTTTAGTTGCTAATATTCGCTCTAGTCTCTTGGTTTAGTTTCCATATTGCACATTGGGCAAGCATATACTGTCCTATTCATTTTCTAAGCACCTCAATCCCATTAATATCCACTCTTGTATATGGAAGTCGTATACCTGAATGAAATTATGAGATTGAGTACATTGAGCTTAGCATAACTAAGAATACCTATAAGATACTCATGCTAATAATATTTCTAGAAGCATAACTCTTTTCTTCTTCTTTTTTTTTCACAAGTGTTTATTCATCTGAACAAGTATAGAGACAGCACCGGAGCACTGGTGTTCCAAACGTCTTATGCCTAGTACACACCTACCGTTTGTGCGCACCCACCTCCCGTATACGATCTAAAACTGCCCGTTTCACGCACAAAAATCGCTAGGTGTGCGCTCCCCGCGTACACCTAGCGATTGCGATTCGCGATTAAAAACTCAGTTTTAGGGCTAAAACGGGCCGATTACGATTGCGATTCGTGATTCGAAAAATGAATCAGCCCGTTTTCAGTTTTAAGCAGGTCGGGTCGAGTCACGAGTTTTAGTGTGCGAATTGTATACGGTAGGTGTGTACCAGGCATTACATGCACTCTGGAATTTTACACATGGCTTGGGAGAGTATGCTGTACTGTTTCTGTGTAGCACATGACACTTTGTACAATGGATGTGCGTGACTCATGTTGCATTATGTGCAGCATCAGTCACTATTCTTGTCACTCTCAGGTGACTACTTGACTATGTACTTGATATTGTAATCATTTCTCATTGCTAATGTGCTTTTTTGGTTTATTATGCCTGTGTGTTGGGTTTGTAGTTTGCAGTTGTTTGGTGTTCTTGTTTTGTTTTTGGTTTGATTTGTGTTGGTTGTGAGTGTGTTCTGTTTCTGTATATGTGGGTGGTTAACAAGGTTCTGTATTTGGTGTGTATTGCTGGGAATATTCCATACAAGCAGCCTATCCATGTGTGTAAGTGTTTTTCTGGTTGATGACATTCAAGTAGCAGACGAAGGTCATTAGGACTGACTGGTCCTCAAGGTCACAGCTCCCCAGGGAGGAACCGGCGTAGAATAGCTCCTCTGCACCCCCTTGCCGATCATAAAAGGCAACAAATGGGGTGTCTCGCTTGCCGTGAGTCGCACTTCATGTCAGTGGAGGAAGGGATCCAGGGGCCGTTTGCACCAATCGGAGTTAGGACCTTAGCCGCGGTTTGGCTAGCTCCACACAGCTAAATGTGAGAAATTGGTATGCACCAATCGGTGCCAGCGCTAACCGCCGACCGTAGCCTCGGCTAAGCTACCCCAGTTTCAAATCATGTTTAACTGCTAGCCGGGGCTGTTAGTGTGCATGTATGGGTCTCAATCTATTAAATGCTATCATATTTAACAGAATTACATACGCAATAAGTGAAATTTCATCAAATTAACCCTAAATGTGAAGCGATATTAACGCTGCCGCCGCATCAGCGGTGATATTAAAATTTTCGAATCGACGAATGTAAAGTAAACAAATCGCCGCCACCGCAGCGACGTCGATATCCATACCGTCCAACGTCAACTAAACATGGCCGCTGCCGTATCGGCCGGAATATATTAGGCCCAAATCTATTAAATGCTGTCATATTTAACAGAATTACATATGCCATAAGTGAAATTTAATCAAATTAACCCTAAATTCGAACCAATATTAACGCCGCCGCCGCATTGCCGGCGTTATTCATATCGTCGACTGGAGGGAATTCACAAATCTATAAATAAACTCACAGTTAGCTCTCCGCCCCGGCTAGTACATTGGTGCATACCGATTCACACATTTCTCCAACCCGTAGCTAACCGGGGCTAGCGCCTTAACTCCGGCTAAGCCTATCACCGATTGGTGCATACGGCCCCTGGTGTATGAGGTCTGCCGGGAGCTGCAGCTCCTTGTAGACCAACACTGCACTTTGGTCCTGACTTCACCTAGATGACAGGTTGAACTGCCCAGGTCGAATTGATTCGAATAAGGGAAGCCGGAGACCGAGTGGGAGAAAGGGTTAATTTATTTGCATGTTATGAACGGTACAACGGGCGAAGTCAGTCGATGGCAATGATGTCGATGGGGGGCCTCCCCGATCGCCGGGTGCTCTGAGGCCACCGGAGTCGACCCCTATGAAGTAGTCCTTAAAATAGAGGGTTGGTGGGTGTGGTAAAGTTGAGTGTCCAACGGCGAAGCGAAACCGAATGGCTGGAGGTGGGGGGGGGGGGGAGGTTTCGAGTACAGTGATGTTCGTCCTGCCCACTTGGGCCGTGGTGGGTACCCGGCTCCCCTCATCGAATCAACCACAATTCGGAAAGTATGCGCCAATCGGCCAGCCATGCCAAGCTCAAGAGCAAATACTATGTAAACTACCTAAGCGCCTGCCTCCAAAACCAAAGACAAATGTTTTCTTTTGGGTGCCCAGTCACGTTGGTATCGAGGGTAACGAAAAGACAGACTAACCTAGGTATCTCATATACAGACCTTAAATTCCACATTGACAGTTTTGGGAGATTGGCAGCCCTCCTACAGACGGTCGAGATGGGACGAGGTTATCCTCTGTAGTTCCCGTATTGGTCATACGTTCTCGACAAATAGCTTACTTTTTGCTGGAGACTGTCTGCCTTAGTGTGAGCACTGCACGTGTATACTGACAATGCGTCACATCTTACTGAGATGTCCTCACCTACAGCTGGTTAGAGATGATGTGTTTGGAAATGAGGGTGTGATGGAATCGTTGTGATTTCATCCACAACTCATTATTTTATTTTATTTTTAGGGAAACTAGTTTATACCAAATGTTATTTTCCATTTTTAATATGAATTGTTAGTTTTACTGTTGATTGTATTCATCATATGCTACATGTGATTTTACCACAGTTATGTGTTCTTTTGGCATACATTTATGTGGTCTATTTTATCTGTTTGTTATGTTTAACCACTGTATGACCCCCCCCCCCCCCCCCCCCCCCCCCCCAATAGCCAATGTCTAATTGTTGTGCTAGGGGGTGGGTAAACAAACAAACAAACAAGCGAAAGGTCACAGCTTGACCTCAGAGCTCCTTCGCCCACACCCACACACCCACACACCCACACACCCACACACCCACGATTAGGTTGTGGGTCGTTCTCTGAAACTGAGCACCACATATTTGGTTTCCACGTTACGATGGTGATGTTAATTCTCCTTTTTTTTGGTACCAAATCAAATAAGTAGTGTTGCCTCTGTGTGATAAGTATGCTAGCAATACTACATGTATTTAATCTATCCCACAAAATGTAACAAAATTGTGCTAGTATAATTTTGTGCTAAAGTGAAAATGTGATGATTTAGACATTGCCACCATGCATTTAAAGTAACCTTTTTCAACTTTTTTCTTGTAAGATATAATCTGGTGAGCTTAACTGTAATCATTATAATACTGTTTGAATTAGTTGTGTATGCTAAAATGATGTCCTGGATGTGTCTTTGATTTCCATGTTGCACGAGTGATTTTAATGTATTGCTCAATTTGTATAAGATCAAAATCAAAAGATGAAATAGCTTCTTTTTTTTTCAACCGTGACACATGCACAAAATGTAAACCTTCATATGAACATGGATTCTGCTATTATTTGGAATGTTTTCCGTTATTATTTGGAAGGTTTTTACTTTTGGTTTCCATGTGACCTTTTTTCTCCCCTTTTTTTTGTATATTAGTTGATTAAGCAGGGGATTTTCAATGACGGACGATTGGTCTTCCTCATTCCACTGCTCCTTGCCCTATCCTAGTAATGCTGAGCGCCAGGCTAGGTAGGTTAGAGAATAACCCTTGTACATGACTTACGATTGTCGGCAACATGGTCGACCTTAGATAAAAGATTCACCCCATACTTATAGTACAGGGGTGAACCCTAGCATAGTCTAAATACGAGCAAAAATAGTTTTAGTATGGAACAGAAACTAGAAACTGTGGTTCCAGGATCAAATGGCTACATATATCATCACAGAGTTGGTGAAATAGGAGAGAATGCAAAAAGACAAAATAGCAGCGATAAAACGCCATCGGTTTTATTATTAAAATTCCTTAAACTACATCTTTTATTATATATTTCAAATCAAAAGTAGCGGGTAAATATGAAGATTTATGTGAATAATATATTTTGCTTCTTAAATTAAAAATTTACCAGCTCAATTCATTTCTCCGCCATGTCGAAATTCTTCTTCAGCTTTTCTAATGGGTTGGTTTTCACCCCTACTGTAAGTACGGGGTGAATCTTTTATCTGAGTCGACCTACACTAGTGAGAATCGTGGAATACAAAGAGCCAGAAAAAGAGGCCATGCTCTGCTGAAATCAAGGTTCATTGCTTAATGACACGTGGATTTGGACACATTGTGGGGGAGCGGTATATAGCTCAGGCGTGTCCACTTGTGAAGGTGTCAGTCATCCTATTGATCCTGCTCAGCGGACACATTTGCACAGTGGACACATTTGCAGTTTTCTGTTCCAACCAGTCATCCACAACTGGTTCATCAAAGGCTGTGATATGTGCTGTCCTGCCTGTGGGAAAGTGCATATAAAAGACGCCTTGCTGCTTATCGGAAAGAGTAGTCTACGTGGGGATAGAATGTTTCCTCCAAAGAAATATGTCAGAATGACCATATGTTTGATGTCCAATAGCTGATGATAAACTCAATGTGCTCTAGAGGCGTCGTTAAATAAAAAAACTTTCTTGGGGGGAGGGGGGGGGGCACATTGTGTGCGTTGTGAGAGGTGATGAAAATGGGAAATATTTCGCCTAGAGGAGGAATCGAATCCACATCTCTTGCATTTCGGGCCAATGTGCTAACCACTACACCACCTAGGCTCCCTGATGTCACAACCATATCCACACCTATGATTGTTGTGGTTTTACATCCTGGCAACATCTAAGGTCACAAATGTCTATGTGGCTCCTTGCCTGAGAGGTCAGTGCAGACTACTACACTCGTCCTCCTGGAATTGTAAGTCTTTTAAATGGTCATTTAATGCTTACAATCACATACATGCAGACAATGCACTTACATATGGATACACAGAGTAGGTTCAACCACCAAACAGTGCATAACTTGTACAGGATCCTGGTCACAGCACCAATGTTGCAACAAATGTTTGATAAGTGCACCAGTATCTATGTTATATATGTATAATCAAATGTAGGTAATTGCTTTGATTTTGAAAATTTGATGATTTCATTGGACTATTCAGCTTTGGTCGTAATGCTCACATTGCGTTTGATGCGAGGGAAGGAAGAGACCCTCCCTGCGCCTCGCCTGCCGTCGCGCAGCTTTCCCATCTCCCCCTTTCTCCCCCTCAGCTCTCTCTCACCCCTGTCGCCCTCCCCCCGCCTCGCCTGCCGTCGCGCAGCTTTCCCACCTACCCTGTCATCCGCCCCTCAGCTTTCTCTCACCCCTGTCGCCCTGCACCCTGCCGCCCTGCCCCGCCACATTCTCACCTCCCCCCTCGCCTTTCAGCTCCCTCCCTTATAAGGCCGCCCGCCGGCCTCCCTCAGGCACTCGCCCTCCAGCCGTCCTCCCTGCAGCATCGTTTTCTTCTCTGGCCTTCACCTTCACCTCACAGGACCCTCCTCACCATGCCTGGACGTGGCAAAGGGAAGGGATGGAAGGGAGCTTGGACAACCGCCCTGGCCATGCCGGGCCCCTCCTCGGACACGCCAGGAGGCACCTCCCCGGCCTCGGGCTCACCTCCGGCGTCTCGGGGCCGCCCCTCGAGCACCGAGGCCGCCATCCTCCAGGCGCTTCAACAGATCAGAGCCGGCTGGACGTCCTGGAAGGCGGGTCCGTCCGCGGGCCCGAGGAGACCCCATCGCCCGCGCTGAGGCGGCAGCCGGCCTACAGCACGCCGCCCACCCCAGCACCTTGGGCACGCGCCCTTGGGGGGGCACACCCTCCGCCGCCACCTCAAGCACCGCTCCCGGGGGCACTCCACCCGCAGTACGAGCGTTACAGCCGCCTCGCTGCATCGCCCTCGGCCCCCCCCGCCCTACCTACATGAAACGGTCGACCATAGCCCGGCATCCGCGGCCGACACCGTACGGGAGATCCTGGCGTCGGCCGAGGCGCAGCGCACCGGGAGACGGAAGGGCATCTCCCCCGACTACCTCTTCCCCTCTGACCTCGTTGAGAGGGGACCAGAGCGCAAGTCAGTGAAAAGGGGGGAAGCCACCAAGGACGAATACAGCCTCGCCCTCACCACCCTCGTCAGCCACCCGAGCTTCCCTGCACACTCCATCCCAGGCTTACATCACCACACCCTCACCATTCTCAGGGACAACCTGGTCTATCCCTGGCCTACCGTCCGCGCATACTCCGAGACGATCTTTACCTGGATCGCGGACGGGAGGCTCCCCCATGGGTGGCACGACCCGGTGGCCCTGAACCTGGTGAGGGTGGAGGCCCTCACCTTGCCCGCCCCCCAGGCCATCCCGACAGCACCAGCCCCCCGAGGCGAGGACCTTCCCCGAGGCGCACAGCAGCCCCGGGCCCAAGCCGACACCCGCATCACCTACGACAGACAGGCTCAAGGGGCCCCCTGCGCCGCCTGGAATCGCGAGCCCGCCTCGTGTGACCGGGCCCCCGTCGGGGAGGCCCACGGTGAGGTGGGGAACAGGCAGCGGCAAGTATGCGCTTACTGCGCCAACGTAAGGCGCATCCTCACCATGCACAGCGAGGCCGGGTGCCTCACCAAGCACACCCGTGAGCGCCAGACCCCGGCCGCCTCGGTGGATTTTTGATCCGCCGGCCCCCCCCCGGCCGGCCCGGGGGGCCATCCCCGGCGCCTCACCCACACCTCTGCCGACAACCCCGTCACCACCACCGACAACCCCCCAGAGATCACCGACCGAAACACCGCCCAGACACAGCCGGGGACCATTACCTCGCACCGCAGGCCCCAGACGCCGCCCACTCAGACGACGAATCCTCCCCAGACAGCACAGCCGCCGACCATCACGGCCTCCACGACACCGCCTTCCTCAACCCGCCCGAGCCGACCCCGACACCGACCCCCCCAGCCCTGAGGACTTCGCTGCCCCCCTCTCCGACCCTCGCCGCACCTCCTCACCGCATCTCTCCAGGGAGCGGGCCTCCCCAACTTTTGGCCGCCCGCATCCCTGTCAACGTAGGCCCCGGACTCACCACACCCAGAGCCCCTGGCCGACCTCATGGCGCAGGGCACCTGGACCTCAGAGGCGGCCCCTGCCTCGTTCCCCGCCTCGCACCCTCGGGCGCGCCTCGAGCCCTCTCCTTTCTCTTTGGTGGAGGGCTCCTCGGCGCCCCTCCCCTGAACTCTAAGCTCCCACGAGCTCCTCCTACCCTAGCATAAGGTATACTGTTAGCTCCTTCTGAGCTCCTCTTTTTACTGTCTACTGTATTATTGTTTTACCTTGCTCCTTCTGAGCTGCCTCTATGTACTCTTCCTTGTATAGCTTATGTTCTGAGGCGTCCCAATAAACGCCTCTTTTTTCTCCACCTCCGCCTTGCCTTCTTCCTTTTCGTGCAGCAATGCACATAACCCCATGGTACAGGAAGTGGTATTTTATCTCATGTAAAATATTTGCTGGGACAATCAATTATTTCATTGCAATCCACACTGATCACAAATATGGTGTGATGGTTTTGAGTTTCTGGTGGTGGTAACAGGTGTGGTGGATTTAAGATTTATGGCATGCATTCGAAGCATGCCTAGGTCTAGAAGTTTCATTTTCTTTTTTAAATTAATTTTTTACGGTCTGGGGAACTAGATTTTCTCCTCCTTTTTTATCCTTTAAAAAAAGAGAGTTGAGGATATAGGACAGTCACTATATATATATATATATATATATATATATATATATATATATATATATATCACGACCACTTCCCTACATTGATCGCTTTAGTTGGGTCCCAACTCTCTAAACTGACCACCTCCCTAAATGGACCATTTAAAGTCGGTCCCAAAGTCGATTTAGAGAGGTTTTACTGTATATATTTATATGTCCCGTTGGGGAGGGGGGGGGGGCCTGCAGCACTATCATCACACTACGGCTGTTGTCCCATCAGTAACATCAGGTCAGGAAACGCTAATTTTTCTTTCGAGTGACAGATCTATGGAACAGTCTCCCAGACCAAGTGGTTGAAGCACCAACGGTAGAAGCATTTGAGAGAAGGCTGGATAGACATTGGAGAGGACACCCACAATTATATGACTTCAGGGCACCGTCGACCTCCATTTGTGTGCAAAAGAATTATTCTTTTTTGCCATAATGAGCTGGAATTAGAGGCCCAATAGGGCCTAGATCAGACAGAAGAGGATCTGTAAGTTAATCTGTAAGTTAATCAGGTATAGCTGGAAAGGTGTTGGAGGTGTCAGGGATGGCTCAAGCCTCTTCACCTTTTTTTCATTACAATATAAGCACAGCGGTCGCAGCAGTGATCTTTGGCCACCATACTTTTAACATTGGTTATCAGTCCCCACATTCAAGGCTGTTACTACGCGCCTGGAACACACTAGATTGGTTTTATTATTTGTATGTTTGTATTATATAATTATATATATATATATATACAGGTATGAAAGTGGTCTCCGGGAAGAAAAGCGGAAATGCGGACATTCGCCCATAGGGTTAGCATTGTTAGCGAATCGCTGAAAATTTCCAGAAGTCGAGTTTCATACATATTGGTATACGCTGATAGTGCTGCGCCATTTGAAGCATTTATTAGTAGTATATGCTGATAGTGCTGTGACATCTGTACCACATATTAGTATATATACGCTGATGGTACTGCAGCATAAAACAACGTATTAATACATTCTTATAGTGCTGCGGCGTTTGAACAATGTATTAGTATACACTTATATAGTTATAGCTACAGGAAAAATCCGCGAAATCGCGATCCTTCATCCCTGTATAAAATATAACTTAAGTATATGCAGTAAAACCTCCCTAAATCGACCGACCTTGGGACCGACTTTAAGTGGTCCATTTAGGGAGGTGGTCGGTTTAGGGAGTTATAATATGGTTACAATTGTATTGTTGGGACCCAAATAAAGCGGTCTATACAGGGGAGTGGTCAATCTGTGGAGGTGGTCGGTTAGAGAGGTTTTACTGTATATAGTAAATTCTACTGCATACAGTAAAACTTCTCTAAATCGACCGACCATATATAGTAAAACTTCTCTAAATCGACTGACCATGGGACCGACTTTATATGGTATATAGGCCTACAGTAAAACCTCTCTAAATCGACTGACCATGCAACCGACTTTAATTGGTCCATTTAGGGAGGTGGGAGGTTTAGGGAGTTTTTTTTTTATCATTACAATGATAGTGTATGGGGGATCATTTGGGATCCAAATAAAGCGATCGATATAGGTGAGTGGTCAATCTGTGGAGGTTGTAGGTTAGAGAGGTTTTACTGTATATATATATATATATATATATATATATATATATATATATATATAATATTAACGAGTAGTAGCCTATTCATCATATTAGAAGGTAGAAGAGACGTGTACTTGGCTACAAGGAAGCTATTTGCGATGGTTCAGTGATTGAGATGGATAGGCCATATTCTCTCGTCGTGAATATGGCCTATGCTGCCGACGCGGCGTAAAGCAACCACCAATCAATCAATCGAGATGTGCTCGCGCATTGTGAGCCCTAAATCCACCACTCAACAATGCACACAGCTGAGCCGAGTTGAGTTATTTATGCCGGAGGGTGATGAATGTCCACGGAAATTTACTGTCCACCGAGTGGCAACCATCCCTTGAACAGAGGTGGACAGTGACATCAGAAGCAGTATAATGCAAAACCTCTCTAACCGACCACCTCCACAGATCAACCACTCCCCTATATCGATCGCTTTATTTGGGTCCCAAATGATCGCTCATACAAGATCATTGTAACGATTAAAGAAACTCCCTAAGCTGACCACCTCCCTAAATGGACCAATTAAAGTCCGTCCCACGGTCGGTCGATTTAGAGAGGTTTGACTCTATTTATCTAGTCTATGATGTGGTAAAATTCGCTGCTAAACGGCAGGTAGGCGCGATTATGTGGGAAATTATACATAGTGTATTCAAGAAAATAGCGATATAGCGATCGGTAGACAGGAAGTGTGAACACTTATTTGTCTCTCATTTTTGCTTGAGTGCAAGTAATTAGCAACACAAGGAATAAATTAGTAGCATGTGGTGAATAAGTGGTCAAATTTCCCTGGATCATCAGCCCATGCTTTTTCTAATCTGTTCTTGAATGAATTTATTGAGCCAGCATCTATAACATTTTGTGGGAGACTATTCCATATATTTATGATCCTGTTTGAGAAACTGTGTTGCCTTAATTTTGAAACGGCTCTGGGTTTTACTAGTTTGAGAGTATGGCCCCGGCTGCCTTCTCTTTTATTCAAGGTGAAAAATTGGTTCATATCTATTTTATCAAAACTTTTCATAATTTTAAATACTTCAATTATGTCACTTCTTTTCCTTCTATAGGAAAGGGTAGGAAGTTTCAATTTACTGAGCTTTTGTTCATAGGGTAAGTCCTTTGAGACTTCCGGTTAGCCTATATCAGCGCGGTACGTTGGTCACGTGACATACCACCCGCGCACTCTCGCTGATGGGTGTGTGGTGCTTTTTTTTATTTTGATTAAAGTTGCTTAGTTTTGAGTTTCTGTCATTTTTCGGAGATAAAGATATTAAAATGATTGATATAATCTATGTTACTTTAGTTTGAAGTAACCTTTATTTTAAATGGCTAACTTCGGAGATATGAAGTGTAAACATACCAAATTAATTTTGGCAAGCATGCCAAACTCTATCACCTGAGGTAACAGGTTCTATTAAATTGACATATTATATATATAATACATAATATGTGTGTGATGTATAACATATTATGCGAGTATAAAGGCTCGTAAGGGAATTACTTCTGATATCGTGCCGATTATTGCTATAATATGCCTCCTCCACGTGACACATGTGACCGGTGGCGGCGCCACCGGCCCTAATGGACGCACCACACACGCAGTCGCACCAGACGATTATATATATATATATATATATATATATATATATATATATATAATATGTGTGTGTATGTGTGTAACTTAGAAAACAGAACATATTTATAGGTCAAAACCACGGATAACTTACATCCCAGCTAACAAACAAAAAAACTAAATAGTTTTCCTTTTTCTTTTCTACATTCAGCTGTCACTCCAATTGAATAATCACAACACAGCTGACTGTGTGGCAGCTGGAGCTTGCACTAACCTATATATATATACATACATATATATATATATATATACAGATGAACCTCAATCCAACGGACTAATAGGGGGGAGCAGTTGTCCGTTAAAGCCGTTTATCTGTTGCAGCAACAAAATTTTCCGGGGGGTACGAAAATACACACAAAATACAGAACTAAGGTTCATAAAAAGTGCTACCCACGATCACTTAGTAAACAATGTCAATAGAGGCTGGGGTTCAGAACACTGGGGTTCAGGAGGCTGGGGTTCAGAATGCTGGGGTTCAGGATCCTTGCATCTAAAAAATGTGTCAAGTTTCAACTGCTTGCCTCGCTTAAAGTGCGCAAATGTTCAGATATTCACTCTAGCGGTATGTGTCCGTTGGATCCGGAATCCGTTGCATCGGTGTCCATTGGATCGAGGTTCATCTGTATATATGGGTGTGTGTGTGTAAAATAGCATTGGGGGGAATGCAAATGTTCTATTACTAAAAAAAGGTATACATGACCAAAGCGATTGTATGTGTATATATTATATGTAAGTGCTGGTGGTGCCTAAGTGGAATGTAAATAGACATAGTGGTGCTGGCAGGCCTGTGTGTAAGGGGCACTCAGGGCCTACCCCCTCCCCCTCTGCTGGGTAGGATCACCACACTCAGGGTCAAGGTTCAAGGCTGGTGGTGGCCAGGGGGGGAGGGCACACAGCTTGGTGGTGGTGGGCAGACCACTGGTAGCCATGGGGACCAGGAATACTGGATCCTTGTTGGTAGGGCCAAGAATGCTTGTTTCCCATTGGGGTAAAGGGGTGGAGTAATACTCTACAATGAACCCATGTACTATATATAATAAACCAGAGAGGCTTGGACTCTCTCTTCTTACACTCTGACTTTGCTTTACTTTCTCTCTTTCTCTACGTCTGTATTGTTTTTCACCTTAGCCTACCTACATAGCCACAGACTCGAACATGCAACCCTGCAAAACTGGTGACCACGACGAGTGTCAACTTGATTGTTGACTTGAAATAGAGCAGGTGATAGGATTGTTCAGGTGGTGTGTTGTGTAAGTAGTGCTTTTTCTTGTTTATTTTACTCTGTGAGGGTTCGAATTAATTATTTTAAATTGAATTTCGATGACGTTTTCCAGCAGTTTCAATATTTTGCAAGGTATGCTAGGCTTCCTCTGACAGTATTCCTGTAATTGGCCATTATAGAATTCTTGTGTCACCGGCAAAATATATTTGTATTAAGGGGGACTACTTTCGGCTACTTTAACCTTATCACAGAGGGGGGTGTAGTAATACACTACAAAACTTTTTCTCCACTCTTTTTCTACTTACAGACGAATCTATACTTGATTTCAATTCTGCAAATCTATTTCTACCACCGCATACAATAGCACATTGAAGATGCCCTAACACTTTTGATGGAGGATTCCTTATGTGGTGACTTTACCCACTCGTTTAAAGGTGAGTGTACCTTGGGCAACTTTCCGAGTGAAAAGCAGGAGGGAGAAGCATGGGCGAAGTTTATGGCTTTAAAATTAGGTACTCTTAAGGAAGAGCAGGAGGGAAGGTTAGAGCAGATTAGGGACAGGACAGAGACTAGAGAGCAGGGGGAAGAGCACAGAGAGGCACAAGAATTATTACAGGTAGAGGAGAGACAGGGAGATACGTTGTCGGTCATTGAAAGCGTATGGGAAATCTGTACCCTTACTAGATGGGTTGGATAGAGGTGCTCTATGCAACTGGATGGATTTGATCGAGCGAATTGGTACTCTCTCTGGGGTCGCTCACCTTGATATTAATCGGTTTGCTTATCTAATGTGACAGGTACTTTCCATGAGGTACTGTTCACTGCATTTCAGCATGAAAACGCAAAGTCCTGGAAGCAAATTAAGGAAGTTATTGCTTATACTTTATTAACTGCTGATGAACGTTCACATTTAAAGGGAATTGTTCTGTCTATGAAACAGGAAGAGGGTGAGAAGGTTGCATCATACTGTCAGTGCTTTAAAACAGCGGCAGCTAAGGGCTGGGATTTGACGAATGCAGTGTTGGGCACTGATACGTTCGAGATTCTACTGCCAAGATTTCTAGATTCATTATTAGACGACAATACTATGTGGTACGTCGAGACTAACCGACCAAAAACTCTAGAAGATGCTGTTGTTATGGCAATACTAAGTGATAGGTCTGTAAGTAGACAGCATAGGCATGCTAGGGCATGTAATGGAAGATTAACAATTTGTGAAGAGATTGATAGTTTGGATAGTACGGCATTAGATTTTTCTGGTTCATCTTCAGCTTCAAAAGGTTCTAAATCGTCTAACACAGATATTCAGGTAATGAAATCGCTACAGACTGATATGAAATCTCTGAGGGAGTATATGAATGATTTGTCGCTGGACAGTGGAATTTCTAAAAATTTGGCATTAAATAGGGTGAAGGCTGCAGTGCAGGGTAATATCCATTCTTACAACCGTGGCACAATTATTGGATTCCCACACATTTGGGTAGAGCAGCCGGTGGGGGTAGAGAATGCGGATTTGATTGGTCTCGCTTCAGTGGCACAGCAAAGAATGCCACGGAGGGACCGACTGCAGCGTGGACGACGGAGTGCTTCGGCTATGCCGGACAGTAATATTCTTTGTTTGGTGCCACTAATTGGGAATGATTGTGCCATACTTAACCATTACGCCAATACGAAGCATGAACTAAAAATAGTGCAAGTCGACAGCTTTCGGACTGATCGACAGGGTTTTCGAGGTTTAGTCATAAGAAATGTTTATGTTCCTAACCAAACTTGCACCATAGGTTGCGTGTAGTGATGTAAGTTGCACCACTAATAAACATTACTAATTCAATGGAATTACAGTCATGTTGGAGATGTGATAGACTCCACAGTAGCATTACTATAGTAAGTTTATTGAAGCTTTTGCTTACTGATGCTTCTACTTACCTTTCAGGTTTGACACTGTGTATAAAATGGAGAAATGGTATAAACATGCAAGGAGTTGTATAGACATTGCTATATACAATCAAATGTACGAATGTTCTTGTTATTCTATCGTGACATAGACGGAAGAATGCACGCCAAGGAAAGTGTGATGTCATACTAACAAATAACCGATGATTTTTTTTTTCCATTGACATTCTACGAATGTATGTGAATTGTCTGTAGCCATGGCAGGTGCGGGTGTACATTTGGCATATTTCATAGTGTGGCAGACGTGAGGTTGGAATTAGCTGATCGAGTGGAAACTTGTTCATCTACTGGAACACCTCTGAAAGGTCACCTGGATGACTGAAATGCTCTAGGAGTAGGAAATCTGTACACCAGGTAGCTCTATTAGGAATTGGATGTCCTGGATTCGGTTTCGAGGTAGAGGAAGCAGGTGGAGAAATCAAATTTGTGGATGCGGAGATGAATGCAAGAAATCAAAGATGTTGCATGCTTAGTGCTTGGGAGACGGCATTGAGTTTGCATTAACCTTTCTAGATTCCAAAAATGGACTTGTTAGATGTGCGGAGGACCAAGACCGCATTACACAGCACCTTGATTCATGCATTATCGTAATAATCATATTAAATTCTCAATTCCAAACATTTCTTGCAGACTACTAATCTATGTACTCTTTTATTACTTGTCATACTCGTTTGAGGAAAGCGGATGCGAACAGCGGATCTAGTTTTTCTATTCGGAGCAGGGCAATTTTTCGTGAATCTACAGTAACCGATTTAAAGTAATCAGATGCTTGGTGCGGGGAGTCTATTCTTATCAAGGTGTCGACAGCCACGCGTGTGAAGCAACTACCGTTTTCGTCGGGCTTGACTGAAGGTATAAATACAGTTATTTTGGCAGCGACCAAGGCGAAATTAGACAAAACATGATGTACATGAGAAATTGTCACACAGGTGGATATGAGTGACACGAGGTCAACAGGTACATTATGTCATCAGTCGGAACTATGATAGAGTTCCATACATACAGTTATATTATTAGAAATGCATAGATAATAACCTACGACACTTAGAAACATGAAATAAAAAAAACTATGATATCTAAACAATTTATTCTATATTACTATATACATTATAAAACATAAAAATAAATATAAAAATATAGAATTTAATAAGAATCATTCTTAAATTGCTTTCCTTTTCTTTAAAGACTGATACTATAGTTGATATTACATAATAAACATATAATAAGTTATTATAAATTATTTATTTAATAAAAATAAAATAATATTTTTGAAGGAATTTTACCGGTTAAACATAGGCAGAGAGTAGTACCAGTAGATCAGAGTAAGGAATCGATAGGCTGTTCCCATAGGATCCGGGCCAGACACTGATCAGTCTGTTTCCCTATTATCCGGGCCAGACATTTAACGTTCATTGTTGGATTGAAATGATCAAACGCATAGTAGTACTCTTGTCGACGTCCAGACCTGGATATAAAAAAAATTCAAAAATACTCTTCCTTCTTTTCGCACAGCGAAGGCAATAGATGATGCCTGGGGAGGCATAGGTAATGCCAAGGTCATGAAGAAGTCTTCATCATTTTTAACAAAAGCGAATCCCACTTCCGGTGGCAATTGTTTTATTGTGATGGGCCAGTGAGTGGTATGGGGTGTATTTATTTATTGGGATTGTAAAGTAAGGAAGTATATATACACCTTACTTAAAACTGATACTTATCGCTTCCTAGCCAGGTGCTCGGCATAATTAGGATAGGGCAAGGACTAGTTGGCTCAGTGTCAGGATAATGTGACTGACTGGGATATTAGGTCATGGTGCTGGAAACCTGGTCTCCCAGTGGGGCAGCACTATAAAGTCGCCATGAGTGCGCACTGTCACAAGTTGGTACACCCGTTTTGATATTACCTTATATATTGCTAGGACACAAAACAACAACAAACAAACAAACCCAGGTTTTAGGGATTCATAGTCGACAAGTTACAGCAACAGTGGCGTTCTCTGTGGCAGAGTGGTTAGAGTGTCTGACTTTTTTCTAGGTCAGACTCCTAATCTGAGGGTCGACGGTTCGATTCCCCGTGCCCCCAGCTCTGCCAATTTGGATTTCCACCACTGTGTATAACTTACAGCATCATCAAAGGCCGGTTGCTCTCATACCATGTCTATAGCCGTGTTTACAAGGGCGAGTTAAAACGCTTCATATAAAACCAGTTGTCTAGATCGATTTACATTTGGCTTGTAAACGCGACGCTATGTCATTTTAGGGCTGAATCGATTCATATGAAACACTTCATGTATACCGGGTCGCGAGGTGGTTTATATGAATCCATACAGCTGGTTCCCGGGCGGCGATAGTGTAAAATAGCAGTGCTCGCCAGCTACAGGCTCACCACTAAGGCTGCTGGTTCCCGGCGCCGACACACTTTCAAACTCGGTCCGTGTAAATGCGCCACTACATCGCTTCATATAAATCGATTTGTCTAAATCGGTTTAGAATTGCCCGTGTAAACACGGCTTATGTGGTGTGGGAGGTTAAAAATCCCTTGGGTCGGTAAAAGTGTAGGCTCAAGCTTTCGATCGACCAGCAGTGGAATGAGGAAGACCAGTCGTCTATGATTGAAATTTCCCCTGCTTAAAACAACTAATGGACCAAAAAAAAAAAAAAGCTGAAAAGGATACAATTTATATTAGGCCAAGTAAAAAACAAATTGGTGATCATCCCCGTGAAAAACCGCCCGCCCTTGATTTTTGGGGATTTTTTTAAAACAGTTAAAAATGTGCCAGCCTAGCAGAAATTCAACTTTCGTAAGCACACAACCTGTGTAACATAATTACGTAATATGTCTACGTCATATGCCAGATGTTATACGTAACTATGTATGGACAGTGGTAAACATGAATGACATTTAATCTTGTTATCATGAAAATATCATGGACAAAGAAGATCACCAACAAAGAAGTTCTCAGAAAAATTAAAAATAAGAAAAGCTTGTTTGCCACTATACAGACAAAGAAACTTATTTATTTTGGCCACATCATTCGTCAGAGTTCAATATACCGTACATTGTTGGAAGGGAAGGTGAATGGCAGCAGAGGGAGAGGGAGACCAAGAACATCATGGTTTACAAATATTTCACAGTGGACAGGCTTGAATTATTCACAGTCTATCAGAACAGCACACCATCGGGACAAGTGGAGAACCATTGCATCCAACCCTCGACTAGAGGACAGAACTATTGATTGATCAGTCTAGGGTGGTCCGATATATTTGTCTAAATATTGGGGGGGGGGGGAGATCAACCGCCCCCCCCCAACTCTGATTTGTGTGATCAAAAGGACGATCACCAACCTTTTTTTGATTTGGTCTTATTTCCATTTATATATTCTGAATTTTATGATTGTAGTTTTCTTTCCTTCTTTGTGCTCACGTTATGATGGGATTGATTGTTTATTGAATTATGCTATTTGTTATTATGTTTTTATTGCTTACTATATATCCGTGGTATATAATAGCCTTCCTAGATTCGGTACTTTTATTTGCATAGCCAATCATTCCAAACAGACTATGCTACCCAATAAACGCTAATTATATATGTGATGAATTGTGCACTTTTAACTGCAATGGAAGGAACCGGTGTTTCCTTGTCACGTGATACTGACTAATTACAAAATCCTAATTCTGTTTTAATACTATTTAATAATGGTACTCTCTCAATCTGCCAGTGTTGTGTTCATTTGTCTGTATCACTCTACCGGGCGCGGTGGCCTAATCGGTAGAGCACGGGCATCGCGTGCGGAAGGTCGGGATTTCGGTTCCCGGTCGAGTCAAACCAATGACTTATTAAATTGATACTTGTCACTTCCTAGCCTGGCGCTTAGCATTAATAGGGCAGGGCAATGACTGCTTAGCTCAGTGTCAGGATAATGTGACTGAGTGGGATATCAGGTCATGGTGCCAGTGGCCTGATTTCCCAGTGGGGGAGCACTATAAAGTCACCATGAGTGTGCACTATCACAAGTCGGTACCTGTCCTGATATGACATTAGATGTTGCTAGGACATAAACAACAACAAATAAACTATATCACTCTAATAGATCATTTCACCGAGCTGAGCCATTAGTGCTGCTTGACCCTAATATGCATAGTTCAAAACCAGAACCAATGAATCAGTCAATCAGTCAATCATCCAGTCACTCACTCAATCAATCAATCAATTATTCTATCTATCCATCTAAAGTATGGTGTCTCACCCAAATGGCATCCACCTGAGGCAAAATGCGAGATGACAGTAGCGACACCTGGTGAGTAATTATCAAGGATAACCGAGAGAAGCCCTGAAGGTACTTCCGTGGTCATACTGGGATCTACACCAGCAGCCAGGAAGGCCTAGCCGTAAAGGTCCATGACTGAGAATGTGTCAGTGAACAATAAATCCATTATGGGGTGTCATGCTATTTTAGTTTTGTTTGTTGTTGTACATTCTAGCAACATCATATCAGGACATGTAATGACTTGTGGCAGTGCACACTGATGGCGACTTTATACTATTGTCCCACTGGATCAGGCCGCTGTCACAATGACCCAATATCCCACAGTCACATTATCCTGATATTTTGCTAACTAATCATTGTCATATCCTATTTATGTCAAACACCAGACTAGGTAGCGACAAGTATCAATTTTATAAGGCATTGGTTTAACTCGGCTGGGATTCGAACTCCCGACCTTCCGCATGGGAATCATGCGCTCTATCGATTCGGCCACGGCACCGGGGACTCATCCCCCAACACACACTTTCTTGTGGGTATAGCCAATGTCATTGAGGCGGCACACAAAAAAACAAATGTCAACTATTTACCGTGTTCAGTTTTGTAGTAGGCCTATATATTGTTTGCACATACCTATTTCTGAGAGATAGCATAACTGATTTGTACCTGAACAACAGTGAGATATTAAACCCATGCATGCATTGTTAATCCACAATAAAATCCACAGCGAACATAATCAGGTAGGGACCACAACTAGGAATTCAAAACGTCTTGGTTTCTCAAGGCGTATTGAAAAACCAAGACAGTTTACATATAGAAACAAATAGGGGTGACCTGTCACAGTGTGCTACTACTTTAATATTGAGGATAGAACCTAACAAAATATATAATTAGAATGGGTGTAAGTATCTCTTCAAAGTTTATCTCAAGAAAATGCTCCTGTGTTTAGTATGTTCATAATATTCAATTAAAACTACATTGAAATAAAGAGACAATCTTATTTTGCCAATAACATTGTGTTGCTTGTATTCTGGAATTAGTCATTTTTATTGGTGAACCACCATGGTCTATTTAAAAAAGTACTTTTCTTAGAATCAAAATCCTGGACATAGTTAAGGAGAAATAACCAAAAATATGAACAAATCATGATGTGTGGCATCACATAAGCCATTATTCTAATGTACCCACAGGCAGATTGTTGTTGTTTTAGCAGTTGTTTTGGCACAAGGATGGCCACTGGAGGTGGGTGTGGGTGTGGGTGTGGGTGTGGGTGCAGAGTGTGAGTTCTCTCTGCGTGTTATATCCACCACACAGTATATCTGGATATATGTGGATATACATGTAGATATGTGTATATATGTGTGTATGTGTGCATATATGCACATATATTCACATATAAGTATATATGCACATATATGCACATATATGCACATATGTGACACAATACTAAATCATGATATACATATATATACATATATATATACATATATATAGTATAGTTATACAAATCTTACCTGGCTACAGATGAGGGATAACTGTTGTTTTCCAGAGATACTAGCCTCGGATAGTCATGGGCTAGGGAGAAGGAAGCACATCCGGGTCCAGCAATATTTTACATACTTAATAGGATAAAAGATTATATCTAAATTCTATGGATACTAAAACTGTGTTCATTTCAGCACAAGCCAACGTCATAGTTGTGGTAGGGTAGGGTGGGCAGGCCCTAGCCCATGACTATCCGAGGCCAGTACCTCGGGAAAACAACAGCTATCCATCATATGTACCCAGGTAAGATTTGTATAACTATCCTATTTTACCTCGGTGCTACGCCTCTGGCTACTCGTGGTCCAGGGAGAACTTTACGTAATCTTATTTTTTATCCTTTTTTATACTCATTTTTAAACATACAATGTTTCAGTACACAACAGAATTTAGTTGTTTCTCACCCATCTTTAGTTGGTGAGTAGTCGAGTCGCCAGGCCGCTTGACTTTTCTAGTCGTTTGTTGTAATGTTTTTCAATCGATCTAGCCGTCTTCCAGCTGGTGTGGGCCAGGATTCTCTTCACTGAGATTCCCACCTGTCTCGCTTTAGAGACCAGGGCCCCCCCGCCCCCCGTGTTGAGTGGGATCCATAGCGTCCAGTATCAATGCCTGCCTCTTTCAGTACCTTGATTGTCCATCTTGCGAGTGTGTCCCGCGAGATAGCCTTATGCGGTTTAATAAAGCTTATTAACAGCTGTCTGGAATTCCGTATTCCCTGTGACTTGGATATATAAGCCCTAATGGCTGACACAACACAAATACATCGATCCTCTGGAAAACTATTTACATGCACCGTGGACACAATGGGTCCCTTGTGCGATTCGGCTTTAGTAATGTCTCCAAATCGAATGTTGCCTCCTTGTTGTCTATCTCCAGTCCGTCCAGAGACAATGCCACAATTGTCTGGCCTCTGCATCATGTCACTAGCAGTAACAGGACTGCTAATTTAAATCCTATTTCCTTGATTGATAAATGTTTATTACTACTCCACGACTTGAAAAGTTTAAACACTACCGACACATCCCAAAACTTATTGTATTTGGGTTTGGGTGGGTTTTGCTCATACACTGACCTAATAAACCAGTGCACTACCTGGTGCTTTCCAACCATTTGTCCATCTATCCTCGGTAGGATGATTGAAAATGCACATCTTGCTGCATTAATAGCACCAAATCCTAATGCTTCGTCTTCTAACATTCTTAGAAATCGTACAATGTGAGCTATTGTAGATTTGTATGACTTGACCCCTTTAAGCAAACAATGAAGTCCCCATTTCTTTAAGTAACTTGTATATAATTTGACTGTGCCTTTTCTCCAGGCATGTGAAATGAGCCTCTCTTGTGTAATTTTGTCTAGACCATATTGTTCCAAATGTTTGTTTAGAAAAGGAATGCCAAAAGGGGTGTCATTGACATGTGTCCATGGGTTGTTAGCGGTCCTTGATGTTGTAGATTGTCCTTCCCTTGTGGAAACCTGAGCGTGTCTTTCGCTCCTAATGTGACTGCTGCTAGCCATAGTTGTGTGTCCCACTCTGGTATTATCAGTACTGCATTCGAGTGATCAATCCTGATCTTCCTGGCCACTCTGCTAATAATGCTGAATGGTGGGAATATGTAATAAAATTTATTATTCCAAATCACAGAAAATACATCCACTCGCCAGACCTCTGGCTCAGGATGCCAAGACACATATTTTGGTAACTTTTTGTTGTTTCGTGATGCGAACCCAAGTCAATTTCTGGCTTTCCCCATTTATCACAAATGTAATCGAAAATACTGGCATTTAACGACCATTCTAGACAATCATGGAAATGTCAACGTTTTCTGTCAGCCAAAGTATTTTGACTGCCTGGGATATGCGCTACTTTTAGCCATATATCATGTTCCTGTGCCAAGTCCCAAATTAGTTTGGGTACATGGTTACATGGTTTGGAACAAATCCCTCCCATATTACGAATGTAAACCATGGCTGTTGTATTATCTGTTAATACCCGTACATGATTTTTAGGTATGCGAACTAGACTCCATAATCCCAAATAAATTGCTCTGAGCTCTAGTACATTAATGTGATCGGAGATTTCATCTTCCATCCACTGCCCAACGGTTGCCTGTTGGTCTCTATGAGCCGCCCCATCCTTCTAATGATGCATCAGTCGTCACTACAGTATTGGGTTCCCCCTTTCTAATGGGGTTAGGTGAATTATCAATGTGCGACAACCACCACATAATATCCTGTAAGCCCTCTGGCGAAGTTGTCATAGGCCTTTCAAAATTTTGTTTAGCTCGAGCCAACACTAAGTTCTTATCTATTTCTAGTGATTTGATATGGGCTTTACCATATAGAATAGCAGGGGCGTGGGCTATCATGATTCCTATCAGTATTGCGATTTGTCTTGTCTTTGGCTTACTTAACTGTAGTAATTGGTTTCCCGTCGTTGTAAATTTATCAACTTTTTGTTCCGTTAATGAAATGGTCATGTCTGTGGTGTCAATGATAGCCCCAAACACTTTAATTTCTTTGTAGGTGTTAATACTGATTTAGTTTTATGTATGTAGAAACCTAAACTTGTAAGCGTATCACATAGCTGGTCTACTTCTGTTTGACATTCTCATTGTGTTTGTGCAACAATGAAAGAATCATCAATATAGGGAAACATAATGTGTCCTTTCCTAGCCATGTGGGAAAGCACTGGCTTGAGCAACTTTGTGAAAATATGTGGGGCACACGCTAGACCATTCGGCATACACATGAACTCATAAAGCTCATCATTCCAACAAAACCTGAGAAATTTCCGATCAGGTTTATAAATCGGGACTGTACAGTATGCATCCCTGAGATCCACACTAGCCAGCCAGGAGTCTTGCGTCCCCAAGTCTCTAGCCGTTTCTAGGGAAAACATCTTGAGATGTTGATACTCGATTAATTTATTTAACTTTGTTAAGTCCAAAATAAGTCTAATTTCCCCATTTGATTTGGGTCTGGTAAAAATATTCTAGATAAATTCCCCAGCCACATGAAGCACTGGCTCTATAATGCCCTTTTCACTAAATTTAAGGACTTGCTCATTCAAAGCCTCCCGTTCTGCCAAATCAAACCGATACAGAAAGGGTATGCCTTTTTGTATTGGCAGTTCCATGGGTGGTATCCTAACTCCCTCGACTAGGCTAAGGATAGTCAGATTATGGGTAATGTTATTCCATTCCGATGGGCAATTATTGATCTTACCAGCCTTAAATTCGCTTACAGGAGTTTGGGTTGCCACCTCTACTTATTCCCTGGGCGGGGGACGGCTTCTGCAGGGTGAACTCCCTCTTGAAGCGTTGGTTCCCGTCGTTCCAGCCAAACCCTCTGACCCCTTCCCCAGGCCTGTTAGCCATGGTTGGTCCCGAACCAGCCTCCTCGCTGTCTGGTGCGACAGCTGCGAAAATTCTTTCGGCTCTTTTTGAAGCAGCTGGAATTCCCGTCAGTTGCCTTCTTTTTCTCCATCTCCATGTGCTTGCCACACTTGGAGCCCGTCTCCACTTGCTTGAACAAGTATTGCAACTGGCCCCCGAACATCTTGGTCTTATCCAAGGGCTTGCCTTTGACCGGCTTGGGGGAAAGGAGTAGAGTGTATTCCTTTCCATCATTGTCCATGACCTTCTTTGAGTGTGCAACCTCCTTGCCTGCCTCAATGCACATAGCCTTAAAGACATTTTCGAAACATCAATAAGAGAGGAAATTGCTGGTGGCAGTAAGCAGTGCAATTCCCCTGTCCATCTCTGCACAAAGTGAAGAGAACTTGTTCTCTGTCATCCTCTGATTTGCAATCAGTGTTATGGCCGACAGAGCTGTGAGTACCCCTTTGTGCACTGTGTGCAGGCACGCCTCAAACTTTTTGCGGCCCTCGTTCAACTTCACGTCGGTGTCCATCTCTTTGATGGCTGACGTGGGGATGCCATTAATCCCAGTGAACTGCTCCGCCAGCATTGTGATCACCTCTGCTGGCTTGAAGGTGTGGAAATGACCTTGTATGGTTTTCCTCATCATTGTGGTGGTGTTGATTTTCCTCCTCTTTTGGACCTTAATCTTTTTGACCACTTTGCCACTCAGTTTGGCATATTTGCCCAGCCATTCGGTGTCTGATTCAGTGTCGCTCGAGGATGAGTCAGACAAAGAGTCTGAAGAAGAAGACTTGCTCTTCTTAGTCTTTTTTGGCTTCTTCTTCTTTGCCTTCTTCACCAGTGGCTTCTTTTTATGGGCCCTGGTGAAGCCGTCACCCTCAGATGAGTCTGCCCTCTTTTTGTGCTTACGCTTACGCACGGGCAGCACCACCTCTTCTTGCGACTCTTCATCCGAAGAATCCTGTGGGTCGGGAAAATCCTCCCAGTCGGAGTCCTCCGAAACCACCTGCTGCTTGGCCCTCACAGCACGTGGCTTAGCGGGGAGCAGCTCCTCCAGCTTCAGCTGCACCAGCCGCGCAACCCGTTCATCTAGGTCAGCGGGGCCTGCCTCTGGGGCTTGTTCTGGCGACCTTTGTCCTGTTACCGGCAGTGATGCATCTTCGTCTTCACTGAGACCGCGAGGTGCCTCCACCTTACTCCGCTTCGTAGCCATAGCTGAGGGGCTGTAAGAAACTAAAAACCAAAAGGTTAGGAATCTTTCACAGCGGACATGACACTGGCAAACAAAATTATTTATTACCAAGAATGTCTAGTGGTGTTAAGGGGCTGTCACATTAAGGTTTTTTGCAGGAGCGTACGGCGGCGTAAGCGCGTTATGTCATATACGTCGGTATACGCCACCATACGCTACACATACGCCGCCATACGCCGATCCTCCAACAAGCCTGTTTCCTTGCTCAAAATTGTCAGTGTATGGCAGCGTATGGATCATACGCTGCTCATACGCGAGGCGTACGATATGCATGCGCCGGCATAGGTTACGCATAGGTTAGGGGTACATCGGCATAGGTTGGGTGTATGCTGGATTGACACCCACCGGGTGTCTCTTACGTACCCCCAACGTTCTGTAAAAGTGGTGTCACACTACGGTGTATTGCGTTAGCGTATGGATTTTCTACCCATACGCCGTCATATGCCGTCATACGCCGTCATACGCCGTCATACGCCATCATACGCTTTGCATAAGCTATGCATATGCTACGCATACATCGGCATACGCCGTCATATGCCGTCATATGCTGTCATACGCCCTCATACGCGCGTCAGTCCAAATTATTTTTGAGCATGCTCAAAAATTTTCGGCGTATGGCGACGTATAGCTCATACGCTGCTCATACGCTCGAGGTACGCTATGTGTATGACATAGGTTACGCATAGGTTGGGCGTACGCTGAACATGTCAATCACAACCATCAAACCTCATCACAGTACGCCGCGCATAGGTTGGGATACGCTTTGAATACGCCGCCATAGGCTAGGAGTAGGTTAGGCATAGGTTAGGCATAGGTTAGGCATAGGTTAGGCATAGGCTGGGCGTACGCTTCAGATGCCACTGGGACCTCGTGTGTAGCGTATGACGGTGTATGATGGCGTATGACGGTATATAGGTCAAAAACCGCATACGCCGCCATATGCTAACGCCATACGCCGTAATGTGACAGGGCCTTTAAATCCATATTTAAACTGTCTTTAACACAGGCGTGTGTTTAAATTTTTGTCAGTCATAGGTAACCGGTAGGATAACCAACCCAAACCAAATGAGGGGTAGGGACCAGTGTAGTGGTAGCCTCCCACCCTCTCTGTCCAATTTTGTTCATAATATTCCTAGCCATATTGATTGCTCGTTATTCACATGCTTTCAGGACCTCCCAGCATTCTGGCACCAGTTGGACCATTGTGGGCTGCAGTTCCTCTGTAGCTCAGATGGCAGAGTGTTGGTCTCAAGATCAGACGGTACCTGGTTCGAATCTTGGAATCCGAAGACTTAACCAAATTTTAAAAAGTCTTAATAAAATGCCAAAATATATTAATATTAATTAATATGTCTTTGCTTGACCTTAGCCGACCCGACTTCCACCCACCCCGGGTTCCACGGGGCCCGGGTTCCACGTGGCCCGGGTTCCACGCGGCCCGGGTTCCACCCGGCCCGGATTCCACCCGGCCCGGGTTCCACCCGGCCCCACTTCACCCGACCTCCACTTCACCCGACCTCTACATGACCCGACCTCTACTGACCCGACCTAACTTAAGTCAGGTGAAGTCAGGTTGGGTGAAGTCAGGTCGGGCAGAGTCAGGTCGGGCAGAGTCAGGTCGGCCAAAGTCAGGTCGGCCAGAGTCAGGTGGGGCAAAGTCAGGTCGGGCAGAGTCAAGTCGGGCAGAGTCAAGTCGGATAATGTCAAGTCGGGTAATGTCAAGTCCGGTGAAGTAAATTTGGGTAAAGTCAGGTCGGGTAAAGTCAAGTCGGGAAAAGTCAAGTCGGGTAAAGTCGAGTCCGGTAAAGTTGAGGCAGGTAAGACGAGTCGGCTAAAGTTGAGTCGGCTAAAGTCGAGTCAGCTAAAGTCGAGTCAGCTAAAGTCGCGTCGGCTAAACTCGAGTTGGCTACACTCGAGTCAGCTAAAGTGGAGGTAAAATCGAGCCAGGTAAAGTCGAGCTAGGTAAAGTCAGTCCGGGTAAAGTCGAGCGGAGTAGGTCGAACCATGTAAAGTTGCGCCGGATAAAGTCGAGCCAGGTAAAGTTGAGCTGGGTAAAGTTGAGCGGTGTAAAGTTGAGCCGGGTAGAGTTGAGCCAGGTAAATTCGAGCCAGTTAAAGTCGAGCCGGGTAGAGTCGAGCCGGGTAAAGTCAAGCGGGTAAGTCGAGCCGGGTAAAGTCGAGCCGGGTAAAATCGAGCCAGGTAAAGTCAAGCCGGGTAAAGTCAAGCCCCATATAGTCGAGCCCCATAATGTCGAGTAATGTCAAGTCAGGTAAAGGCATATTTATTAATATTAATATAATTATGCATTTAAACTAATTTATTAGGACATTCTTTTTTTGTATAAGTATTCCGGTTCCAAGATTCAAACCTGTCACCCTCTGATCTTGAGACCAACACTCTGCCATCTGAGCTACAGAGGAACTGCTAAACCCAAAGTGGTCCAATTGGTGGCAGACTGCTTGGAGGTCCTGACAGCATGTGAATAATGAGCAAACAATATGGATAGAAATAATCTTTTAAAAATTAAATAGTAAGGATAATAAATAAATCAATTTAAATATAAATTAAATTAAATTAAAATAAATATCACATCATCATTGACCAGAATGGTGTGGCTCGAGGTGGGCTGGTTGGGGTGTGGATTGCAGATCAGTGTTGCTGTGTGGCTTACTTTGTGTGTGTGGGTAGGGGGGGAGGTGTCAGGGTGGGTCAACCATGCATGATTACCTCTAACCTGGTCTATATGGCTGGTAGGGTTACACCAACACAAAGAAGCTAGGGTTGGGATGCATCTGTAAACTGTCGAACTTATGGTGGATGTGGGTCATGGTCATTGAGCCATGACTGCTGCCAAACCTTGATTTTAAGTTTGACGATAGGGGTACTACCAGTATCAGTACATCCATATATATATGCATATATAAATGTGCATATATACACATATACACACAGTATATATCCATATGCATTTGTTGATTGCATTCAATGAAACGTATTTCCCCACTCGTTCATCTGTTCTGCCTGCAGCGTAACTTACACATGTATATATATGCATATATATGTGTGTATATGCATATATATATATGTATATGTCTGTCTGTATATGCACATACACATATACTTTATGGTGGATATACCACACAGAGAGAAATCCCACTCTGCACCCACATCCACACCCACACCCACACCCAGTGGCCTTCCTTTTGTAGACTGCTAAAACAACAACTCTGTGTGTACATTTGAGTAATGGCTTATATGATGCTATACATCATGATTTGTTCATGTTTTTGGTTATTTCTTATTGACTATGTCCAGGATTTTGATTCTAAAAAAAATCCTTTTTTAAATAGACTATGGTGGTTCACCAGTAAAAATGACTAATTCCAGAATACAAACAGCACAATGTTATAGGCAAAATAAAATTATCTCTATATTTTAATGTAGTTTTAATTGAATATTATGAACATACTATACACAGGAGCATTTCCTTCATAGAAACTTTGAAGAGCTACTTACACCCATTCTAATGATATACTTTGTTAGGTTCCATCCTCAATATTAAAGTAGTTGCAGACTGTGACAGCGCACCCATATTTGTTTCTATATGTAAACTGTATTGGTTTTTCAATACGCCTTGAGAAAGCAAGACGTTTTGAATTCCAAGACGTGGCCCCTACTTGATAATTTAAACTGCATTATGATGTTGTGCTTCTAAAATACTCTTTCAATACATATGTCGTGGGGGTGATGAAAATTGGAAATATTGCACCTAAAGCGAGACTTAAACACAGATCTCTTTGGATTCCAGCCAGTTTGCTAAACACTACACCGCCTGGGCTCCCTCCTCAATCCTAAATAATTATTTTGGTTTTGAAAATTTGACGCTTCATCGGACTATGACGTTTTAAGTCATACATGTGTAGTGGTCTGCACTGACCTCTCAGGCAACGAGCCAAATCGACAGGTGGGCGTGGGTAGTGTGCTGACATCAGGGAGACTAGATGATGTAATTGTTAGCAGATTGGACCAGAATGCAGAGGTGTGGGTTCGAGTCCCGCTCTAGGCCCATTATTCCCCATTTTCATCACCCCTACGACACATGTATAAACCAAAATAGTGGGAAGAACGACCGCAGCGCCACCCTCCGGCATCGATTCGCGTTACCTGGCTGCGCACACCTGCCTCCTATACGCCCCCTGGAAGCGCTAGCGTGAACTAAATAAATGTTGTCACCAACCTGCACTAACTCCTCCTCCCCTATCCGCAACCCGAACCACCAACCGGGGCAAACAACGACTGTCTTGTTTGACAGGTAGGATTTAAAGCTGCATAGGCCGATGAAAACATCAATTTTTCTACAACCAAAGTAATTATTTAGATTTGATTCTACATATCTAACTTAGATATTACTGCCCTTATTACGCATTTGCTGCCACATAGAAGGGGATATTGAGTCAATTTAATGGAAACTGGTATACTGCAGAAGCCTATGGTGGACTTTTGGTGTGCTTGCCAAAACTAATTTTACGTGTTTGCATTTCAAATATCTCAAAACCTAGACATTTAAAATAAGTTACTTCAAACTAAAGTATGGTAGATTATAACAATCAAATTAATATACTTATCTCAGGAAAGAAATACAGAAATTGAAAACCATCGGACTATGCAACTTTAATCAAAACGTGTCATATGGTAAAATATACCGAATCTTTGTTTTCTTTGTAAATCACAAAAATGATGTGTAGACGCTCCACGGTATTAGCACAGTAGGCCTATAAAAAGAAATTCTACAGACGTCAGGGATATTTTAACACCAACATATTCATAAGCCGAAGATCATTAGAAGTAGAAACTAATTGATATGCATAGTGGCCACAGCTTCATTTCAGTTGAGATTTTTAGGGTATGGTTATTTCTGAATATTGTGATTAGGACATAAACTAATGAATATTCATGTTAGGGTGGTATTTTAAAATTATTCGACCGAATCCTAGGGATGAAAGTGCTTTCCGGCAAAAAAAGCGGAAATTCTCTCATAGGCTCAGCATTGTCAGTGAATCGCGGAAAATTCCCGGGAGTCAGGTCCCATACATATTGGCACACGCTGATAGTGCTGTGGCATTTGAAGCACGTATTAGTTAGTTACGCTGACCGTGCTTCGGCGTTTGAAGCACGTATTAGTAGTATATGCTGATAGTGCTGCAGCATTTAACAACGTATTTACTATTAGTATACACTGATAGTACTGCGACATTGCATTGAGGGCCTACAGGAAAAATCGCGGAAATCCGCGAAATGGCGATCTTTCATCCCTGCTTAATGCTTGGAATAAGCAGCACACATATATCACGTTTAGGGTGTATGAGCATCAATGTGATACATAGATATTTAATGAGAAAACGCCCATTAATCTTAGCGTGCTAGTATTTGTATGACCCCCTGCTGCTAATTCCTTGTTTAGGCGTTGTCCTAGCAACATATAAGGTCCTATAACTACGGAATTCTGACTGACCAATTGGTGCCATACTATAACAAAGGCATTTGGTAAAAATCAATCAGCGATTATCAAAATTCACGGAATTCCGCGGAGATTATTTAATTTAATCCCTGGCTCTAAGGAAATGAAATGTCACTGCAAAACGTGTAGTTTTTAAACATAATTAGTCTACAGGGGTGATAGCGGTTTCAGGCACACAAAAATGGAAATCAAGCCAAGATTATTATCCCGAAGGCAAATTTCCATTTACACATATATATAAAAAATGCCCCCTAGGCTGTGAGAGAAAAAAACCAAATCGCTTTAAAACGGAAAAAATATCACCCCTGGTGTAAATGAACATACGAATGTTGCAGGCAATCAAGAACAACACCGGGACATGTGCGAGAGTGGTTTTATTTCTGAAATATTGTCTTTGAAGGAAGCTCATTCGCCGTTACCTCCCTGCAAGTTGAGCCCTGATTAGGATCAGTGTACTGTTGTTAACACACGGATGTTCTTTCTACTGCCAGCTCATCTCATCCAAGTAATAGTTGGGAAATACAACCTCTACTAAAAAAAATTATAATAATTTAAAATGGTGGGGGGAGGTGGGGAGGGGGGAGAAGAAATGCTACGATTTCAATTATTTGCTTTAAGGTCATTTACACGACACACAGAAATTTAAGTGTGAATGCTGAATCCAGCACAATGAGAGGACATGGCAAGGGTGGGTGGGAGGGGGGGGGGATTTACGTAGGGATATTTAAAATTTAAATGGCAAAATATACATAAAATTAACAACTCCTCTATGTTAAAGGAATTATTTTAAATTTATATAAAAAAAAAAAGGAAGAGGGGAATACACATATAAAGTAGAACGTCAGGAAAATAATGTACATTCACACAAATCCAAGCAAGTCCACATATCACAATCTTTTATAGAGACAAACCTAAGTGTGTGGGTTTTACTTTTGGCTTATAAACATCACTACAAATGATTACAAAGTTTTACTCTTTTTTTCTTTTTTTTTAAGAACTCTTAAATAAAAAAAGAATTCGCCAGAGCAACAAACAAAAAACACAATTAGAAAAAGATTTCTGGAGATTTGAAATGCATTCGAACAAGGAGTCCAGCTGTACGACATTAAAGTGACAGCTGGACTCTGCATTCTGTGCAGTTACTACACGCGGGTACACTCGTGGTATAGCATCTTTCTTCTATCACACGCAGCATCCTCAGTGAGCTGGCTTTTCCCTGGGGTAGCTCTAAGACCCATCACAAGTTACCGCTCTTACTTCACCAACCCTTTTCACTAACCCCACTCACGCGCACTTTTCAATCTGCAGCACTTCAAGTAGTCACGTTCAGCTTAGCTTCAACAGTCTCAAGTCAGCTACTATCTCCTCGTGTTTACAATTAATTCGCAGCTGGAGTATCATGTGTTCAGTCACCTGGCAACACTTCTCACCTGGCAACATTGCCACTTTGGCAACACTACTGCCTGGCAACGGTGCCAATTAGCAAGTCACATGACAACACTGTGTCCCCTGGCAACACTGCCACTTGGGAACACTGCCACTTGGGAACACTGCCACTTGGCAACACTGCCACTTGGCAACAATGTTACTTGGCAACAATTTTACTTGGCAACGGTGCCAAATTTGCAACTCACCTGGCAACACTGTCACCTGAGAAAACTTGTCACCTGGCAACACTGTCACTTGACAACACTACCTGCTAGCAAATCACTTGGCAACATAGCCACCTGGTAACAGCGTCACCTGGCAACATTGTCACCTGGTAACATTGTTACCTGGCAACACTGTCACCTGGCCACACTGTCACCTGGCAACACTGTCACTTGGCAACACTGTCACTTGGCAACACTGCCTCCTGGCAACAGTGCCTCCTGACAATGCTTCACTTGGCAACTCTGCCACCTGGCAACCCTGCCACCTGGCAACAGTGCCACCTGGCAACACTCAGTTGGCCACACTGCCACTTGGCAACTCTCAGTTGGCACCTGGCAAAACCACCAGGCATATTTATCTCATTAACCACAATTAGAACAAATCCTTTTCCCATACTCTTCATAACACACCTCACTACACTCAAAACAAACAAAAAAAGGGCGAGCTGTCATCAATACAAGCGCGTGGTCCCGATACAGCCAGCACACCTAGCGCTTACACTACACATAATATGCATCTCACCACCCACACCATGTCATGGCGCATGTAAACATTTGGGAGGAGAAAAACTCCAGCCAGAAATAAATTACTTTCGGTTCAGTTCTGAATCGCCATGGATTTAGGCTAAACCGCACAAGTGCGGAACCACCAGTCTGTGGAATGGATGGATTGATGGATGGATGGATGGATGGATGGCAGCTGCTTGTAGAATCACATTTGTACGAGATAAGAAGGTAGAGTATACCACTCAGTTTTAGCTATGCTTTCCTTTAACCAAATAGGCGATCCGATAGATTATGGTTGAACCCTTCCAGAGCATGTATAGTGAGTTACTATCCACATTAGTTCTTCCACTGTTGGCAGAGGGCGTGTTGGTGGTGGAAATCCTCTATTAAGGCTTTGGTTTTGCATTGTGTGTATTACGCACTTGTCGGGAGTCACAGACTGAATAACGAGTAGACAGGGTAGGACAATAAGAACTGCCAGGTTGCCCAGGGCACCTAGTTTACTCGGTCGGGCAGCTGAAGTTCTCGGTGACCTACCCGAACAGGCAAGTCGTTTTTTTTCTGATCTGCAGTAGCAGATTTCAGTTTCAATTGGCTGACTTGGGCAAGTAATTGTGCTACTTAAAGAAGTAGAAAATTCAGTCACTTGCCTGAGTTGGCAAGTGGGAAAAAAAATTACTGTCATACTCTGGTCGACAATTCTTTTAAGCTGCCGTCGACTATCTGGTACTCCATAAATTGTTACGCTACCCATGTCAGCAGGACAATTTGTACAGGACAGAAAACAATCAGCGTCACATTAGTCAGACTAGATCGGTCGTTGCCTTTTTGGTTAAAGGCCTGCATTAAGTACGCAAACCATTTACACCAAAAGTCGCTTAAAGACAGTAATCTCACCAAAAGCACTACAAGGTGTGCAAGCCATTCACACTAACACGTATATTACACCAATTGTAGCATTTCACAGGTGCGTTACACGGCAAGTTCAGACCTGGCCATGCATAGGTCTGAACCATTTCTTTTCCCAGACTGCAATCATTTTGATCTTTTTTTCTTCTTTTCGTTTCAATTTCAATTCTACTCATATCAGAGGAACTGGGAGCCTATCATCCTAAATCTGAAAACTTATCTAGACACATGAAGCATGTTTTCATCCCCCTTCTTTTGCTGCCTTGACTATTAGATTTATTTAAATATACACGTTTTGAAATTAATTAAACCTATTTAATCACAGCAATAGGAATTGAGTGGGAGTTGGGTGAGAAAAAAACGCACCACTATACATAATACGACAAAGACTAAATGCCAGCGATTAATTTAGTTAAATTGCCTTCAAGTACTCTCCCTGTTGAGTTCCAACCAGACTTTTATTTAACGGGTAGAGGTGATTGCAGTCAATTTAAGGCAATCACTTAGATGTGAAAGAGTATCTTTCTCTGTTGCAAAATGACATGTTAAGTGCTGCTCTGAATTTAAATAGCAAAAGGATTCAAATTCACCAACTACGGGAAGACCTCCATCTATGAGTTGTCCATATCCACTTGCACAGTCACCTTCATATTTGTGGACAGCACTCAACTGAAGCCGGCTGATATAATATATCAGCCGGTTGATATAATATATAAGCCAGCTTACATAATATATCAGCTGGCTTATATATCAGCCGGCTTATATAATATATCAGCTGGCTCATATAATATATCAACCAACTTAAATAATATATCAGCCAGCTTATATAATACATCAGCCGGCTTATACAATATATATCAGCTGGCTTATATAATATATCAGCTGGCTTATATAATATATCAACCAACTTAAATAATATATCAGCCAGCTTATATAATATATCAGCCGGCTGATATAATATATAAGCCAGCTTACATAATATATCAGCTGGCTTATAAAATATATTAGCTGGCTTATACAATATATCAGCTGGCTTATATAATATATCAGCTGGCTTATATAATATATCAACCAACTTAAATAATATATCAGCCAGCTTATATAATATATCAGCTGGCTTATATAATATATCAGCCGGCTTATATAATATATCAGCCAGCTTATATAATATATCAGCCAGCTTATATAATATATCAGCCGGTTTAATACGTCAGCTGGCTTATTTAATATATCAGCTGTCTTATATAATAATATCAGCCATCTTATATAATATATTAGCCGGCTTATATAATATATCAACCAACTTAAATAATATACCAGCTGGCTTATATAATAATATATAAGCCAGCCTTTTCACGTCTTTGAAACCTGCTCATCAAACATGGACATTATACAAAGTTGTTCACATCCAAACACCAGTGAGCCAGTGCTCTTTTATCAACCTTAGAGATTACTGCGTTAGCTTCAAGTTGTCCTCTTGACAATCCACGCACACAAATCACAAGTCGAATTCCAATCGAAACGATATCAAACTCTCTTTTTTCATCTCTTAATTTTGTTTTCTTCTGTAAAGTTTTTTTTTTTTTTTTTTTTTTTTACATTACAATAATTAAAACATAACTCTTTGGCTCCGTTTCGTGTACATAAAGACATTAAAAAAAGAAGACCTAAATAACACAAATTGTCCGTGGCTAAACAATACTGCATTCGCTTGCCGCAAACCATCCACCTGCTAAAGGCTTTCCGTCATTGAATACTCTTTGGGAACACTTCGGAAAATGTTACTCTACACAAAACGGACAAATCAAACACAGCAGCTGTCACGCAGCCTTCCACTTACTGACATATTCTTCTTTCTTAATTCATTGTGAGTATCATCATAAACCATCTTGTACATTAACAGAAGAACTAGAGTGTCAATTTCACGATAATTTAATTATTCATATATGTGACATGTATCTTGTACCAAGTTGTAAGGCGCATGATCACGCTTACGCACAATGCTCAATTTTAAATTAAAAACTAATTTACAAAGACAATATATAAGAGGCTCAAAATGCAACCACTGAGCCCTGATTGTGATAGTGTGGCTGCAGGGTAGTAATTACAAGTACCATTCATTATCATTCAACTGCCACTGTGACAGTTCAAATGCCCCGAGTGGACACACAGGAGAATCTATGAGTGAACGCAGAAAACATTTAGACAAGTATTGTCATCTACATCATATTCCATTGTATCATCAATCAATCATGTACAGATTATTAGTTCAGTACATGGCTAATACAGCAATCGTTAAACCCTTATATCACGTGTACCTGGTAGACCAGTATAATCGTAGCATTTGCTGTAATTATCTGGGTCAGTGGACACATGATTTTCACAATACAACTATTACTAGGTGTTAAGCTGTCAGTAAATACCATAGTGTCGCGAACTAGCGCCCAGTGCCATATACAACCGGTACTTATCAGAAACCGGCGATTAGTACTAATTGCTTTGAAGAGAAATCTGCCAATAGAGGAATTGGGGGTAATGTTTTATACATGGCGTGTTTTTTAATGGGTTTTTGGGTGGGGTTTTGGGGGTTTTATTTTTTTTAAAGAATGGGAGGGTAAGAGATACATCTCGAGAAAATCAAGAACTCCCGAATGAGGACATTATTCTTAACCATTAGAATATAGCATTATTAACCATTAGCATATGAGCCTGTCTCAAAAGGTGCTAACTCTTCGTTTTTTGGTCCATAGTAACGATTGACACAAAACAGCACAGAAACGGCTACACTGAAAACACAAGGATATTTGCTTCAAATCAATATGTATTCTATTGGGATTATGAAATACCATGTAAAAAACAAATCAGTTTATCCTGAGCAAATGCATAAGTAGATAGTGTGTTGATCGTTACTATGGACAAAGTTTTGTCCCATATTGCTTAGCACCTTTTGAGACAGTCTCATATACTACAGCATTGTCAGGCATGCTAACCGCTGAGCATGCGCATGGACACTCAGTCAGACAAGTCAAATGGATCAATCAACATAACCAGTCAGATTGCGCTGCTTCCAGATATCACGCTCTTTCACGACACTACGGTATGTGTGTACACGCTATCAACAATTACAAACCCTACAGATGCAACTCCACAGGTGCAAAGTATAACTCTCCCAACTCACTCACAATCCCGCGCCCGCCCACCCACCCTCTTTTTGTTTTGCACCTGTGGAGTTGCTGCTAACAAGCGTATAGAGTTGGTGCCACTCTTCACCATGTTCACCGGGTGGGCTGAGTTTCCCGCACGGAGAAGACCTCACCTGGGCCAGAGAATGTGTATATAGAGAAGTCCAACTCCCATCCCCGTCTGTGTAACACTTGCAACTGTCACGCACCAAGCGGCGGTTTCTGAACAAGGCACTTCACTCAGTGGTGGCTATGCTGGGAAAACAGCAGCTGCTTAGCACCAGAACATGACAAAACTAGAAGCTGTTAGAGAAATATATTTGACCAGACTATTTATTTACCACAGCATTTGCTTTTTTAAATGTTATTTTTAATCTGTAAAGGTGAAATAAAAAAACATGTTAAACTATGCCTATGGCACTGGAAATAGTGGTACTGCAAACATCAAGTTTTTTTGTCAAGAGTAGTTCGTCTGTATTATAAATTAATTGTTCATAGCAAAGTTTGATGTAGGGTTCAATGTTCTGTTTTTTGGGTTGTCTTTTTTATATTCTCAATGTTTTGGAAGTAATGGATAAGAACAGACTGTCACAGAGAACATATTGTCATATATGATATGACCAACGTTTTTACTTGTTCAATAATGACCACGAGAGGCGCCACCAGTCTGTGTCACCGATTTTCATGGGAGTTGACCATTTCATATATTCACCGCCTCTGACCAGGGCCCCTGTCACAGAGAACTGTCAGCCCCAGCAAATTGTCCATGTGACCCTAGCACCGCTTCGCTTCAAGTGCATCGACAACAGCAATCGTCCCACTGGGAAACCTCGATGGATGGAAGAGCCACGGATAGCAACTCAGAAAGTACTTTAGATTTAGATGGAAGAGCTACAGAGGACCATCGAAAGCAACTATGGAAGTAGCGCAGTTTCAAATTTAGTCTGTAAAGTGGATACATTGACTGTTTCCTGCTTGTTACCAAGATGGTTTCTTATTTAAATATGGTGGATTTTGAATCAGCCCAGTGGAATGCAGCATAATGGATAGTTTGTCTAACAATGGAAACTATCTTCATTATACTAATCACAAATACCACAAACAGTTCAAATACTAAGATCCCCCCCACCAATGTCTTTGACCTTTAAGTCACACAGGATCCAAACCGCTGTTACAGGAGAGTGTCGCGCTCCCGATAAGGAACAATCTAATGCAGGCCAACAATGCGTTACCTACATGATAAATAGCCTGTTTGTCTCTACCATAGATTAATTAAATTAATATTAGTAACTGAGTCAAAGAAACCACCCAACCATACCCCATTTAAATAATGTAACTGCAAGCCATAATAGATCAGAGGAAGAATAGATAACTATTTCGCTATTCCTATTTCCTCATCGATGCGGTACAAAGCCCATTAATTGTCAGTTTGATTTGATTTGATTCGATTTGATTTGAAGAAAAGTTGGAGGAAGATTTGTTTCTAAAACCAGCAAAGAGCAAGTACGAGATGCCCTGCTTGACTAGTTAGTCCCACCAGTCCGCCAAACCACAGCGGTGAACATGGGAACTAATATACATTGAGCATTGGCGCCCTCTGGTCTCTGAGACAGAAACCTCATGCGCATGAGATAGGGCGATATTAAATTATAATCAGGCTTTATAAACATTCAGAGCTAAATCATCGATTCATTTTCAGCATGTCTTACGAGGTCCTCATCCTCCATTTGACATGATATCCACCAAACAGATATTTATTACAAGAAGCCATGGGGGGTTGGGGGTTGGGGGTTTGGGGTAGGGGCGGGGAGGGAAGAAAGGATAGAAAAGGCTATGGCAGGCATAGCCAATCAACATCCTTACAAAAGCTGGGCCGCGTTCAGGGTACGTCTCTGAGATGTCTCCGCGATGCTTTTTGGCTTATTTCCGTTCAGGGTGCGCCTCGGAGACATCTCGGAGAAGCCTCCCATTTCAGATAGGAGACGAAACGTGCCTCGAAAATGGCCACTGTATTCAGTGGTTTCAGCCAATCAGAGCGCTTCTTTTTCATTGCAAATGGCTCCTGCCTATGGGGGTGGCCATTTTCAAGGCGACCAACTACTTTTGCAATTCAGACTAGCGTGACATCAGTGATTTCCCCCCCCCGAGACATCTCGGAGGTGTACCCTGAACGCGGCCCAGCTTCTGTATCTTCGTTTTCTGGTCATGTGGGTTCAGGTCAGGTGGGTTTTGATAACACAGCGACAGGTACAAGTGTGTCAACACGCGCCCTCTAACTCCTTAGAGATTGCAGGCAACCAGCAATGGAGGCCCTGCCTGAAGTTCAATCAAACTGGCAAAATTATCCAGTCAGCTTGTTTAATACAGATTAGAAACACTTCCAGAAATGTGAATGTAATAATAAAGTATAACACAGTAGCCTATTGGCGTAACTATGTTGTTTGTGTTCATAACTGAATAATTCAAAACCTAATTATCATTATGACTTTCAATACTGGATCCGATTTAGTTGAAATCAGCTTACATTAGTTAAATTAGAGAGTATTCAATGTATAACCGTTCGCTTAATTCCCACCTTTTAGTCGAATAGCCCCAGTAAACTTAGCCCTCACTCTGTTAGTAGTGATCCAATATCCATTAACATGTACATCAATCAGAGAAAGCCAGAGAACATCAGCAATGTATATTCCACTGCCCCCCCCTATATAAATCAAGAACAGGACATAATACGTACATTGTATTTATGAAATACCCTCAAAGACCCTCCCTACTTCAATAATTCCTAACCAGGGATAATAGTGGTTTCAGGCAACAACAAAAAGTGGAAATCAAGCAAAGATTATTATCCGGACTTCAAATTTCCGTTTACACTTATATCAAAAATGACCCCAGGCTGTGAAAAAAAAAAACACCACGGAAATCCGCATAAAAACGGAAAAATATCATCCCTGCCTACCCACTCACTCCAAAAAGGAATGATTGGCACAACATGAACTTGTCAGATCTCCCCAACCCCCACCCTCCCTTCCCTTGCCCCTCCCTCCCTTTATCTCACCTCCCCGACCCACGTCCCAAGTCTGTGCCTTATTAATACCATTATGAATACCACAGCAAATACCACTGTTTTCTTAAATATAGATAATCCTTGTTTTTAGAGAATCCCGTCAAGACTTAATCAGGGCGTTCAGTTTTCATAGAGCATGACCTGTGAGTTACTGTGTGACCACACATTCTCCATGCACTCTGTAGTTGGCAAAAACATCACTCTCCACTCACATCACATAACTGTGTGTCCCCCCACCCCCACCCCACCCCCACCCCCACCCCTTCCAACTCTCGACAGTCAGCAACAGTGTTCAGTGGTCAACAGTAGTTAGCGTTAAGATGAGCCTCGACTGTGTGTCAGTGTCGGGCTTTTCTAATTCACAACCGAGAATCAATTTACAATTCTCTATTTTTAAAGTCAAATGTTATCAGTACCTTCCTTTATTTAAAATAACCTTAATGGGGGACATCCGGGGTAGTTCATTTGTTCACACTAGATGGCGCATCGGTACCAGTGGTCCTAAACGGCCATTGACAATGCACTGAGTTCGCCGGTACGCGCAGTGCAAAAGGTCAATTTTTATTCAAAATTAATAGAAATACAGAACCCTAACCTTATAAATTTAATATAATCTATTCCTTGTATGTTTTCTATATGTATTCCAAGCGGTTTGTCTGTAGGTGTTGTGGTTTTAGAGATATTTGACTTTTTCTGTATGAAGATTGCTCATAGCCATTGGGTTTGCAGTGTGACAGTGTGCCGAATAGGCCCACTGGTTCAGTGGTGATGCGAACGGCAGGAATTTGAACTAAAAAGTCGGAGGTCCCCCATTCTGACCCTATAAGAAGAGGTTCCACAACCCTGTTGCGTATAAACCGGCATGTGTCATCCACCTTTAGCTGTCCTCTGATGATACCTCTTCCAGACACCACGGCACACAAGTGGCGCCAATCGCTAAGTTGCGGCGGCGCACTAAACTAAGTTTTGCACGAATCCACCTCATGTAGACGCTCAAAACTAAAGTATTCCATATCTAACTGTGTTGCGGGTGAGTTTTTTAGGCGCTTTTTAGGGCGCTTTTTTTTTGTTTTTATATTTTTCAAGAGCTTTCCCAAATTACGTTAGAGGAACAACTGCATCGGATATAGTCCAAATGCTAAAGCTCTTTACATCATAATTTAACAGAGAACAGGAAACAACACTAATCATGTTCTTTTCCGATTTTCCAAATACACCCCACACTCTTCCACCCCAAAGCTCTTTAGGACAAAACGCTCCATTAAGCTTTTGGAAGACTGGTACATATATACAATCAATATAGCCAATAAATAAATCGCCAAACAGTTCTCTTAATTAGAACCCCCCAAATGACTATTTTAATGTAAATTTCATCACATCCTGCCCCCCCCCCCTCCCCCACAGCTACTTTTCTTAGTTTTTGGACAAGAAAGAAGAACCCTGAGTATACTCGAGCAGCTCATGAGATCAGTACATTTAGCAGGGTGCCCCACTCTACGTCCTGCTCGCCAACAATTATGCGTAAAGGGATTCTTACCAGACGCATAGTCCCCACACCTTGCTGGCGATATTAAAAATAATTACACCGCTATCCAGCATTTCAGTATGCATACCAATGTAGTAAGTAGCCTGCACGGACCTTTCAGGCAAGAAGCCGCATAGACAGGTAGGCGTGGATAGGGTGGTGCTATCAGGGAGCCTAGGTGGTGAAACGGTTAGCACACTGGCCCAGAATGAGAGATGTGGGTTCAATTCCCGCTCTCGGCGCAATATTGTAAACCCTCATTGCCCTTTGTGGGGGTTGATGCGCACCAGCATTTTGTATTATTTGTATTATTATTATTGCACATGATTTTACTTTGTGCTGTGTTTCTTTGAATGGCATTAAGTGTCATGAAGTTTCATTGCAACTAATGCAATAATTCAGTACATATGCAATAATAATTTGTTTAAATAAACGTAATTTTACATATATGTAGGTGTATAGTTAGTTCTCATGGGTGGAGTAATTCAAACCCCCCCCCACCCCACCCATCCTTTACTTCCCACCCCCACCCCACCTCAAACTTCCATGTCCGCTTACCAGGGATGATAGTGGTTTCAGGCGGGGAAAAACAGAATTCAAGCCGATATTATAATCCTGACGGCAGATTTTCGTCCTAGAGGCTAGATGCTGTACCCTCATCATATATCAAAAATGCCCCCAGGCTGTGAAAAAAAAACACGGAAATCCGCTTAAAAACGGAAAAATATCATCCCTGCTTACCTACACATATATAAAACCATATCTTTCCACATGAGCATTGACTGCATGATAGCCAATGGTCAAAGCGTGATTCCCAAGCCGGGTGACCTCAAGCCCCGAGTAAGCGTGATAAGATGGCTATCAAATATTACCACCTGTCAAACCTGTCATTACTCATCGAGTAGAAACTGCTAAGATTGCCAAATGTCTTCACAAAAAACAAAACAAATGCTTTCAGACTGGAGCTGATTTCAGACCGGGCATATCGCCAGGCAATACACACAGTGCACACATCAACCCAGAAGTAATGCATTTGTATTCTCAGCACCAGTTGAGACATTTAAATAGCCAGGTTTATAGCCGTTCTTAGTGGCAATTTGGTGATCTTTAGCACATAATACGCAAACCTTTCAAAAGTTCGCCGGTGATTAAATTATCTGACGAGAACACCCTTTCACAAAGGTAGTACTGGGTCCCTCTTTGCTAAATGTATATATATATAAATGACTGCCAGGATCTTGCCCTCACATCTGCCATGAGGCGCTGCCTGGAGTGGATGTCTCACCAAACAGCAACCTGCGCAGTGACGCTGCGCAGTAACAGTGACCCTGCGCATTGGTCTCCCGGGTGGCAACCTTCCCGGTGCTGCCTATAAATAATTACTAAGCACCAGCTTTTTCTTCTTCTCCATGTCAGTGTGAAATTTGTTGGCATTCACCTCGCAATTCAAAGCAGTCACACTCCTCACATTCCCACAATTGAGAACCATCTTAGCCAATCATACATGCCTCCCCTGACTCGCGAAACAATTAAAAATAATGAATCGCTTCATCGCAAAAGATGACGTCGGGTGCTCTGACAAAATGTCAACCATTCCAAATTATACCGAAGACCGTCAAGCTTAGACGAATGGTGTACAAAATCATACAAAGCCAGACACTATTGTTAGACGATAAGCCTAGTCCTCTGTATGACACATCATGTGGCAAGTTACGGGTGTGCTTACAGTACATTAACACCATCCTGTCCCATAGATTTGCCAACCCTCAATTCCTTCATAGGCCAACACAGCCTTCGCACAAACACCAAGTTGGTGTTCCCTAAAATAAGGTTTATATTATTGAAATCTCACCCAACCAAAAAAAAAAAAACCTTTTATGGTAAATCAGAAAATGAATTTAATGTGCGTGTTGTTTCTTTTAACTAAACAAAAAGCATTAATCATTAAATTGAAAATTATGTCAGGGATGATAGTGGCTTCAGGCACACAAAAAAGCGGAAATCAAGCACAGATTATTATCCCTACCGCAAATTTCTGTCCTAGAGGCTAGCTACCATCCCCATACCTATATCAAAAATGCCCCCAGGCTGTGAAAAAAACGCCGAAAATCTGCTTAAAAACGGAAAAATATCAACCCAGTATGTGCAGCGAAATATAATTGATTGGATTCAGGGACGACCCTCATGCAATAAGGGGAATTAATATGTTTTAAAGTACTGCCTAATTATAATGGTTGGCATTCCCGGCATTACTCCATATAATCACATCTTCCACTTAGTAATTGTTTCGAATTACACACACAAACATCCATATTTACAATCTTTCCCTCATTGCTATAAACTGTATATCTTCGTGCACACACAAACCAATGCCCATCCACAGCCTACACACCACCGTAAATGGCTGAAGTCACAATCAGGCCACATATACACCAATTACGTTGTTATATATGCATACTGCTAAATCCCTAGACAGTTCAATAATAATTCAGTTTTAATCATAATTCCCATTCCCACCCACCCTTTTTTGTAAATCGTCTTTGGTGGGGTATTTTTTGCTCAACAAAGTTCACACTGCATGTATTTTGGTGGCGCCAAGAGTCTAGGGGAGACGATACAGCATGTACAATACAGCATGTACAATACATCATTATGATACAGCATGTACAATACAGCAGTATGACACAGCATGTATGACATGCATGTACAATACAGCATGTGCGATGCAGCGCTATAATACAGCATGTATGATACAGCATGTATGATACAGCGACATAATACAGCATGTATGGCAGCATGTAAGATACAGCATGTACGATATAGCGCTATAATACAGCATGTATGACACAGCATGTATGTTACAGCATGTACGATATAGCGCTATAATACAGCATGTATGACACGTCATGTATGATACAGCATGTGCAATACAGTGGTATGACACAGCATGTATGCCACACATGTACAATACAGCATGTATGCTAGAGCGCTATAATATAGCATGTGTGACACAGCATGTATGATACAGCATGTACAATACAGTGGTATGAACAGCATGTATGACACGCATGTACAATACAGCATGTACAATACAGCGGTATGACACAGCATGCATGACACACATGTACAATACAGCATGTATGATACAGCGATATAATACAGCATGTGTGACACAGCATCTATGATACAGCATGTACGATACAGCGATATAATACATCACACGTGATACAACATGCATGATACATTATGCGTAATATATAATGTATGATATATCATGCAAAATAAAACATGTGATGCATCATGCATGACATCATACGGGACACACCGTGTGTGATACAACATGCATGATGTTTGTTACACTTGGGGGCTGCTGCCTTCGGATAACTATTCACATACAAACAGTATTAACAAAGGCACCAACAAAAAGAATTAAACAAATGGTGCAGTTCTAGTGTGCTTCTGTCAAATTGCAGTGCTTTCAATTTGTACAATGCCTCCTTGTGCACTTTCTTTTCTACGATAGGTGTCTCATAACTTAACAAATACATTGTGGCTGTGGGTATTCGCGAAACACCCGATAAAGTGGCATAGCTGGTGTTCCAGGAAAGCGAGAACCCCAGTTTATTTTTAGCGGGGTATAAGTGTGCCTGATTGGAGCGCCATGTTATTTTTATAGTACACTGCTGATGCTCGGATTCAGCTGTGATTGGCAGGGGTCTTAAACCAGGGATGATAGCGGTTTCAGGCAACAACAAAAAGTGGAAATCAAGCCGAGATTATTATCCTGACGGAAAATTTCTGTTTACACCTATATCAAAAATACTCCCAGACTGAAAAAACACAAGGAAATCCGCTTAAAAACGGAAAAATATCATCCCTGTAAACCACGCGCATCTGGCAGTCCCTCCCTTTACAAGAACTACCCACGATCCTGCGAGAAGTTGCTGCTTGCAACATCATCAGCCTTACACGGTGAAAAAATAAAAAGATTAAATCAGTGTGATGCTTTCTTTGTACAGTGTGTATGCCTATAATGATGGGTTTCCTATAGATGGTACATTAACTCATCAGAAATTACTCTTTGAAACAGTTCCTCCGATCCGCTATAATGACCAATTATCTTTTAAGCCTACGACGATGCGGATAGAGCTGAAACAATGTGTGACCTGCTCAGAGTAGCTCAACAGGAGGAAAGGAGCCCGTGAGAATGTCCGCCATCGCTGCCAGAAACCCAGCCTTATTTTATGTAGGTTCTGGTGTCACTACAAAAGAGCAGTGTATTTTAAATCAAGGGATAATGACACACGATGTTCGCTAAGCGCATGAGCCTAGCCGCCAACATCGGTGATCAATCAACACCATTAATCACGAGTGATCAATCAATCAATCAATCGATGGCACCAATCAGTGCTGAGAAGGTCCCATCTGCCTTGTGGCTAGCTGGCCATCCACAGATATCGGTTGGTCAATTTGTTCTATATGTACAATCGCAACCTGCCACCTTTTGCTATATAAAATGACGCTATCAGAGTAATGTACACATTTATACATTGAACAGCCATTTTTCTCTCCCTCAAAATCTACGCACACCGATTGTCCCCTTCCCTGCCCCCATGGCAGTGGCCGGGTTTAAAAGGTGGTGCCAATTTCAAAAGGGTTATCATTATCATCATCATCATCACCATCATCATATCATCATCATCCAAAGTATGTACAAACATCAACTTGAGGAAAATAGAGTCTACACTGTTCTACCCGGGCAGTTGTGGACAGCTTACTGGTGGTGCACAGTAAACCCTTGTTTGCTCAAACTTGGGAGGTATTAGATTTGAATTAAGACGCAACGTCAACTCAAAGTAAATAGCGGCTGTGGCTCCACATACTGTCATGTCAATTAACTGACACGGGTTGAGATTACCACCAAGAAGCCAGTCCCAAGGTAGTGACCAAACAAGGGTTTGCCTTCGGGTAATTTGTGAATGAATATATATATACATATATATATATAAATATACACACATAATACATGTATGTACATATCAGATGAGCAGTGCCCCATATGGCACCTCATGTGCTATTGACACGACAGAAGGTCTGGCGGAGAGGGAGCGGGCAGGGGGTGTGGGAGGCCCTGTTTCATATTTAAGGATGGACACAATGAGACTTTGAAACCTCTGCATTTCACTTGGGTTACTTGCTTCACCTTTGGAAATCGCAGCCGTGAACACCATTCACCAGCTAAGTCCACTCATAGCCAACTGAACAGAAGTCTGGCTGACGAATGAAGTATGGGCTGAACTAATATGACCTAATCTCTGATAGGCCAAAAGCATCCTACTCGTACATAAGATATCTTAGTTTTCCATAAAAGATGCAGTGTCAATTGTTTGAATATTATAATCACACTGTTTAAAAAAATGAATATCGCGTATGGAAGTGACAGCCCGGCTGAGCTTGGCGGAGCAACGCCCGTTGGTGGCGCTAGTAGCGGGCAACCGGGGCAAATCCGGGCAAGTCAGCGATTGGAAAATAATGTCTTGAAGTGACGTAATGGCAAATAAATAATAATAAGATACTCCGCCTTTTTATATCTGCATAATTAATTATACATCCCATACTCATGGTACGCTGCCATACCGGAGTGTGGGCCGTTAAAATGGGCCAGCCTGCTCCTATTTGGGCACGGACAATATTAATGTATCATTGTCAGCCTGTGCATATTATTAAGTCAAAGATTGTTGAAGTCCTGTCTACTATTGACAAGGACTTGTAAACCGCAAAAACATAAATAGTTTTAAGCTGAAGAATTGAAATAACAAGCGTTCATTGTTGGGGGCGGGGGGCGCTAAGTAATTGCTAACCCCTTGGGGCCGGGAGCACCCGCGGATCGCATGGGCTTACAGTCCGGGAGCGCCTGAATGCACCTGCTATTTGGTAGCACTGTATTTCTGATATGATCTACACATTTTCAGGAAAGCATTTCTAGAAATTCAATTCAACTACAGGCGCACCGGGGGTTCATGCACGTGGAACATGCGGGCGCACCTGGGCGCTCCCGGCCACAAATGGTTAAAGCACTGCATTTGTGTGCCGCTGAAACTGTGATAGCAGTGAGTGGAGCAGTCGGGCACCGTTTACTAGATTCCATTTGTCTACAAAGTTAAATGGTGCCTTCTGCAGATTGTTCACAAACTTAACAAGCCACGCCTTCTTTCACCGTGTTAACAAGCCCATGCTTTCTGCAGGCTGCACACACAAAGTTAACAAAGTACCTCTGCATAGCACTCCCAGATTAACATGTTACGCCTGCAGATCATACAAGTTGTGTCTCTGCAGATTATAGAAGTCACTAAGATATGCCTCTGCAGATCAATCAACTCACCAAGCTGTGACTGCAGATTATACAACTCACTAAGCTGTGCATCTGCAGACCATACAACTCAACAAGCCATACATCTGCGGATTGCGAAGCTCAACAGGATGTGCCTCGGCAGACTACACACAAACTTAGCAAGCCATACCTTTGCAGACCAAGCAATCTAACTAGCCTTGCCTCTGCAGATTAGACACGACCCAGATATCAGTGTCGTAAACTTATAAATGGCATAAAGTTTGTCTTCAGGCGCCTTGTATGCATAAACACCACTCAGCACCTGAGTTCAATGTCGGTAGTGACGTGTCATTTCACAATAAGTAAGTTAGAAATAATGACTTGGGAGAAAATCCCAGCTGAGACCCAAGGGTGCGGTGCACCGGGTTGAAGCCAGTTAAGGCTACAGGGGTGCCCCACTTGATTGACTCTCACCAACACACATTCATTATAGAGCTGCTCTATACGGGAGGGCACAGTGTGGACCTTCAGCCACAACTGAGAAGGCCCATCTCTGCCTACATTCCGCAGCCAGCAGGCAGAGCGGCTATAGATAATACGCATGAATTAGCGGCCTTGGGTAGTACGGAGATATTCATCTGAACGATTATTACAATAAGGCAAGTTACATACAATGTATTAAATCGAATGTAATGATAAGTGCTAACCTAACACAAATGATGACATTCCATATGGCTACAAGTGAAGACAGTAAAATTAAATTTCTAACTGCATCAGGCATCACGACAGTAACTGCGCACATGATCAACATGGCTTGCGGTGTTCAGCTGAAACCACTGTTGGGCTTTCACTCATGAATGATACACACAAACACACGCACATGCAAATGCAAATGCACATACTTGATGGTGTTGTGGCTCAGTAACCCAGCCACCCACCCCACCGCCTTCCCCCAGCCGCCTATTACCCATAGTGCCACCAGACAACGAGGCGAGTAGCAAAAGGCTCTCGGACCGGTTCATCGAGGCGGGGTGTGGTGGGCTGACAAGTTTGGCATGTGAGTGTAAGTAAGTACTGAATCAGGATGAAGCATTTCTGCACGCCTTTTTCTCAATCGGCTTAATGAGCAATGTCACATATTGATGACGGCTAATGGCAGTGGGTGATTATGGTGATATGGTACGAATGACATGCACTCTGTGTATCACTGCGCCAGGCATTGCCCCGCCGGTGGCTTAGGGTCTGGGGTCCGGGGAGCAGCGCCCCAGGTGGCGGATTCAGCACCTGCTAGTCAGCTGAAGAACCGCTAAGCACTACTCACAATGGTTTTACACCAACCACTGTCAGACACAACCTATAATATGGCTAGCTACCCAGCACAAACCCACTCCGCCCCACAAAACCCCATAGCTGCAATACATTAAGATGCAGCTAGTAAACAATTGTAGTCAATGCTTCAAGTAGGAAAGGAAGACTCACTTTTTTGAGCCTCAAAGTTTGCAACCATTGTGTCCCCCAAGGCGGGATGGGAGGGGGGGGGGGCAAAAAAAAAAGAGAAACAAAATTATATATATATATATATATACACATATAATTTATATATACATATATAATTTTTATATATACATATATATGTTTTATCAAAAAAATCTACTGCTTACATTTCACAGATCCCAATTGCACTCATTGGTTTCTGAGTTTAGTTGTTCTGTGACACCCAACGGAAAAAAGAGTGATTTTCTAAAGCTTAAGAACAGGCATCTATCAACAACAAAAAAGAAACGGAAAAAAATTTAGACAATACTAGAAGACTAAATCATAAATTTTGAAAATATAGTCCCAAATATATCAAATGCATGTATTCGATAGAGCACAGTTTACATATATATACAAGTACATACAATATATATTTATATATACATAGTTTACAATGATCACATAAAACAGGGCATCCTTTTTTTTATGTTGGTGGTCTTCCAGTTCGGTTCAGAAGGCATATATACCTTGGCTGAAGAACTGTGACGCCTCAAGGAATGTCACCGTGAAAGTGTCCATGAAAGGATTGAGGGCTGTGTTCGAGAAGGGGAAAGTCATTCATCCATATCCGGCACCTGCTTCTGCAGAACTCCAACCGGTGCCATGACCAGGCTGTCTACCTATGGAATCAACGGTTCTATTTTACCCTTGGTATCAAAGTCAATGTCAATAAGCACCCTTCCTAATTCCTCACTCAGCTACGATGCTTACTGCCCTTCTCCCCACCATATATACACGCGTGTTGTGTCTGTGTGGTTAATTTGCGATGCTAATCAGGGTAGGACAATAAGGACTGCCCAGTTGCCCAGGGCATCCAAGTTTACTCGGTCGGACAGATGAAGTTCTCGCTGCCCTGCCCGAACGGGCAAGTCATTATTTTTCTGATCTGCAGTAGCAGATTTCAGTTTCAATTGGCTGACGTGGGCTTGGGCAAGTAGTTTGCCACTCAGGTAAGTAGAACATTTTTTCTACTTGCCCAATTGGGCAAGTAGGAAAAAAGGTTACTGTCCTACCCTGCTAATGAACGCCAGTGTTTGCCAACCAACCACCTCTCCAAAGATCAAACATCTCAAATCTCTCTAGGTCACAGCGCCTGTGCGGGAAGGATGTGGCGGGCGGGGGGCGGAATTCAAACTTAAGAGATGTTTGCGTGACATGGCTACTGAAAGAACCACCAGTGTCACTTTTGCAGCGGACCGAACACTGTCAACTCATGAGGATTTTGGCAGTCAATGCGATCTCAGGCATCCAGCAAAGGACAACAGGTTGAACGTGGAACCCACCCCTCACCAGCATGCTATATGTACAGTGCTACTGGGGAGTACAGAGGGGTAGATCACACGGCTCAGCAAGTGGTGGATGGGTGGGAGGGGGCAGTGGGCTTTGTGAGGTGATAGTCGGAGCGTACACAGGGCTTTGAGGATAGAGTGGGCATTGAGAGGGTGGTAGTGGGGACGGGGCAGTGAGGGGGGAGTGGGCATTGAGACGGTGGCAGTAAGAAGAGGGAATGGACATTGAGAGGGAGCAGTGAGCATTGACATAGGAGAGTAGACATTGAGAAAGGAAGTGGTCATTTGGGAGGGGGGAGGAAACATAAGCATTGAGAGGGGGGTGGGGGGGGGGCAGGACTAAGGGGTAGTGGACTAAGGGGTAGTGGACATGGGGAAGTGGCCATTGAGAGGAAGAGGGAGAGGGAGAGGGAGAGGGAGGGGGAGGGGGAGGAGGGGGGAGAAGGGAGGGAGGGGGGAAGGAGAAGGGGGGGGGGGAGGAGGGGGAGAAGGGGGGGGGGGAGGAGGGAGGGGAGAGGGAGGAGGGAGCAGTGTGATGGGGAGTGAGGAAAATGGAATGGGGAATTGGGGAATGAGAGAGGGATGTCAAAGAGCACCCGATAAGGAAAGGTCCCAGCACTTCGCAAGATCAACTTCCACTTTTAGCGCCATGGGAGATACCTTTCACAACAGTCTCTTAACAGTGGTCATTATTAGATAACGAAAAGTATTGGCGCAGTTCCCACTTGCGAATGAATTACTACGCCCCCCGATCAAAAAAAAAGTAAAAAAGAAAGAAAGAAAAAGAAAGAAACAATGAAAGAATGAAAGAATGAAAGGAAAGAAAGAAAGAAACAATGAAAGAATGAAAGGAAAGGAAAGAAAGAAAGAAAGAAAGAAAGAAAGAAAGAAAGAAAGAAAGAAAGAAAGAAAGAAAGAAAGAAAGAAAGAAAGAAAGAAAGAAAGAAAGAAAGTGAATCAAATTGGACTAGCTTATCCGTTATGAGCAGGGTAAAAAATTCATCACAAAAAAAAAAAAGGGAAAAAAAGGCCAAGTCACAACTGATGTGCACGAGTCTGGTTCTACTAAGTCATAATCAAGTGGCGTGTGAACGCTCTCAGGTAACTCGGGTGTCTCAGGGCCAGCGGGAGCGCCTTCACCTCCCTATTTATTGAGTTATTTACAAAAGAAAATGGCCGGGAACTGCTTAGTAAAAGGGAGACCCGTCGCGGCGAGCACCCACAGACTACACACTCCCCGCACCGCACCTGTATGTGTGTGTCTGTGTGTTTGTGTGTAAGTGTAGGGGGGTGACAGGAAGAAGGCCTGTTGCTAATACTGTAAACCCTGTGTGGAGAGGTATTGGATAGGAAGCCCTACTGCTGCAAAATGCAGGACTTTCCTTCAACGTGGTCAGGAAACACTGACTTGGCCTACTGTCTAATCCTAACTGCCCAGCCTCCATGGAGCCACATCGAGGGCCCCCTTTTCACCACTCCCTGTGAATTGAGTTATAATTTACACTTTCGCCGACGTTTTCAGATCCGCCGTGTTTATCTTTCTCCGTTAACAAAATATAATTTCTTTCTTTTTTTAAAGAAAAAAATATTCCTTTCTTTTTTTTTAAGGGAAAAAAAAGTGTTAAAAAAACAAACCCACCCTTGCTCTAGACCCCACTCCCTATGCTCGGCTTCTGAAATTGTATATTCAAAAGGAAAAAAAAAAGAGACATTTAAAGCTAGCTTCATCTTGTCTTTAAACTCTTACAACTGATGATGTATTGTTGTCTGTTGGCATTTGTGGCCATGCCTAAGTACTAGCTGTCGTCGGAACAATTGCCATCGTGGTAAAACACATTTACCCCCCCCCCCCCACAACTCCATCATCACCACCCCCCCCCCCCCAAAACATTTTAAGAAGAAAGCCTCATAATGTGCCACCATAGCATGCTATGAGTCCCATTGGTGCAACATTATAACTAGTTTATTGCCTTTCATTTGTTATTACCGACGTTGTCAATGTGCCTTCCAGTCCAAGGAACTTGAACACCAGTTCAGTAGTCACCAGTGACAGTACTGGTAATCCGCATGTGAAATAATTTAACTACCCTCTTGCTTTATATACCTTAAACCTAGTTAATTGGAAATGGCATTGTCAAAATCATACACTGTCGCAACATCACAAGGAGATGCACTTTGAGCAAATACCTCAATATTTCATTCAGTCCTCGCTTACCACCACAAAAAAAAAGTGAATAATTTTAAGTCTCCGAGATGCTACTGATAAAAGTCCGTGGGATCTAACACAGCCACAGACTTTGTGTGAATAATAATGATAATAAACCTTTGAACCAGCACCCTAGGTACTTGGTTAACTTTACCGGAGCTTTTTCCCCCCCACCGATAAAGATATATATATATGTGTGTATACGTATAAAAGTACCATCTCAGCACCTTTAGAGTAGGCAGGAAAACAATACCCATTCAACTGGCTCTACATCGATGAACCACCCCCTGGTGGCAGACCCCCCCAGTACGCGGAACCTGTGTTCCTCTCGTGGGAGGTCGCCACGGTAAGCAGTCAGTAACCAACACCGCCCTGTCAACCACCGCATTCTCACATTAAGCCACACCCTCATGCTTATTATATTGACTGGTGTCGTTCACTGTCAATCAACACACACCGCCCTGTCAACACAGCCTCATGGCTTACATATATTGACTGGTGTCAATCAACACACCGCCCTGTCAACCACCGCATTCTCACATTAAGCCACACCATCTTGGCTTACTTATATTGACTGGTGTCGTTCACTGTCAATCAACACACACCGCCTTCTCAACCACCCCATTCTCACATTAAACCACACCCTGATGGCTTACTTATATTGACTGGTGTCGTTCACTGTCAATCAACATACACCGCCCTGTCAACACAGCCTCATGGCTTACATATATTGACTGGTGTCAATCAACACACCGCCCTGTCAACCACCGCATTCTCACATTAAGCCACACCCTGATGACTTACGTAAATTTACTGGTGTCATTCACTGTCAATCAACACACACCGCCCTGTCAACCTCTACATTCCCACATTAAGCCACACCCTGATGACTTACGTAAATTCACTGGTGTCATTCACTGTCAATCAACACACACCGCCCTGTCAATTACTGCATTCTCACATTAAGCCACACCCTCATGGCTTACTTATATTGATTGACTGGTGTCAATCAACACACACCGCCCTGTCAACCTCTACATTCTCACATTAAGCCACACCCTCATGGCTTACTTATATTGATTGACTGGTGTCAATCAACACACACCGCCCTGTCAACCTCTACATTCTCACATTAAGCCACACCCTCATGGCTTACTTATATTGATTGACTGGTGTCAATCAACACACACCGCCCTGTCAACCTCTACATTCTCACATTAAGCCACACCCTCATGGCTTACTTATATTGATTGACTGGTGTCAATCAACACACACCGCCCTGTCAACCTCTACATTCTCACATTAAGCCACACCCTCATGGCTTACTTATATTGATTGACTGGTGTCAATCAACACACACCGCCCTGTCAACCTCTACATTCTCACATTAAGCCACACCCTCATGGCTTACTTATATTGATTGACTGGTGTCAATCAACACACACCGCCCTGTCAACCTCTACATTCTCACATTAAGCCACACCCTCATGGCTTACTTATATTGACTGGTGTCGTTCACTGTCAATCAACACACACCGCCCTGTCAACCACCATTCTCACATTAAGCCTCACCCTCATGGCTTACTTATATTGACTGGTGTCAATCAACACACAATGCCCTGTCAACCTCTACATTCTTACATTAAGCCACACCCTCATGGCTTACTTATATTGACTGGTGTCGTTCACTGACAATCAACACACACCGCCCTGTCAACCTCTAAATTCTCACATTAAGCCACACCCTCATGGCTTACTTATATTGACTGGTGTCAATCAACACACATCGCCCTGTCAACCTCTACATTCTCACATTAAGCCACACCCTCATGGCTTACTTATATTGACTGGTGTCAATCAACACACACTGCCCTGTCAACCTCTACATTCTTACATTAAGCCACACCCTCATGGCTTACTTATATTGACTGGTGTCAATCAACACACAATGCCCTGTCAACCTCTACATTCTCACATTAAGCCACACCCTCATGGCTTACTTATATTGATTGATTTGTGTCGGTCACCATCAATCAACACACACCATGCTGTCAACCACCGCATTCTCACACTAAGCCACACCCTTGTGACTTACTTACATTGACTGGTGTTAGTTACTGTCAATCAACGCACACACACGCACACCCCTTTATCCCTTAATGTAACCACCATCCAGCAATGTCATACTATATAAAGCACACACCACTGATACATAGCTATGATACACCATAAAATACCCATCTTTCTCTGCGGCCTTCAAGCTCCCGACTGAGACCGCTAACCCCCCCTCCCTCCCCATCCCCCGCGCTCTACGATGTGGCCGACTTGTTCTCACTGTTTGGGTGAAGTGCCACGTGGAACTTGTGGCCGAAGGGTGACATGTAGCGGATGCCCACCTTGGTGAACACCTTCGAAGGCAGGCCCATGTCGGCGAGGTACACCTGGCCGCACTTCTCAGACAACGCCAGTGGCAGTCCCACGCCAAGCGACCATTTGGGCTCGATGGTGCCACCCCCGACAGGCGGGTCGAGAGCCAGGATGGGTGCCTTGCTGTGCTGGGTCCAGCCCACGACGCTGCGGTACCAGCCCTGGTCCTGGAAGCCTCGGCCCTCGTGTGTGTCGAGTGTGTTGATCACCATCTCCACCGGGAAGCTTGGCAAGTCTGCAATGGCGAACATGGTCCATATTTCAGTCTGAAAATCCACTATCCAAAAAGTTCTGAATAATTGGTTTGTGGATAACAAATTTTATCCCATTATTTCATTTCACAAACTACTTATGGGCTTTATGTATGTTTCTACATTCATAATGAATTTTGTGCTTCAGCTTGGGCCGTGGTCCCTACTGGGTGAAGTGATTGCACTTCTAGTGGGGACTAGGCTCGTCTGGTTCAGGTCTCCTCCAGAATTAGACATTTAAAAAAATTCAAAACATCTCTGGCGCCCAAGCATTTCAGATAAAAGATTGAGGACCTGTACTGTTTTTCTTGCGGTGTGGCCAGTGATCTGGACACATATTTCAGGCCGGCTTTCGTTAATTATAGAAGGGATGTTTGTTGTTTGTTTGTTGTTGTTTTACGTCCTAGCAACATCTAAGGTCATATCAGGACGGGTACCGACTTGTGAGAGAGTGCACTTATGGCGACTTTTATCGTGCTGTCCCACTGGGAAACCAGGCCGCCGGCACCATGACCTGGTATCCCACTCAGTCACATTATCCTGACACTGAGCACACCAGTCCTTGCCCTATCCTAATAATGCCGAGCGCCTGGCTAGGAAGCGACAAGTATCAATTTTAAAGTCATTGGTTTGACTCGACCGGGACTCGAATCCACGAACCCACGATCTACCAGCACGGGAGATGGACGCTCTAACTCATTCGGCCATCCCGTCTGGTCTTATAGAAGGGGAAAAAAGGAGATACAAAATTGCTGACCGTTGTTTTTTGTTTTGTTTTTTAAAAGTTTTTCGAGGGGGGGGGGGGGGGGGGGGGGGATTTGGGTTATTTTTGCCTATCAAATAAATATATTTTTGGCTCATTAGATCACTCTTCACCGACCATTCACTCTTATCCTACAATGTAACACCTGGTCAATTAAGGTCACTACCTAAGATGGACTTAAATAAACACCTTTTTTTCAAATACATAACTAAATAAATAACTATGGGTTTATTTATTTACTTGGGCTCTTGATTGATTATTTTTTAAACACACATAACTTCCTGCTTTGTTTGCTGGTGTTTTATACATGTGAAGATATGGAATTTAAGAGTAATTCAAGAGTATTTCAAGGTTTGCAATGCTATTTTTGATAGGAATTCAAGACTATTTTCATTTGGATTTCAGGGGTAAAAAAAAAACATTGGCGCATGGCGATTTCAGACTAATTTAGATCAGTGTGGACAGTTTAATGGAATTCAAGACTCATGTCCCAAAACAGGTTAAATTCAAGGCCTTTCAAGGCATTTAAATGGGGCAAATATAGTTCCAAGACTTTTCAAGACTTTCCGGGCCCCTGTTTATGTCCTCGCAATATCCAAGACTACTTCAGGACGGGGGACACAAATTCAGTAAATAAACCGGATGTGTGTTGAGTGACCAAACACGCGAGCCGCCCCACCTTTGGCATTGGAGGTCTTCTTGCCGTTGGAGAGTTCGAAGAGCTGGAGCTCGGCCTCGAAGTGCTCCTCCTTCTTGTGTGAGGCAGGTACGAAGAGCGTCACGCCGACGCCATGCGATGCGAGCTGACGCGCACAGTTGACGCCTATCGCGCCCTGTAGGTGCGGCCCGCACAGCACCACCACCTGGGGGCGCTGGTGGGCGTTCTTTGGGGTCAGCCTGCAGCACAAGCAAGTTTTAGTGTAGAGTGAAGTCATGGTTGGTTGGTTGGTTGGTTGAGTTTTACGTCCTGGCAACATCTAACGTAATATCAGGTCAGGTACCGACCTGTTACAATGGGCACTCATGGCGACTTTTTAGTGCTGCCCCACTGGGAGACGAGGCCAGCAGCACCATGACCTGATATCCCACTCAGTCACATTATCCTGACACTGAGCCAAACAGTCCTTGCCCTATTCTAATAATGCCAAGCGCCTGGCTAGGACAAGTATCAATTTTTAAGTCATTGGTTTGACTCAACCAGGGTTCGACACGATCTATCAAAACGGGAGACGGACTCTCAACTGGTCCCAAATATACATGGTTGTCTGCTTCAAAGCACTGGGACCAGACGGGGGGTGGCCGAATCAGTGAGAGCGCTGGCTGGATTCTAGTGTAGGAGGTAGTGTGTTTCAAACCCTGATCCCGAGTCAAACCAATGATGTACAAAATTCATACTTGTTGCTACCTAGCCTGGCACCTGACTTTAATAGGGCAGGGTAAGGGCTAGTTTGCTCAGTATCAGGACAATGCGACTGATTTGAATATTAGGTCACGGCGATGACGATCTGTTTTTCCAATGGGGCAGCACTTTTGTTGTTGAAGATTTATACTGCCTATCATGGATAAGCCTGAACAGGCTTGTTTTCACCATTAGACAGTTTGTCGATAAAAAGCCTGAGCCTACACTTTTACCGACCCAAGGGATTTTTAACCTCCCACACCACATAGACATGATATGAGAGCAACTGGCCTTTGATGACGCTGTAAGTTATATACAGCGGTGGAAATCCAAATAGTCAGAGGTGGGGGGACAGGGAATCGAACCACTGACCTTCAGATTAGGAGTCTGACCTAGAAAAAAGTCAGACACTCTAACCACTCCACCACAGAGAACACCACAAACTATAAAGTTGCCATGCGTGAGTACTGTCACAAGGTGTTGGTGTTGGTGTTGGTGTTGGTGGTGCAGTATGGTGTTGGCCATCACCAGTCCTTTTTATCGATAAAAACTAAATCTGAGTAATCCCAAATGGGCAGAAATGTCAAAAAGTGATGTGCACAAACCTGTGGGCGCCGCCCAGCAGCTGCATGCACATCTCACAGGCGGACCGGCCAATCATCTCCAGCTGCCGCTCCGTGCTCAGACCCTCCCGCTCTGCGGCGTCCAGCAGTCGAGCCCGCAAGTTGTAGCTCACCGAAGGAACCACGAGGCCGCAGTCTGCAACAGCCACATCAAGTTAACACATCAATTGAACAACATTCCGCAGACTGTCTAGTAACTAACCCATCAACTACACTACTACTCTGACAATTCTGCAGATTGTCTAGTAACTGACCATGGTTGTCAAAATTGGAAGATGAAAAACTGGAAGATCTTAAGGGATGTTATATTACCCCCAGAAATCTTTTTTTTTTTACAAATAATCCCTAAGATTTATATAATATTACTAAATTAATGGTTTTGCAGGGTTGCAATGGAAAATGAGTGCATGCCTCCCATGCGGGAAATCGGGAGTTCGATTCCCGGTCGAGTCAAACCAATGACATACCAAATTTATACTTGTTGCTTCCTAGCTTGGTACTCAGCATTAATAGGATAGGGCAAGGAGTGGTTAGCTCAGTGTCAGGATAATGTGACTGAGTGGGATATCGGGTCATGGTAAAATTCCAACAACCAACCAGTAATTGACCCATCAACTACACTAATACGCTCACCACGAAAAAGGTGGTAACGTTCGTCACTTGTGGTGTCCATTGCAGTAATAAACGTTTAAATGCATACACGACAGCACAAATAAATCAAGTCACCGTTTCTTTCAGTTTCAGTGACAATATCCATGGCAATAACAATCCAATGGATATTTTTAGCATAGCTTGCCTTGCTATTGAAATAAAGCGATTTCTTTTTAAAGCGTGGTTTGTGTCCATTTTGGGACGAACATTACAACCAATCAACTAGTCGAACATGCAACATCCTAATTACCTTTTTTTGCTACGGAAAATATCTATTTGACATCGTAACTACATTTTCGTAAAGAAAATGTGAATCATTGTAAGATTTTCAGTGGGTTTTGACATTCGGTGTCCATGTCATGAATGTCACATTTTGGTAACCAGTATCGTATTTTAACATATATTGTCTAGTAACTCGAACTATACCACCATGCTCACCATTCTGCACAATGCCTAGGAACTAACCCATCAACTACACCACTACACGCACCACCCTGCAGACTGCCTAGTAACCAACCCAACTACACCACTACACGCACTGCCTAGTAACCAATCCATTAACTAGACCACTACATGCACGACTCTGCACACTGCCTAGTAACCAACCCATTAACTACACCACTACATGCATGACTCTGCACACTGCCTAGTAACCAACCCATTAACTACACCACTACATGCACGACTCTGCACACTGCCTAGTAACCAATCCACCAACTACACCACTACATGCACGACTCTGCACACTGCCTAGTAACCAACCCATTAACTACACCACTACACGCATCACTCTGCACACTGCCTAGTAACCAACCCATCTACACCACTACATGCACGACTCTGCACACTGCCTAGTAACCATCCCAACTACACCACTACCCGCACCACTCTGCAGACTGCCTAGTAACCAACCCATCAACTACACCACTACATGCACCACTCTGCACACTGCTTAGTAACCAACCCATTAACTACACCACTACACACACCACTCTGCACACTGCCTAGTAACTCACCCATCAACTACACCACTACACGCACCACCCTGCAGACTGTCTAGTAACCAACCCATCAACTACACCACTACATGCACGACTCTGCACACTGCCTAGTAACCAACCCATCAACTACACCACTACACACACCACTCTGCATACTGCTTAGTAACCAACCCAACTACACCACTACCTGCACCACTCTGCAGACTGCCTAGTAACCAATCCACCAACTACACCACTACACACACCACTCTGCACACTGCCTAGTAACCAACCCATCAACTACACCACTACATGCACGACTCTGCACACTGCCTAGTAACTAACCCATCAACTACACCACTACATGCATGACTCTGCACACTGTCTAGTAACCAACCCATCAACTACACCACTACATGCATGACTCTGCACACTGCTTAGTAACCAACCCAACTACACCACTACCCGCACCACTCTGCAGACTGCCTAGTAACCAATCCACCAACTACACGCATCACTCTGCACACTGCCTAGTAACTAACCCATTAACTACACCACTACACACACCACTCTGCACACTGCCTAGTAACTAACCCATCAACTACACCACTACACACACCACTCTGCACACTGCCTAGTAACCAATCCACCAACTACACCACTACCTGCACCACTCTGCACACTGCCTAGTAACCAACCCATCAACTACACCACTACCCGTACCACTCTGCACACTGCCTAGTAACCAACCCATCAACTACACCACTACACACACCACTCTGCACACTGCTTAGTAACCAACCCAACTACACCACTACCCGCACCACTCTACAGACTGCCTAGTAACCAATCCACCAAATAAAGGACTACACACACCACTCTGCAGACTGCCTAGTAACCAACCCATCAACTACACCACTACATGCACGACTCTTCACACTGCCTAGTAACCAACCCATCAACTACACCACTACATGCACCACTTTGCATAATGCCTAGTAACCAATCCACCAACTACACCACTACACCCACCACTCTGCACACTGCCTAGTAACCAACCCATCAACTACACCACTACATGCACCACTCTGCATAATGCCTAGTAACCAATCCACCAACTACACCACTACACACACCACTCTGCAGACTGTCTAGTAACTAACCTATCAACTACAACACTACACTGATCATTCTGCAGACTGCCTAGTAACGCATCACCTGAACCTCAGACTATCCAGGAAGAGAGGGTCATGAAGATATGACGGCCACCTGAACCTCAGACTATCCAGGAAGAGAGGGTCATGAAGATATGACGGCTAGAACACATATAAAAGGATGGCCTACACACCTGTGACGTACTCGATGCCGCCGTTCTGACCAGGCACCTTTATCTGGCGGTAGACGACTGGGGCGGCCATCAGAATGTTCTCGTCGTGGCGATAGTTGGATGGTTGCTTAGGACCAGCCTTCACAACTTTAACTGCGCCAGACTTCTCCATCTGTTCAAAGACAGCCTTCTTGTCGAACAGCTCCAGGTTCTGCTCAAAGTCAAACTCATCGTTGAAGGAGTTGAGTGGGGCACTGAAGGTGTCCTCCCACTGCGGGATGCCCCAGCCGCGCCCTGCGCTCCGCCCGTGCCCATTCTGCAGGCCATCGATCTTGCGTGGTGTGGTCGCCTGCTTGTGGCGGTCTCTGTATTCAGACTCTGCACCAACAGGAGTAGATCAAATGATTGCCCGGTTAAGCGTCTAGTTATAGATTAATTGATTTATTTTGCCTATTATTAGTTGTAGAGAACTAGTTTGATAACTTGTAGGTATTTTTGCGTGTTTAAGACTAAGTTATATCCCGATTGATTTGTTTCCCCCGTTATTAGTGGGAGAACTAGTTTGATAAATCATAGTTTATTTTTTAGTGATGACTCCATCAACGGATCAATTGAGTCACCTATTTCCCCTATTATCAATGTCAGATAGAGGAACTAATTGCAGTTTATTTTGCACAGTTACTTGTCCAGTGATAGCTTTGATTCCCTATTATTAGTGCCAGGTTTTTTTTTTTTAAGAATTCGTTTTTGCTCTTTTGGGGTGGTTTTTTTTTGCGCATCATTAAATCAGAGTTGCAGCAATTAAATTGAAGATTTTTCAAAGCCAGAAAATTTATTATTATGGTTCAAATGAAATTAGGACTTTTTTTTTACAGGACTGCGACCCTTACCCGAGTTAGTCCGGCGTCGAATCTCTGTCTGCTGGTCCCACTTGCTGTGAGAGTTGCCATTCTGGAAAATGTGTGCATGTGTGGCGTGGTCGTGCTTTGATGGGGTGAGTCCATTAGCTGACCCGTTCTGATGTGAATGAATATGCCTGCAGAAAAAGATTCAGGTCTCAAATGCAGGGATGAAAGTCAGGGATGATAGTGGTTTCAGGCACACAAAAAAGCAGAAATCAAGCCGAGATTACTATCTCAGCGGAAAATTTCCGTCCTAGAGGCCTAGCTACCATACTACACCAATATCAAAAGAATGCCCCCAGGCTGTGAAAAAAACGGAAATCTGCATAAGAACGAAAAAACATCATCCCTGAAAGTGGTCTCCGGGGGAAAAAAACAATGATATCAAGCCGAGACACTAGCACCACCCACAGTACGATGACCAATTCCGCGAAAACGTAGGTTTTGCACCATATGATTAACAGGGAATCGCAAAAAAAAAATGCCGGACGTCAGATTTCAGTACATCAGGTCCACTAGTCGGTAGCAACCAAAAAACAACCAAACTTTTAATGAGTGAAAAAAAGTAAAATCATAAATGGTTTCTTGAGCGGTCGAATAAATATAATTAATTTAAATATATAAAAATTTGGATGAGGCTCGACCTTTTTCACTGCTTCAAATGTGGTTTCCTATTTCCCAAGTCACCGACAGCCTTGCACTTTGGGGCACAAGCGACATAATTATCATGGTTGGGTGTGGTGAAAATGGGAAACATTGTACCTAGAGAAGTTTTCGAACCCACACCGCTTGCCATTCCAGGCTTAGTGTGCTAACCATTACACTACCTAGGTTCCCTGATGCAATCACCCTATCGACGCCCATCTGTCTATGTGGCTCTTGGACTGAGAGGTCAGTGCGGATGACTACATTATCTAGGTAGTTATTCCACTAGTTGGTTGATTGTTAGTTTTACGTCCTGGCAACATCTACGGTCATATCAGGACAGACACCAACTTGTGACAGTACACACTCATGGTAACTTTATAGTGCTGCCCCACTGGGAGACCAGGCTACCACTATGACCTGATATCCCACTCAGTCACATTATCCTGACACTGAGCCAACAAGTCCATGCCGTATCCAAATAAGGCTGAGTGCCAGGCTAGGAAGCGCCAATCATAAATTGGTTGACTCGACCAGGGTTCAAATCCCACGATCTACCAAAACGGGAGATGGACGCTCAACTTATTCGACCATCCCGTCTGGTATATGCCGCTAGTACTGCTGAAGATTTAATCACCCGTTGGCTGGGGAGGGTGGGAGCTTCTTGCGGGGTGTGTTGTGGTTTATCTCCATCTCGTCAGGTGACTTGGTGGTAGGAGAACCTTGATCCCGGGAGTGTGCTGCGTTGGTCCCCATATCCTGGGTTTGGATGATTTTCAGGTTCTTGATGTCTTGTGCACTGTTCAACAATTGAATTTTTAATTGTAAACAGTAGTTTGATTGGCATTTGTTTTCACATAGCAAGGTTTCCACAGCTGTTCAACATAGAGAAATAAACCCGACTAAGAGTGACTATTTGACAGGGATGAGAACAGTTCAGACCTAAACAAAAAAAAAGGGGGGGGGGGGGGGGGTCATTGCCCAAAGTCGGGAAACGGCCAAGTCAGCGGGAAACTTGTATAACATCGATCTCCAAAATTGGAAAACCTGTCAATCAACGAAAAATTCTCATATCAACAAGTTTTAAAATCAATCCCCAAAAGTCGGGAAAGAGAAATTCTCATCCCTGATGTGAGCTGGTCATCTACAAATATTCCACAGTGCCATCATCTATCTCCTAGCCCCCCCCCCCCCCCCCCCCCCCCCCCCGCCTCCCCAACACACATTTTAGCTAAAGTTAGTATATGAGCTTGTCTCAAAAGGTGCTAGCTCTTCGTTTTTTTGGTCCATAGTAACGATTGACAGAAAACAGCACAGAAACGGTTAAACTGAAAACACAAGGACATTTGCTTCAAATCAATATGTATTCTATTGGGATTATGAAACACCATGTAAAAAACAAATCAGTTCATCCTGAGCAAATGCATAAGTAGATAGTATGTTGATCGTTACAATGGACAAAGTTTTGTCCCATATTGCTGAGCACCTTTTGAGACAGTCTCATATATACCTTAATGAGCATTATTCAAATAGAAAGTGAGAGGCATGGTGAATTAGGTTTGGAAATAGATGTATGTTGACAGCGGCAACACTTACATCAACCAAACTTAATGACAAAAATAATTGTTCCTTCAACGTTTCATATAAATCCATCAAACTTGCTCTTCGTTAAGCGTGACAATAATTTACTGATTAAAATAAATAAGATATTAACTCATTCGTTGAAGTTGAATAGGCTCAGGAAAACATCAAATTTTCAAAAACAAAAAGAAATTCCCTAGCTTTGATTCCACATATCTGATGTAGATATTTGTGCATTTATTAAACATGTTGTCACCACATAGAAGGGAATACTGAGGTAATTTAATAGAACCTGTTACTGCAGAACCCTATGGGATGCTTCCAAAAATTAATTGTGCATGGTTGTACTTCAAATATCTCAAAAGTTATCCATTTAAAATAAAAGTTACTTCAAACTAAAGTAAGGTAGATTATAACAATCAACCTGCTATATTTATCTCAGAAAATGAAAGAAACACACAAAACATTGGACTATGCAACTTTAATGTTATTAATACTATAGGAGAAAGGAAGATGGGGATTTATTTTGTGGTGTTTTGTTTTTTTGAGCCATAAAAAAAAACATATTAAGAAAACCTTACTTGATGGTAATTCTGGGAACGATGCACTTGATTCCATTGCGGAAGCCTCTCATGATGGAGATGGCCTGTGAGTCTTGGTCCACGTCTGAGACATGACCCTGGTAAATGCCAAGCACATCACCACAGTCGATGGACACCACACAGCCAACCCACTCCGCCAACGACATGTCGCTCTCTGAAACGAGACAATTAAATCACGCCAACATTAGGAGTCTGTATACAGTGATCAAAATTTAAACCAATATAAGTTCATTTGAATAGATGAGTTAGCTCAAATAAAACAGTTTTCAGGTATCTATGACAGTATTTGAAGTACTCATAATCATTGCCGTCTTGTCTCTATATTACAGGGATGAATGTGGTCTCCGGGGAAAAAAAGCGGAAATAGGTTTAGCATTGTCAGGGAATCGCGGAAAATTCCCGAAAGTCGGGTTTCATATATGGGTTCTTCTTTGCTGCTGGTCCTAATTGGTTGGTCCTCACATTTTAACTGTTTTTGTCTAAATTAATTCTCCTTTTCATACCAAATGAAGAAAATTCCTTTTATTATACCCCAAAGAAGCAATGACAGCAATCCAGTGAGAAAAAAATGTTTGGTTTATTTTTTATTGCAAAAATAGATTCATTTGTCACGCAAATATGACAGCTAAAAATGGGAATGGTGAAACAGTACTACTTGTGTTGGAAACTACTTCATTGTAGACCAAAATATTCAAACATAGCTAGTTTATTTGCAAAGTTGTAACATGCAAAAATGTCAGAAAACTAATTTTAGGACTATTGAGTGTCTGTGTGTAAAACAACGATGCTTGAAAGTGAGCATAACGCGTGTTACATGAGGTGTCACGTCATGAAACACGCGTTCACCTTCAATTTTCACAATATCCAACCATGCAAGCCAGGAAAAACCCTGCTGCTTTAAATAGGATAGCATCATAGATGCCTAGTTCTGAACACAAAAGTTATAATATTATTTCCTAAAATGCATTAAAAGTGAAATAAAAACTTTGTGTCACGGGTGAAACACGCGTAACGGCGAAAATTTATTTTGCGATACAAAATCCAACAATGGATCAAATCTCTTCTCGCCATGATTTTCAAATATATCGTGGGCATCTACACACCTACTGATGATGTGGTGTCAAGTCATAAACAGGATGTTGCGCTATGATGCTATTAGTGTGGCGTGTCACACTTCGATGAAGATGAAACACGCGTAACGGCGAAAATTATTTCGCGATACAAAATCCAATAATGGATCAAATCTCTTCTCACCATGATTTTCAAATATACCGTGGGCATCTACACACCTACTGATGATGTGGTGTCAAGTTATAAACAGGATGTTGCGCTATGACGCTATCACGCGTTCACCTGTTGTCATCTTCATCCTCTAAGTCATCGCAATATCTTTTTCTACATAAGAAAACTTATAACACTCAAAAGAAATATTTGCATACATGTAATGTGTACAAATAATGCCCTGAACAAATACATTTTTTGCATGCTATTAGCAGTGTCTAACCTAAGTCATTATTGAGTGTCACATGAAACATGCGTTACATGTTACATGTGTTACAATTCCAAGAACATCAGAAGTTAGGGAAGTGTTCCAAGATTACTTTGAAATATGTCCACAGCATCAACAACTAATAAGCATAAATATTTTCATCATCTGTGGTGCTTGTTTCATCATGAAGGAACAACTTTTCCTTTCCATGTAACGCATGTTTCAGTGTCACAATCTTCTCTGTTCTACTCTCAAGTGGACGAACACTCATAAAATTGCACTTAGTTACTCCTAGTGACTGCTGTTCAAAACCTAACTAGGAAATAATAAGGGTCTTGTTCTAAATATTACATAATGAAGGTTTTTGTGACGGCCGAAACACGCGTAACATTCTCCACTTGGTCATGTTCGAAGCCACCCTGACTTGTAGTCTGGGTCCAAATTGTTTTTGTTTTAAATTGTGTCTTAAAATTGGATGTATATGGAACACAACAAGCCTAATTGGGATAGGCTGTAACATATTTCAGTTTTGACCTCCGATTCCCCCTTTTTAGGACCAAAACTGAAGAAGAACCCATTAAACCGTTTGGTTTCGGTTTTTGTGTGCATACTGTTAGCAATTTCTGAGCCAAGTTATTATTGAGTGTCACATGAAACATGCGTTACATGTCACATGAAACATGCGTTACAACTCCAATAACATCAGAAGTTATGGAAGTATTACAAAATTACTTTGAAATATGTCCACAGCGTCAAAAACTAATAAGCATAATACCTTTTCATGCTCTGTGGTGTTTGTTTGATCTTGAAGAAAAAACTTTTCCTTTCCATGTCACACATGTTTCAGTGTCACAATTTTATAAGTCCTCTGTTCTACTCTCAAGTGGACGGACCCTCATAAAATTGCACTTACTTACTCCTAGTGAGTGCAGTTCAAAACCGTACTAGGAAAAAATAAGGGTTTAGTTCTAAATCTGACACTAGGCGGCTTTTTGTGTCACACCGAAACACGCGTAACGTTCTCCACTTAGTCAAGTTCAAAGCCACCCTGACGTGCAATCGGGGTCCAAACTGCTTTTCTTTTAATTGTGCCTTAAAATAGGATATATGTGGAACACAACAAGCCTAACTAGGATAAGCTGTGACGTGTTTAAGTTTTTACCCCCGATTCCCCCTTTTTAGGACCAGCAGCAAAGAAGAACCCATATATTGGTATACGCTGATAGTGCTGTGCCGTTTGAAGCATGTATTAGTAGTGTACGCTGATAGTGCGGCGGAGTCTGCACCACATATTAGTATACGCTGATGGTGCTGCGGGATTGAAAAATCCTGGAAATCTGCGGAATCGCAGAGATCTTTCATACCTAATATTAACTGGTTATGGTTGGTTGGTTGTTGGAGTTTTATGTCCTGGCAAAATCAAAGGTCATATCAAGACAGCTACCGACTTATGAATGTGCACTCATGGTGACTTTATAGTGCTGCCCCACTGGAAGACCAGGCCACCAGCACCATGACCTGATATCCCATTCAGTCACATTATCCTGACACGAAGCCAACAAGTCTGCCCTATCCTAATAATGCCAAGCGCCTGGCTAGGAAGCGACAAGTATACATTTTTAAGCCATAGGTTTGACTCGACCAGGGTTCGAACCCATGGGTTCAAATCCCACGATCTACCAAAGCGAGAGACGGACACTCAACTCATTTGGCCAGCCCGTCTGGTCACGGAGTTGGCCTAGATTGCCTGACAAGATTAAACTCTGCTCAAAATCCTATTATGGCATTACGCAGCATCAATACTTCAGTTCATAAGCTTAATTATTTTGTTTGTTGTTGCTTTACGTCTTAGAAACATCTACGGCCATAACAGGACAGGCATCGACTAATGACAGTATGCATTCATGGTGACTTTATAGTGATGCCACACTGCAACAGCAGGCTACCAGCATCATGAACCGATATCCCAGTCATATCATCCTAATACTGTGCTAACCAGTCATTGCCATATCTTAGTAATGTCAAGCACCATATACTAGGTAGTGACAAGCATTTTGTATGTCACTAGTTTCACTCGACCAGGATTCGAACTCCCGACCTTCCACATGGAAAGCCAGCGCTCTACCGGTTTGCCCAAGGCATCCGGTAACCATGGAAGATAACTAGTCTGTTACTAGGGTTAGCTCAGGGGTCATTTTCGATCAAAAAAACATTGGGAGAAGTTGGGAGTCAGCAGTTGTGTTTGAAGAGGCCAATAGGAAAGCATCAAACCTTTATCCTAGACCCTTTAAATAGTCTGGGTCTAAATGACAACATGCTACCTCACTGCTGAAATCACTCAAATAATGAGTTTCTGTTTTTCGATTTGAGTACACAAATTAGATCATATCAGCGTTCATTCCATCAGGCATTCCTACGTAATAATGTATATGGGTCACTCTCCTGAATATTGTGTTTCAAACTGTCATTATATAAATTATAATGTTCACGGTCTCTGACTATATTCAGACTGTGTACATATATAGGTCACTCTCCTGAAAACTGGCCAGAAGTGTTACATGGAGAGTTAAAATCTAATATTTGAATTTTTAAACATTTTTTGGTTGCAAATGAAAGCTGGAAATCTCCCCTTTACATCTATGTAAAATATAAAATGATGAGATAAAAATAAAGGTGTAGTCCACGATTAAGTTCATATGGCAGAATCACATGTTGCTCAGACGTAACACATGTTTATGACACCATAGACAGCTTAATAAAAATCTAAGCAGAATTAAATAATTTCATACTGAGAAGCATATTAACCATGGCCTAACATACAGAAATATGTAGTGCTTATATTGATTTTTTTAAATAAAGTTATTCCCAGCCATGCTTAATTCACTGAATAATTAGTGTACAATATTTGTGTGGCATCCAGACACCACTGGTTACATCTGTGACGGAAATTTGTAATGTTATTTCTGAAGACATAAAAAAAAAAAAATTTGTAATTTAAGCATGCATACATGTTAATAAATGCTTCATTTGATTTGGGAGCTGTTTTGTTTGATATATCAATGCATTACAAGATGTTAGCAAGGATCCAACCATGTCCCATATGTCATGCAACAGAGCCCTAATAAATAAACGAGCAAAAACAAATATGTCATAAGAAAACAAGAAGTATGGAAAGAGAGCGGCACGGTATGGCATTGGCATGACGGATGGTATACACTACAATGAGGAATATTCCAGATACATCAGTGCGAAGCTGTCAGAAAGCATCACGGAGAACTGGAAAGAGCACCAGGGCCCCAAAACATAAGTATCACAAACTTTTACAAATTTCACTAACCAAACCCTAAATCATAAGTATAATCAGGTACAACTAATACACACTGTAATGTTCATGCCTTCCTCCATGCGCACAGGTAAAAGTAAAAGTAGCGGAGGTATGCATAACTATCTATTAAAAGGGGCCATGTGTGCTGTATGCACCAGCGCATACGCCCCGAATCCATCAATCACTAAGCTAAAATCAAATCAAAAACTTGCAAAATCAAGCAACCACTATCCTAAAAATATTATTTAAAGTAAGTAAAATAAATATGGTAGAAGAGATTGAATGCAAACTGGGAAGGGGCACACACTTCGTTCGCCCACCTAAACTGCCAGACCGCATCCAATAAAATAGACATAATAAAAATGCATCTTAAAAAAGACAATCTAGATGTACTAACATTATCAGAGACATGGTTCACTGACAAACACCAAAACAACACCCTCAATATAGACGGATATAGGCTTGTACGTAATGACAGACAACACATTAATGCAATGAACCAAACAAAGAAGGGTGGTGTTGCCATTTACTGCAAAGCCACCAAAAACCTAGACACTGAAAGGCTAAAACCAACAAATCTCTCAAATGAGCACATAGAACTACTATGGTGCCTAGTAAAAAAAATGAAAAACAAGCAAATGCAGCCATAGCTAGGCTCTATAGGCCACCATCAGGTGAAATTGAAGTATTCCTTGAAGAACTAGAAAAGAGCATAAACACTAAAAAAATTCAACAAATGAAGAAATCTTTGCGCTACATGAACTAGTATATGTAACCAGGAAAAAGCTCAAAAGCACAAATCACTCTGAATACAAAATGGGCAGGTCCTTAAAAAAACTACTCTGAATATACATTAAAAAACCATCTGCGCCAAAACATAAACAACATCCCACAAAACAGAGATGATGTTGATATGTATTGGGACATCATCACAGAAATAAAAATACAAAAGAACCAAGACCCTTGGGTAGACAAAGACCTGCTAACACTCACCACAACCAAACGTAAACTGGGTGATAAAGCAAAGCGCACAGAAACAATAGAAGACAAACTGGCCTACCATATCGCCAGAAACAACTCTCTCAAAGCTGTGAGAACAGCAAAAAAGATATCCATAATAAAGCAGGACAAAGACTGGGGAAGCAACACAAACAAATTCTGGAAAAATATAACCCTATTATTCAAAAAAAATAACAAAGAAGAGCATACAAACTTCCAAGATAACGAAGGAGCAATGCTCACAGACAAAGATGCAGCAACCAAACTGAACACACACTTTGCCACAATAGGGCAAAAGCTGTCAGAAAATTCAAAAAAAGATGGGAAAACAGATCAGGATCTGTGCAGAATGAAATCCCCACCTGCAAAACAGATATGATAGAAGTAAAAAAATTAATAAATGACATAAACACTAATAAGCCAAGTGGAATAGATGAAATACCAACCAAAATACTGAAAGAGTCACTCCAAGCCATCTCGGCCACTATAGTAGACCTATTCAACATCTCCTTTGAGCAGGGGCGTTTTATCTCAGCCTGGAAAATGGCAACCATCACCTCCCATTCACAAAAGTGGAGACAAACAAAACATGGGAAACTACAGGCCAATATCAATTCTTCAAACAGGGGTGAATGTGGTCTCCGGGGAAAAAGCGGAAATGCTGATATTCTCCCATAGGCTTAGCATTGTCAGGGAATCGCTGAAAATTCCCGTAAGTCGGGTTTCATACATGTATACTGGTATACGCTGATAGTGCTGTGCCATTTGAAGCATGTATTAGTAGTATACGCTGCTAGTGCTGCGGCGTTTGCACCACATATCTGTATATGGGTTCTTCTTTGCTGCTGGTCCTAAAAAGGGGGAATCGGGGGTAAAAACTTAAACATGTCACAGCTTATCCTAGTTAGGCTTGTTGTGTTCCACATATATCCTATTTTAAGGCACAATTAAAAGAAAAGCAGTTTGGACCCCGATTGCACGTCAGGGTGGCTTTGAACTTGACTAAGTGGAGAACGTTACGCGTGTTTCGGTGTGACACAAAAAGCCGCCTAGTGTCAGATTTAGAACTAAACCCTTATTTTTTCCTAGTACGGTTTTGAACTGCACTCACTAGGAGTAAGTAAGTGCAATTTTATGAGGGTCCGTCCACTTGAGAGTAGAACAGAGGACTTATAAAATTGTGACACTGAAACATGTGTGACATGGAAAGGAAAAGTTTTTTCTTCAAGATCAAACAAACACCACAGAGCATGAAAAGGTATTTATGCTTATTAGTTTTTGACGCTGTGGACATATTTCAAAGTAATTTTGTAATACTTCCATAACTTCTGATGTTATTGGAGTTGTAACGCATGTTTCATGTGACATGTAACGCATGTTTCATGTGACACTCAATAATAACTTGGCTCAGAAATTGCTAACAGTATGCACACAAAAAAAGTTTTTGTTAAGGGTATTATTTCTACACATTACATGTATGCAAGTATGTCTTTTGAGTGTTACAAGTTTTGCTTATAATGGGTTCTTCTTCAGTTTTGGTCCTAAAAAGGGGGAATCGGAGGTCAAAACTGAAATATGTTACAGCCTATCCCAATTAGGCTTGTTGTGTTCCACATACATCCAATTTTAAGACACAATTTAAAACAAAAACAATTTGGACCCAGACTGCAAGTCAGGGTGGCTTCGAACATGACCAAGTGGAGAATGTTACGCGTGTTTCGGCCGACACAAAAACCTTCATTATGTAATATTTAGAACAAGACCCTTATTATTTCCTAGTTAGGTTTTGAACAGCAGTCACTAGGAGTAACTAAGTGCAATTTTATGAGTGTTCGTCCACTTCAGAGTAGAACAGAGAAGATATAAAATTGTGACACTGAAACATGCGTTACATGGAAAGGAAAAGTTGTTCCTTCATGATGAAACAAGCACCACAGATGGTGAAAATATTTATGCTTATTAGTTGTTGATGCTGTGGACATATTTCAAAGTAATCTTGGAACACTTCCCTAACTTCTGATGTTCTTGGAATTGTAACACATGTAACATGTAACGCATGTTTCATGTGACACTCAATAATGATTTAGGTTAGACACTGCTAATAGCATGCAAAAAATGTATTTGTTCAGAGCATTATTTGTACACATTACATGTATGCAAATATTTCTTTTGAGTGTTATAAGTTTTCTTATGTAGAAAAAGATATTGCGATGACTTAGAGGATGAAGATGACAACAGGTGAACGCGTGATAGCATCATAGCGCAACATCCTGTTTATAACTTGACACCACATCATCAGTAGGTGTGTAGATGCCCACGGTATATTTGAAAATCATGGTGAGAAGAGATTTGATCCATTATTGGATTTTGTATCGCGAAATAATTTTCGCCGTTACGCGTGTTTCATCTTCATCGAAGTGTGACACGCCACACTAATAGCATCATAGCGCAACATCCTGTTTATGACTTGACACCACATCATCAGTAGGTGTGTAGATGCCCACGATATATTGCTCGTAACGTTCCTCCCGTTATGAGCGGAATATGCTAATTGCTGAACCCGGATGTTGCTTCCTTCTCCCTCGGCCTCGAGTAGCCGAGGCGTTGTACCGAGGTAAAATTTGAAAATCATGGCGAGAAGAGATTTGATCCATTGTTGGATTTTGTATTGCAAAATAGATTTTCGCCGTTACGCGTGTTTCACCCGTGACACAAAGTTTTTATTTCACTTTTAATGCATTTTAGGAAATAATATTATAACTTTTGTGTTCAGAACTAGGCATCTATGATGCTATCCTATTTAAAGCAGCAGGGATTTTCCTGGCTTGCATGGTTGGATATTGTGAAAATTGAAGGTGAACGCGTGTTTCATGACGTGACACCTCATGAAACACGCGTTATGCTCACTTTCAAGCATCGTTGTTTTACACACAGACACTCAATAGTCCTAAAATTAGTTTTCTGACATTTTTGCATGTTACAACTTTGCAAATAAACTAGCTATGTTTGAATATTTTGGTCTACAATGAAGTAGTTTCCAACACAAGTAGTACTGTTTCACCATTCCCATTTTTAGCTGTCATATTTGCGTGACAAATGAATCTATTTTTGCAATAAAAAATAAACCAAACATTTTTTCTCACTGGATTGCTGTCATTGCTTCTTTGGGGTATAATAAAAGGAATTTTCTTCATTTGGTATGAAAAGGAGTATTAATTTAGACAAAAACAGTTACAATGTGAGGACCAACCAATTAGGACCAGCAGCAAAGAAGAACCCATATGCTGATAGTGCTGCGGCGTTAGAAGCATGTATTAGTAGTATACGCTGATAGTGCTGCGCCGTTTGAAGCATGTATTAGTAGTACTGGTATACGCTGACCCTGCTGTGGCGTTTGAAGGCATTAGTATTATATGCTGCTAGTGCTGTGGCGTTTGCACCACATATTAGTATACGCTGATGGTGCTGCAGCGTGAAACAATGTATTGGTTGGTTGGTTGTTGGGAGTTTTATGTCCTGGCAACATCTAAGGTCATATCAGAACGGGTGCAATGTATTAGTATACACTTATAGCTACAGGAAAAATCCTGCTAATCTGCAAAATCGCGGAGATCTTTCATCCCTGTTCAAACCCCAGGCAAGCTCATTGAAAGAGTGAACACCTGGGAAAAAATGATATACTAAGCGAAAGACAAGGGGGCTTCAGGAAACTGCACTCCACATCAAAAACAATAGCTAACCTAACAAATGACATACTGGCATCAATGAACCAAAAACAATTAGTTGGAGCAGCCTTCATTGACTTCAGCAAAGCATTTGACACAGTAGACCATAAAATACTACTGGAAAAACTAAAAACCATGGGCATAAAATCCAACACTATGAATTGGATAAAATGCTACCTGAGCAACAGGCAACAGAAAACAAAAATAAACAATACACTATCAGACAACCAACTTGTCACATGTGGTGTACCCCAAGGGTCAGTGTTAGGGCCACTACTCTTTATAATCTATATAAACGATCTAGACAAATGGTTGCAAACTGAATGCCTCCAACTATAGGCAGATCACACAGTCATATATATACGCAAATGACACCACATAAGAGGAGGTAATAACTAAACTAAATAAACTCCTACTAAAACTAGACAAGTGGTGTGAGTCCAACAAAACAACCATCAACACAAGCAAATCAAAAACAGTACTCTTCTCGCATAAACAAATGCCAGAAAGAAAACTACACTGTAAGTTAGGAAACCAAACATTAGAAAATGTAGACCATTACAAATACCTAGGCTTTGAGTTGGGCAGCCAACCTATGTATAGATCAAATTATCCAGAAAGTAAACCACAAACTGTGGCTATTTGCACTATGCTATTTTGACTATGGAGATGTAAACTACATGGGTGCGAGAAAAGAACTACTTAAAAAAACTGCAAATACTGCAGAACAGAGCCCTAAAAATCTGTCTAAGAGTAGACAAGCTGTACCCCACCTATGACATACACAAAAGAACCGAAGTGAAATTACTAGAAAATAGGAGAATAATTCATTTGAAAACATTAGCATATGAGCTTGCCTCAATAGGTGCTAACTCTTCGGGTTTTTTCCCATAGCAACGATTGACACAAAACAGCACAGAAACGGTTAGACTGAAAACACAAGGACATTTGCTTCAAATCAATATGTATTCTATTGGGATTATGAAACACCATGTAAAAGACAAATCAGTTTATCATGAGCAAATGCATAAGTAGATAGTGTATTGATCGTTACTATGGACAAAGTTTTGTCCCATATTGCTTAGCACCTTTTGAGACAGTCTCATGTAGCTATAGTCAAAACAATAAAGTCATAACAAAACCACAAAGGGCTACTAGAGCAAATAATGCGCCACTACTAAAGCAGACCAGAAGCCAAATAAAAGCTCATGATAGAAGCACGCTGGAAATGGCTGCCAAGGTGTGGAATGCCCAAGCGGTAAAGGAACGACAAATTCCTGACCTAAAAACTTACAAAAAATAGCTGTGCCAAATAAGGCTAGGAAACCCCCACTAAGCTGCACTGCAAAGGGGCATGTGATATGTCACGGCCCACCAGCGGGACGCCCAATGGAAGGTAACCATGCCAAAAGTAGCCAGATAGCATAACACACCACACAGCTACGTACAAGCCTATGATATATATATGTAAATAGGAGTAGGCTAGTCTAGGAATAAGAGTAGAACAAAATAAAATACATATATGCCAAGAATTTTTTTTTTTAAATAACATAGGCTACCAACCAATTATCTATCTGCTACTGAAATGCAGGCAATCAAATAACTTATCAGCAGCTACTCTGTGGTAAGATAACACCAACACTACAACTGGCCAGCACTGAAAACAAGCCTGGGTACCTGAGCTATAAATACAGCCTCAATAAAAAAATATAATTAAAAAATGTTACAAATGGCTGACTGTCAAATGGGTGTTTTTTTGTGTGTTTTTTTTTACAAAAACACTTCATAACTAAAAAGACCAAAGTTGCACACCGTTTATTTTATTTCCCTTATTTCTTAAATCAAATCTGAACATGAATATGAAGAGTATAAGGAACAAAATAAGTAGGAAGTTTTTTTATTGATGTTTTAAAATCCCATCTCCTGCTGACCAGTTTTCAGGAGAGTGACCCATATCTACTTTCTCTGCTATATTCCGGACTTGTGTATGGTCCCATTTCAATATAGTGCCACCATCTGGTGGAATGCATTTGTACCATAATGCGGTAAACCATATTGGTGATGCTATCTAATGGCGGAGTTAACAACACTCAGAGCTATGTCACTCAAAATGTTGAAGTGACCAAAGTTAGTAAAAACTATCAAAATTAATATGAAATATGTATGGTAGACATGCTTATAATGCTATTATCAACAAATGAATACATGGCAAAGCATCAGTGGAGTACAACGATGCGCATTGGCAGTGCTGATTAACAGAGTTTAGTGATCAGAACGAGTCAACGACTATAAAACTTAACCACCATTTGGCATTACATAATCATATAGTCTAGATTAGTAGATAGTATAATAATAAGTAGGGTATCAACTTCAATATCAAGCACAACGAAATTCACAGCCAGTGACAGTGGAACACTGCACTACTTTAGCTGCGTTTACACGGGCGAGTTGAAACGCCCCAGCTGGAACCAGTTGCCTAGTTCGTTTTAAATGTGTCCGTGTAAACGCGGCACTGCGGCGTTTTAGGGCTGAACCGTTTCGGCTGGAACGTCCCGCGTATACCACCTAATCAGGTGGTGTACAGGAAACGTTTCAGCTGGTTCCCAGGCGGCGATTGTGTACAATAGCAGTGCTCGCCGGCAACAGGGGGAGCAGTAGCTAATCGCTGGTGCCCGGCAGTGTTAGGGCCCGATTACGCCGAAATCTAGTGAATGTGATCATATTTAACAGAATTACAGACTCAAATAATGAAATTTAATTAAATTACCCTTAAATTCCAAGCGATATTAACGTAGCAGCTACATCGGCGTCGAATCGCCGAGTGTAAACAAAACAAATAGCAGTGCTCACCGGCAACAGGGGGAGCAGTAGCTAATCGCTGGTGCCCGGCAGTGTTAGGGCCCGATTACGCCGAAATCTAGTGAATGCGATCATATTTAACAGAATTACAGACTCAAATAATGAAATTTAATTAAATTAACCTTAAATTCCAAGCGATATTAACGTAGCAGCTACATCGGCGTCGAATCGCCGAGTGTAAACAAAACAAATAGCAGTGCTCGCCGGCAACAGGGGGAAAATCCGCGCATGCGCAGAAGCCACGACACTTCTGAAAATACGACACCGTGTAAACGCGCCACGAGAACGTTTCAGGTAGAACGCTTTGTCTTGAATCGTTTTACTTTTGGCCGTGTAAACGCAGCTTTTGAGTACTTGCAGATTAATAAATAATATAGTTAACCACACTTGTCACCACACTTACTGACAGGTACAGTAATTGGGGGGGTGGGGGGGGGTTAGAGCCAGAGCCTAGGTAGTAGGTGGTAGCTCAGATGGATTGGTCACAGGACTAAAGCTGTATTCACACGGGCGAGTTAAAACGCCTCAGGCAAAACCACTTGCGTAGTTCGACTCAGATTTGCCGTGTGAATGCACGGCTGAGGCGTAGAAGCGATGTTGAGTACTGAAAGTGAAACTGGTTGAGAACTAAAACCGCGACAGTCGGCGTCGCCGTTGTTTTGATCACTTTATTCCGTCCACAACAAGTATTAGTACTGGCACAAACACAGTATACTTCAAGATAGTCGAGGAAGATATAGAGCAATTGGGCTAAGATTCACCTCCAATTGTAATTGAGGCTACGCAGATAAACGACCCAAATAAACAACTCCACTACGCTGGGCAGTCAACTGCGACGTGCTGTCTGGCAGATTTAACCACTCACTAGACACTAGTCACTGGCGAGCAAAACAACGCAGATAACTCAACATTTTGTCACAATTACGACTAATTCGTGGAACTAAAATGTATCGATAAACAATAAGGATTACTTACCACCTCAAGAGCTATACTATCTTGGGGAATATTTGGACCGAGAGGTGTCTTTCTCTATTAAATACGTTTCCGAATACTAGCACCAACAAAGCTTCCAAGATGGCCGATCTCAAACTCTGCGGTTATTTCGCTGTGCTGCACCACCGTCACTTTCAGTGCTGCCACCTATCTTTAATATGTATCGTAACATTACCATAATCCTCTTCAATCCTCCACTAGATGGCGCCAAGGTAATCTAATATTTCCATGCTGAAACATATTAAATATGTTGGATCAAAAGTACCAAATTTACCATTATGCCCAACCTGTAAATAACACCAATTTCAGGAGCTTCTGCACAGTATCAATCAATCAATAGTTCCGTCCTCTAATCGAGGGTTGGATGCAATGGTTCTCCACTTGTCCCGATGGTGTGCTGTTCTGATCATCATCATCATCATCATCACGCTGTCGGTCGCGATGCGACAAAGACTGCTTTCATTACTTGACTGCCGCTCTCCATTTAGCTCTCTGCTGTGAGAGTTGCGTCCATGACATTTCATGAAAGCTTCCTGCAAAAGTGTTGAAGTGCTGCTGGCTTTTGCAAGTTACCAGCGGCACTCTCTCGGGGAGCAAATAGAGGTTTCACACCGGCAAGAACATGTCAAGACAGGCGCAAAACTATTTGTCCCTGCAGTGGCTGGTCGGGAGATGTTGGGAGTTCCATACATCAACCGCCCTTAATGCTGCCACAGTGACATGGTTTTCTGTTTAGGGTTTGCTCCCTTAGCCTTCGGTTCTGTCAAGAACCTGTACCACAAGGCAGTGGTTTACAACTCTGCAAGGCAGGGGCGTCAAACTCCCTGAGGTATTGCTATACCTACAATACCTGTTCTGATAGACTGTGAATAATTCAAGCCTGTCCACTGTGAAATATTTGTAAACCATGATGTTCTTGGTCTCCCTCTCCCTCTGCTGCCATTCACCTTCCCTTCCAACAATGTACGGTATATTGAACTCTGACGAATGATGTGGCCAAAATAAATAAGTTTCTTTGTCTGTATAGTGGCAAACAAGCTTTTCTTATTTTTAATTTTTCTGAGAACTTCTTTGTTGGTGATCTTCTTTGTCCATGATATTTTCATCATCCTTCGATAAGTCCACATCTCAAATGCTGCTAAACGTTTGTACATTTTCTTAGAGATTGTCCATGTCTCAGCCCCATACATTAGAGTAGACCACACATAACACTGAAGAATACGCTTCCTTGTTTGTATTAATATCTTACTTGATGTTAACACTCTATACATTTTGGAGAATGTTGTTCGGGCTATTGTTATCCTTCTTTTAATTTCTTCCTCACATCTCCCATCATTTGTAATCTTTTGTCCGAGATATATGAATTCGGATACTTGTTCTATGTTTGTGCCATCTATGGTTATATTGATATTTGGTTTATCTGTCTTTTTATCTGCACAGTATATCACGTGATTATTGTATTGCATTAGAATACCTTATTAAATAGGAGCATAATTATCTAAGCTCATATTATGTCTATCTTTGAGATATAGTTATGTATTAATGGTCATTTCAAATGGAACCATAGGGCTACAGCAAAATTCAACTGTATATGTAGTGTAAAAAGATTAATGCTTATTGTAATAAATAGTATTTTTTCTTGAAGATTTATACTGCCTATCATGGATAAGTCTGAATAGACTTGTTTTCACCATTAAACAGTTTGTCGATAGAAAGCCTGAGTCTACACTTTTACCGATCCAAGGGATTTTTAACCTCCCACACCATCGTATGAGAGCAACTGGCCTTTGATGTCGCTGTAAGTCATACACAGCGGTGGAAATCCAAATTGGCAGAGGTGGGGGCATGGGAAATCGAACCACCGACCTTCAGATTAGGAGTCCGACCTAGAAAAAAGTCAGACACTCTAACCACTCCACCACAGAGAACACCACAAGTTTGCTTGAAATGATTAAATAATGTTCGATTTTAGTTCTTCGTTATGTCACATTAATTAAATATGCACATGTAGTGAAACAAGTTGAGCAAAATGACAATTGATATTCTTATTCATGGGCGATAATAAAATGAAAATATTATCAAATTAGCAATTTTAAGACCAATATTGGGTCCCTGGATATTATTTTGAACATTACATAGTCATATTGGAAACGTTATTACTTGAAAACAAATTGGTCAGCTATGCAGTGACACTTAGTTTGAGATATCCGCCTGAAGGTTTTGCGTCTGAACTCTTCATATTATCAAAAATATATATATATATATATATATATATATATATATATATATAAGGATATATATATTAGGATATATATATATTAGGATATATATATATTAGGATATATATATTAGGATATATATATCCGGTTGCTTTTAATAAATAATCAGATACTAATTCGTTGGTAGCAAGCAAGGAGCTTCCGTTAATTTATTCTCGCATAAGTCCACATGCATAATATATATACACTTTATGAACATGATATATTTCTTTCTAATTTCACAATTGAACATATTTCAAAATGTGTGTATATATATATATATATATATATATATATATATATATATATATAATATATATATATGTGTGTGTGTGTGCGTGCGTGTGTCATAATCCCATTATAATGGTGTAATAGTAACCTGTAGCATGTGTTAATCGTTGAGTGCCTAAGGGGGCGTACAGGTGCAGTTAGGCTACTAGGGTGGAGACAGGCCAGTGCACCACGTCTGGTAACCGCTGCTTGGTTTGCAAATGTCTGTTCTCTTCTCAGGAAAAAAAATGCAAGTAACATATGGGCAAGATATGTTACTTCATGCCAGGGATTAGACAATAATTCTCAACTTTATAATTGATCTGTTTCCAATGGGTGTTGGCACAATTGTAACAACCTATTGATGTGCACAACAATCCTATTCTAACTCTCTCCGTAGCCAGGGCCACGTTCAGGGTCCATCTCGGAGGCGTCGCTGAGATGTCTCGGCAATGCTTTTTGGCTTAATACCGTTCAGAGTGCGTCTCGGCGACATCTCGGAGACGCCTCTCTTTTCAGACTGGAGATGAAAAACGCCTCGAAAATGGCCGCCGCATTCAGTGCTTTCAGCCAATCACAGCACAGCTTTACCATTGCAAATGGCCGCCGCCTAAGGGGGTGGCCTTTTTCCAGGCGACAAACTGCTTGTGCAGTTCAGACTAGCGTGACGTCAGTGCCGTCTCCGAGGCGCCTCCGAGACGGACCCTGAACGCGGCCCTGCCCTTGAGTATACGATGTGATTCACATAGCTAACAGGAAGTGTCCTGGACTAATATGGGCATTCCGAGTTCCACTGGTTCTTCAGTAAGGACGAAGACTGAAACCTAGCACACCAGGTCGCAGCTTCAGCTTCCATGGGCCGCGCGTTCAAGGTACGCCTCGGAGGGGATTAGGAGAAATCCTGGACGTCATGCTCATTTGAACAACTATAGCTGTTGGGTGCCTCAAAAATGGCAGCGCCCATAGGGGACATCCATTTGCAATTGAGAAGAAGAGCTCTGATTGGCTGAAACCACTGAATTGGGCAGCCATTTTCAAGGCGCTTTTTGCCTCCTACCTGAAAAGCGAGACGTCTCGGAGTCAACTCAGAGGCCTCCTCTGAACGCGGCCCAGGTGGAATGTATGAGAGGTGGTGAATACATAATGTACACAAAGCAGTATTTTAACTGGTGCAAAATATTTGCCACAATAATTTGCTGCGATCTACATTAGAAACAAATATATGACAATACATCAAATTAAGTTTAAAATAGTAAATAATGAAAGGCAAGGTTGAGTGGTGCACCAACCCCAACTTTCACTTGTTAGCTGAAACTGCAACCCTATGTAAGCCCGACTGGGTCGCAGCTTCAGACCTTCCCAAGGTACCGGCAGATCCCGGGTTACCTGTATTGTAGTAGCAGCAGGAACACTACACACCGTTTGATGCAAGGTAGTTATTCTCACAGTCCTCTATTGTATAGGCTACAGGGATGCTAAATAACTCGAAAGAAAAAGCATTGGGTTATGAGTAGGGACATAGGCACATGAATATGCAATCTAATTTGGTAAATATATTATTCAAATAGTTCAAATGAACACCTTCAGGAAAATAAGGCATTATGTGTGTGAAGAGACCGCTCTTCTATTGTACAAAACCACAATACTCTCCATCATTGGTTATAATGAGATAATATATAATATACTAACTAAAAAGCAGCAAACAAAGCTCTAAACTATACAAAATAGAGGGTTGCGCACAGTATTTAAAGGAAAAACACTACATACCATTGAGATGCACAATAAACTAGATGCCCCAAATATTCGCAGAGACAAGCACCTATTAGGCCTAATGTACCACTGTGCGAAAGACCCATATTACATAGACACACCTACACAAGCCACACGTGCAGCACAAGCCACCCTCCTGAAAGTGCCACATGTTAAAACTAGTAAAGTGAAAAAGTCACCGGTTGTTCTGTGGGGAGCACTCTGGAACCAGCTACCAGCATGTGTCAGGAACAGTGATTGTTTCAAAACTTTCAAGATAAACCTCCATGCACATTTAAATCAACCAGCCAAGGCCAAAGCAGATCAATGCCACACTGAGGTCGGTGTTGCCATTCCTTTCGCTGTCCCCCCGCTTCCCCCCCCCCCTCCCCCCACCAAACAAATATACACTGTAAACTCAACGAGTAGCAGCCAACTAGACCAAAAAAACCATCTACAACGGAATGGGCCTCGAAATGATTCTAGTTGGATCCTACTGAGGTAGATGATTAATCATTATTAACCTACTTACTAACTCAATAGGCCCCACCTGAGATTACCATGAATGCAAGTTCAATCAGAAAGGCCCACCCTACATCCCCCCATCACCCTTTCAATGAGTATGTTACTACTAGAAAGATAATCAGTTATGCTCCATCCCCTACTAACGCCTACCATACTAGTCTAACCTCCCCTTATATGTTTCTTTTTTCTCTTATCTTGTTCTTTACCTATCATTCATGTACCAAGGTTTTGCTTATTTCCCTGTAATTGTCTATCTGTATATTTGATAGCAGCTGTAGTTGTGTAGGCAGGCTAAATAGGAAATCACTACAGGCAAGAGTAAGAAAGGCAGAGTATAGAGTGTGCAGAAGGAATCAGCAGGAGCTTGCTTGTTTTATTATTATATAGGTTGTAGAATCCAAGATGGCTGTCACACCTGACCAGCTCCTCCAATCAACAGTAGGCATTCTCCAATCTACCAATGAACATTCAGCATGCTTGTATCCAAGCCTTGGTTGTTTATGGCTCCAGTGCCCTGTTGTGTCTGGGGGTGCAGTGATCCGTAAATAACAGTTGGGGGGGGGGGGGGAGGGGGGAGGGGGTATGTGAGCAGAGCTGCTAAGGCTCTGTCACACGAAATGTAGTGCCCCTCTCACACTATCTATAACTATGTAGTAGTCTGTAGTGGCCATGGGCCACTACAACTATATAATGTCTATATAAAACTCAGTAAAGGATCACCAGCACCACATAATACCTTAATGCCTCTGGCCCTATATATCATTTACCTTTTCATATAACAATTGTAATTCACTATAGATTAGTTCACACCATCCTCCAATGTCTAATTATCGGGAAATTTCTGTATATTGTTGTAGATTTGTTTACTGTGTAGAGGTAATTGTGATTAGGGCTGCAAGACCAGTGCATTAGCACTGACAACATGTTATTCAGAGGAATAAAAACACTTGAACAAAAAAAAAAATATATATATATATATATCATAGCCCGCTCCTTTTTCAGTGAAGAATTTATTAAATCATGGAGATTAATAGCCTTTAAAAGTTGAATTGAGAGACCCAGTAGTCACTATCTTCCACCACCCCCACCCCATATTCTCTTCCAATTCAGCAATTCTTTGCCCATTCTAAATAAACATCGTGCGCTGCAACCAGCCCCTACATAGCTTGTTTATAGTTGATTCACACCAAAGCTTTATTTGTTCGGACTTAGACATTGTCACAATTCGCCCCCGCTGTGGGTGGGGTGGGGGGGGGGTGAATATTGTATCTAGATGCAAGGTGGTGTAAGCAGTCAGTCAGCTATGGTGTAAGCAGTCAGTCATAATGTAGCAGTCACACTACGACGACAAGGGGCGACGACAGCCCAGCGACAGCGACTTCCGGTCTGTCGCTGAGTGTCGTCGGATGTCGCAGAGGTGTCGCGGAGGTGTCACGGAGGTGTCGCCGCGACCCCTCCGCGTCACCTCCATTTTCTCGACTGTCGCCGGGTTGTCGTCGGCTTTTTGGACATGTTGAAAAACTTTGACGATAGGCGACGACAGGCGATGTCGCTCGGCTGTCGATACGGTGTCGCTACGGTGTCAGTACAGTGTCGATACGGTGTTGTCTTTGTCGTTAAGGTGTCATCTTGTCGTTAAGCTGTCGTCGCTTCTCTCTCCATAGCAGCTGTATGTGTGTCTCTGTGTCTATGTGTGTGTCTCTGTGTATGTGCCTCTGTGTCTCTGTGTGTCTCTGTGTCTGTGTCTCTATGTGTGTGTCTCTGTGTGTGTATCTCTGTGTCTGTGTGTGTGTCTCTGTGTCTGTGTCTGTGTGTGTGTCTCTGTGTGTGTATCTGTATTGTCTTTGCTGTTAAGCTGTCGTCTTTGTCATTATAAAGCTGTCATCGCGTCCAGTTGGCCTTTGGGTATATATATAAACCTGGGATGGGCTTCTCTCTCCATAGCAGCTCAGCTCTTCACAGCGGACACATCTCCAGCAGACACATCTCCAGCAGACACATCTCCAGCGGACACATCTCCAGCAGACACATCTCCAGCAGACACATCTCCAGCAGACACATCTCCAGCAGACACATCTCCAGCAGACACATATCCAGCAGACACATCTCCAGCAGACACATCTCCTGCAGACATATCTCCAGCACACACATCTCCAGGAGTGCATCATGCAGGACTCTCAGGACTCTCAGCTGGCTGTTCTGAAGTATGCACATGACACAAATGTGCTGTTGCTCAACTATGTGGAAGATATACAGAGACGGAAGAGAAAGCGGGTGGTGAGGCGAATGCGGGTGCGCAAGTGGATTGTTAGGCGGCCGGAATTTGGGCTGTACGACCAGCTTCTTGTGGAACTGAGGAGCGAGGACGTGGCTTCCTTCGTAAACTTTCTGCGGATGCCTCCGCAGATATTTGACGAAATGTTAGCACGAGTGGGTCCCCGTATCACGAAAACATACACGACCTACAGGAAGCCACTCGAGCCTGGCCTGAAGCTTGCGCTAACACTGCGGCACCAAGTATGCATCGATGAAGTTCGGGTGGAGGGTGCCACACAACACCCAATCTCTGATCGTGCGAGAGGTGTGCACGGCTATCATCGCTGAATACATCGACGAGGTCATGATCTGCCCCACCACTCCGGAGGGATGGCGTGCCATCTCCGACCTGTTTTTGGAAAAGTGGAACTTCCCCCATACCTGCGGAGCGCTCGATGTGAAGCATGTGGCCTGCCATCTAGGCCGCAGTTGCGCTATGAGACGTGGCTCCAGGGATCCTGAATGTTCCGGGGGCCGTTCCCTCCAGCAATGGCAGCAGCGGCCCGGCAGGCAGCTGGACAGGTTCCAGCGGAGCAGGTTGCAGCTGGGCAGGTTGCAGCTGGGCAGGTCGCAGCTGGGCAGGTCGCAGCTGGGCAGGTTGCAGCTGGGCAGGTTGCAGCTGGGCAGGTTGCAGCTGGGCAGGTTGCAGCTGGGCAGGTCGCAGCTGGGCAGGTTGCAGCTGGGCAGGTTGCAGCTGGGCAGGTCACAGCTAGGCAGGTTGCAGCTGGGCAGGTTGCAGCTGGGCAGGTCGCAGCTGGGCAGGTCACATTTGGGAAGGTCGCAGGTGGGCAGGTTGCAGGTGGGCAGGTAGCATCGGCTGCTCCATATATTGCTGCATGTACTCGGCACCTTGTGATGCCCATGGCATCCCGGTGGGTGGTTGGTGCCGCCACATGTGTGGGTGGGGCTGGTAGGGGTCTATCGACGACTGGCATGAGACCTCAGATGGGGACGACGATGAGTAGATGGATGCCGCAGAGGGGTTCCGCACCATCAGACGCCTGGCGACTGCAGGGCCATCGACCTGCGACAGGGCCGGCCCCGAGATCACAGTCCCATCCTCCGCAACCTCAGACGCCATCACCTGGTCCAGCAGAATGTTCATGGCCGACCGCGTGTAGGTAAACTGGCCCTTCGGCATGGCCAGGAGACAGTCCTTCACATAATTAGCGAAGGCCGTCTGAGGTGTTCGGATGCTGAGTGCTTCCAACATCTCGCCCGAGACCTCGACGTGTTGTTTCAGGGCCTGCAGCAGGTCTTCCTCCGTCGTCTTCGCCTGCTTGCCCTTTCGTCGCCGGTCGCATAGTGGTTCGTGAGGGTCGTCCCCGATCTGCTGCTCAGCGCACGCAGCATCTGCAGCCCCCAGATCGCCTCGCGCTGCGTCTACCATGGCCAACACCTGCAAGACAAAATAATATAGCAACATAAGTACAATGAAAACAAGACAACCTGACAGTACATAAGGCCAATAATAATAATAATAATGAATAATGAATGCATAATAATAGGTCTAAAGGATTTAGATAAATGAATACTTAAATACAAAAATTAGCACTGAAATTAGCAAAAAATTAGCAATGAATGCAAATTAAAGAAATATAGTTCTTACACTTCTGCAGGGCTCCGGCCGGTGCCAGATGAATGAGCGGAGGAAGCCAAACTGGTCGTAGATCCACTGCTCCCTCTCTGTCCACTCGGGCACGCCATCTCCACTTTTCTTCCGGAGAAGCCTGGTGTGGCAGTCACGCATGGACTTGTACCACCCCTGGAGATGTGTGGCGGTTCTCCCCATCTTCTGGGCCTGCTCCTCCCAAAGCCTGGCTTTTTTGTCTGTCCGGCGATAATCGGTCAACTTGACATTCCACACAATTGGGCTCTCAAGCAGAAACTTGAGGAGGACCTCCTCCTCGTCCGGATCCAGGGTGTTGTCGATCGACACCAACCTCTTCTGTCCTTTACCTCTGCCTCTGCCTTTGCCTGCCAGACTGTATGAGGCGGATGAGGTGGAGGCTGGAGATGAGGCATGGGAATGGGCCGAACCAGGAGACAGGGACCGCATGTCCATAATCTCCTCTGTGTCCGGGCGAGGCGGCGACGAGACCATTGCAGACGGTGGAGATGGTGGAGATGGTGGTGCTGGAGCTGGAGGTGCAGGTGGACGTGGTGTACACAGCATGGTGTTCCTGGCCCTCCCTCTTCCTCTTCCCCTTCCCCTCCCATACCAGGGGGTAGAGCAGGAGCTGGAGCTGGAGCTTGTAGGTGAGGTCTGCTTTCCTGGCATGCTGGAGAAGTTGTGAGGAGACAGCAAGACAGAGATCATATATATACCTAGGCACTGGGTTTGTGGAGGCTGTGTGGAGGCTGTGTGTGTTTGTGGAAGGATTGAAGCCCCCATCGCCGCACTGTCGCTGCATTGTCTACCCTTGTCGTCGTAGTGTCGCCGCGCTGTCATCATCTACTCATCAAAGAGTCGGAGGTGTCTACCGCTATCACCACTGCCAGTGGGAGAGCATGTCGTCCGGCGGTCGTCCGGCTGCCGTCAAGTTGTCGTTATGTTGTCGCTATGTTGTCATTCGGCAATAAAATATCTCCGACCTCATCTGTCGTTCAGGGGTCGTTAAAGTGTTGTTACACCCATGCCGATCTGTCGTCCGGTTGTCGTCCGATTGTCGTCCAACTTAGCCCGAATTTGCATATGTCGTCGGGATTTTACAAAATCCCAGTCGCCGGGCTGTCATCGCCCCCTTGTCGACGTAGTGTGACTGCGACATTAGACGCAGTGGGTTAGGAGCGACCAGAACGCCGCCTATAGAGTCTTTATGGAAGCTTCATATTGAGCTAAACCTCTTTTATATTCTATAGTGTGACTCACGAGGCGATGCTTTCTGAGTGGGCTCATGCGAAGGATGAGTCAGGGCTCCAGTTATACACTGCAATGCGCTGCCCCTCTGCGAGCACAAGCAGTAATTTATTCTTCTGGGGTTGACCTCAATATAAGCAGTAGTTTTTGTTCCACCTCCCCGTCCCCCTACTATCTGTCGTTCTCACTCTCTCTCTCGCTCTATCTCTCTCTCGGCTCTCTCTCTTTCCGTCTCTCTCTTTTTCTCTCTCTCCTATATAATTTATTATATGGATATAAATAACGACAGCCCCTTAATGTTTCTCTCTGACCACCTTAACTTCCATGTTATTCACTGCGGAGCGGGCATTCTCTCCTCCCCACCTCCTCTACACTGAACTATAAGTCGACTGTCACTCTGCTCCCTTTCAAAACTATATATATATATATATATATATATACTGTATATATATATACCATACTAATAATGTGGTATACCACAGCGCACTGATATATATATATATATATATATATATATATATTTATATGTGAGTGTATATATATATATATATATATATATATATAACTACCCAACTAAATCAAAACAACAAAACAAATGTCATAAATAATGTAAATTTGCACTTGTTCAATGGAAATGCTGAAGCCATATTCTAATTTCTGTGTCTACTCTCACTTGGCTCAGACAAGCATATAAGCTATTCTTTTGAACGCTGATATATATATATATATATATATATATATATATATATATGTAATATTTACATATCTTATATATATAGTCAATTCTAATATCTGTATTTTTTCAGATGCGATCGTACACATGCAAATAGTTGATATTTATATTGCACTTATAAGATAAGTTCATATTAAACACACACATTAACCACTTAATTGCATGCACACAACCATGCAGATTTTAAATAATTGTACATAGCTTCTGAAAAAAATACATAGATTAGAATTGACTATATATATCGATATATATATATATTCATGCATATATATATATATATATATATATATATATATCAGTGCGCTGTGGTATACCGCATTATTAGTACGGTTACAAGATAGTGGATAACCTTATCTGTTTGTGAGCTCTGTCCCAGGGGCCTATAATAGATACTGGCATGTCAGTGTGCAACATCCATGTCACGATGTGGCCAGGGCTGTGTCTGTCACTTCGGTGTTGGCAAAACATTCAAACACAAATCATACTTGCAGTGTCACCTTCCGCCCACCCTCCCCCACCCAACCACCCACTTACAACGCCTCAGGGCCACCCCTGGCCCGCCGATCCCGATTTACTTGGTCCGGCAGGTGGTCCATAAGACACGTGAGAGAGATTTTCTTTTTTTTAAATCGGGAGTGGTGGGTGGGATGGGAATAGCTCCAGAGGAAGGTGCTTCCTGTTATCCGGTCAGGCGGTGTTGATTTTCTTTATTTGGCTGTGACATATATTCACTTGAAAATATGACAGCATTGCTATGTGACAATTTTTTATTTTGCTGGTAAATATTTTTATTCATCTGAATACATATTTTGTCAGTGGCGAGGCACTGGTCTTCCAGCCGTTGGAGCGATCACATTTGATTTGTACATAGTGGAAGTGGAATGTGTTGCAATGACAATGATTTATTTTGGCTCTCGACCCCTCACGGGATATTAGAGCAACATTATAAGGAATAGTTAATTATGTCAAAATATTGGATACTTGATTATTCAATCAAGAATGCCCAGCATTCATAAGAGCCATTTAAAGGACTCTACGGTGTCAAATTACATTATTATGTAAGTATTAAAAGATTTCACTTTGCTTAAAGTTTATTTTATTTAACGACGCCTCTAGAGCACATTGATTTTTATCAATCGGCTATTGGACGTCAACCATATGGTCATTCTGACATATTTCTCTGGAGGAAACCTGCTGCCACCACATAGGCTACTCTTTCCGATAAGCAGCAAGGGATCTTTTATTTTATATGCACTTTCCCACAGACAGGACAGCACATACCACAGCCTTTGATGAACCAGTTGTGGACCACTGGTTGGAACAGAAAATAGCCCAAACTGCAAATGGGTGCACTGAGCAGGAGTCGATCGGATGACCGATATCTTCACGTCCCGGATTTCACACATTAACATAGTCTGTGCATCATAGTTTGATCTATTACACAACTCACATCGTATGCTGACTGGCACAAATCATGGATATTAATGAGAGATGCTTTCTTTTAAAGCTGCGTAATCCGATAAAAGTATCAAATGTTCAAAAGCAAAACACTTATTTAGATTTGAACCTATATATGGCGTTCTCTGTGGCGGAGTGGTTAGAGTGTCCGACTTTTTTCTAGGTCAGACTCCTAATCTGAGGGTCGGCGGTTTGATTCCCCGTGCCCCCAGCTCTGCCAATTTGGATTTCCACCGCTGTGTATAATTTACAGCGTCATCAAAGGACGGTTGCTCTCATACCATGTCTATGTGGTGTGGGAGGTTAAAAATCCCTTGGGTCGGTAAAAGTGTAGGCTCAGGCTTTCTATCGACCAGCAGTGGAATGAGGAAGACCAGTCGTCTATGACTGAAATTTCCCCTGCTTAAACAACTAATGGACCAAAAAAAACAAAAAACAAAATATCGTGCTACATAGGAGGGCATACTAAATCAATGTAATAGAACTTGTTACTGCTGAAGCATATATGATCAGAGTTTTAACAAGCATGCCAAAATTAATTGTGCATGTTTACACATCAAATGTCTCCTAAGTAAATCATTTTAAACTAACATTACTTCAAAGTTATTAAGGTAGATTATAGCGATCAACCTAATTGTATTTATCCCAGAAAACAACAGCAACTCAACATCATATGACTATGCAACTTTAAATATAAGATGATAAAGCAGAGCGATCGTCTTAAGCTGTATTCACACGGGGAAGTTAAATCGATTCATATAAATCGACTTGCCTAGTTCGACTCACATTTGACGTGTGAATGCACGGCTGTGGCGTTTTAGGGCTTAATCGATTCATATAAATCATTTAATGTAAAACGCTTACCAAGGTGGTCTACAGGAACCGATCTACGCTGAATCGTTTTATTTATGACATCACACGCATGCGCAGTCAAGGGGAACATGACAGTCGAGACCTGAGTGTGTTGACTTTCCGGTAAATTTGCTTTATGAACCTGCTAGAGGTGCACATATATTTTTTTCATCATTTATTTTTAGGGTTTCACTGCCCAGCAGAAGTTTTGACTGTTCCAAACCAATACGATTCAGTCCATACATATCTAGGTCGAACCCACACTCTCTCGGCCGATGTCGACGAACCCAAACTGGCGCTGGTTAGTCTGGACTTGCTCATGCGCAGATATCCACTTCCGCCTTAAACCGATTCAAAGCACTGCCCATGTGAACGCGAAACACTTTCAAACTCGGTCCGTGTGAATGCGCATCTAAATCGATTCATATGATTCGCCTTGTCTAAATCGCTTTAAACTTTTCCCGTGTGAACACGGCTCAAGTGAACACGGATTTAACTTAGTTAATACCCTTCTGTAGGCCTATATAAAACATTGTAGCAAAGAGAAAATACGAATAAAAGATTTCTGGGCTGACTTAAGGGGCTGTCAGATTATGACGCATCGCGCCAACATACGCTGACGTATGTGATTTTTGGCAGCTACGTCGGGATATGTTGTTATGCGTTACGGCATCACGCTTCAAGGGGTCGGCAAAGTTTTGTGCATCCACAAAACTTTCGATGTACAACAACATTCGACAATGTGTAGATTTTACGTCAGCCGTACGTTATGTATACCTTGTTCACTATATTGCACTATGTTGCACTATGTTGACCTACATTCAAACCAGTGGGAACATACAGTCCACGTACTGACAACGTATGGATAACATATGTCTAATGTACCTTTAGCATTTCTCCAGCATATCTTGACATATGTACCGTATGAGGCATAGTTCTGGCGATCGAATAACATAATAACGTTCACCGGCGTTCTGTGAATGGACCGTGAGCATAATTCAAGTGTTTTTGGCCTGCAAGCATGTTAGCCATACATTGGCCATACGCCATGTATATGGTATGCATACGTCCAACTTTGCCCCAGCGCCGAAAAGTTTGATGCTTCTCGATGTAGAAAAGTGATTTTACGCGTTGACCGCATGCTTATGAGATGTGTCGTAATCTTACAGGGCCTTTAGATACTTTTGCCAGCATATACGTATATGGAAATATTAATAAAACATTGAGTTTAACGGTGAAGAATTACTGCATTTGCTACTTATCTTGTTCGCTATTTCCCTCTTTGATTTGGTTTTCTTGCAGGTGCCCCCCCGCCCACACACACTATATATAACAATAGTGGGGTGAACATATAAGTTATAAAGGGGTTTAAATTATACGAAGATGCATGGTACCTTCACAGCATGTGCAGTGCTTAAGAAATATTTTTTTCTTGGAGATTTATACTGCCTATATACTGCGAGTCTTGTTTTCACCATTAGACAGTTGCTCGATAGAAAGCCAGAGCCTACACTTTTACCAACACAATACAAGGGATTTTTAACCTCCGACAGCACATAGACTTGGTATGGTAGCAACTGGCCTTTGATGACCCTGTAAGTTATACACAGCGGTGGGAATTCAAATTGGCAGCGGTGATGGCATGGGGAATTGAACCACCAAATTTCAGATTAGGAGTCCGACCTAGAAAAAAGTCAGACGCTCTAACCACTCCGCCACAGAGAACACCATTTTGATTATCTGCTTTGTCTGATCTGATCATTATATGTCCCTTCATGATTGTAGGTCTAATTTCCAAAGATGGGTCTAGAAGAGCCCCTAACTCAAACACCAGGTATGGGTGATCATTTGGGACTCAAATAAAGCGATCAATATAGGGGAGCGGTCGATCTGTGGAGGTGGTCGGTTAGAGAGGTTTTACTGTGTACTATATATCATAAATGGATGATATACAATTTAATATTTTGCAATTATTAGACATGAATGCATATAATATATAATAAATATATCCTAATTCATAAATATTCATATATATATATATATATATACACTGATGTATTCTGTATTATATACAGTATAATATTTATAAAATTCAATTCCAAAACCATCATGAAAATAATTGAATTTGTGAAGTAGTTCAGAGCGCATATAATGGCGGGAGAGGGAGTACATTTGGTCTAAAATGGGAAGAATATATCAAGATATTTAAAGCTGCATAGTACGATGAAATATCAAATTTTCAAAACCAAACCAATTATCTGGATTTGATTTTACATATCTAACTTAGATACTGATGCACTTATTGAGCATTTGTTTCTGCGTAGAAGGCAATACTGAATCAATATAACATAACCTGTTACTGCAGAAGTCTATGGTGTTAGAGTTTTGCCAAGCTTGCCAAAACTAATTTTGCCTGTTTGCACTCAAAATATTTTAAATGTTTACCATTTAAAATAAAAGTAACTTCTAACTAATGTAAAGTAGATAGTAGTGATCGATTTAATATATTTAACGCAGAAAACCCCCAGAAATTCAAGACCATCGGACTATGCAACTTTAATACAAGCACTGTTCTAAATTAATCAAACATTTTATTTTCACAGTTGTTGGTGCGAATGAGCGCTAGCCAGTTAGTAAAAACTCCACACCTCTACTCCATCCTGCCCCTCCTTCTCCAGGTTGCGCCAAACCTACCCCATAGCAGTCCAATATGCTACACCTCCCAAGTCCAGACGCTCAACAACAATATTTAAAAAAACCTCCCCCCCCCCCAACAAGTTGCCAGCTGTTGTGATATTTTATATATATATATATATATATATATATATATATACTGTAATATATACTCTAATGCAAGGCCATCCTGATATGACCTTAGATGTTGCTAGGACGTAAAACAACAACCAACAAACAAACAACAAACAAGGCCATAACAACAACAAAACAGAACAAAAAGTGAATCTAAAAATACTCGAAGGAAAGACAGCGTGTTATTTTGTGTATTTTCAACGCACTGCCCGGCTCGGTGAGGGCGGCCCGTGGCCTGATTCTGCCGAGGGGACAGTGAGTAGGGAGGGCTCTCTGGGTGGAGACGGTTGTATTGTTGGCAGTGGTCCACAGCAGTACGGTCTGCCAGTCCACAAAACAGCACCATCAATCCTGCTTCTCTTACATCCCTCCTCCCTGTCCCTATACCTATCGACATGTCCTGTCCCGATGTATAACCCCCCACCCCCCCCCCCCCCCCCCCCACAGACACACACAGTCTCTGTCATTTTGTTGATGTGTATATAATAGAGCAGTTAAAGGCGCTGTATTTTCATTTCTGGGGTTGTTTGTAACCTTACGACGGTTACTTGTTGCAGAACTGCAACATTAATAGAGAGGCTCCGATAAATCGGCCCAATCTTTGGTTGAAGATTTAACTTCAGTAGGGAGTGTTGTAGAAGCTGGGGACATCTTTCAATCAATCAATAGTTCCGTCCTCTAGTCGAGGGGGACATCTTTACAACGTTGTAACGGTGAGGCATTGGGGCGGCAGCGAATCTCTTCGGTCCGGCGATAGTTGAGTGGTAGATGTAGTTGAGCACTTGTATCCAGTCAGCAGCAAAGGATTCGAGGAAGGGCAGGTAAAGATGGGTGCAGTGGTGGTTCCAGCAACGAGAACAAGACAGAGAAATCGTAACGGTGAAGGGCCCCACCAAAGAACACAACTACCCTTGTCAGTGGAAGAAGTATGCCTGGGAGAAAATCGAAAGGGCAGAGTCTAGGAAAGAGAAATGAGGAGAGTTGAGTCAAAGGACCGTGTCTATTTGCTCTATGGTGACCAACCAGTGAGCCATAGACACAGACAGAGTAAGAGTAGAAAGTGAAATGCCGGCGGGCTCCCCCTCCTTGAACTCTTTTCAGACATATCAAGGAGGAGCAAGGCCGGCAGAGAGGTGATAGAGAGAGGTGTGGACAGAGTGCGGTCCGGATAGCAAGTAAAGGCGCTGCAGGTCAGCAACAGGTGCTGGTTTTAATAGAACAGTTGAATATGCTTAAAGGTCATGAACAAGATTTGGCATAAGCGAGCAGTTTAATGCGCTATAGGTTAGGAATAAATATGTGGTGAGACTAGAGAGAGTAGTTCAATGTGCTTATAGGTCAGGAACAAGATGTGGTGTAAGAGAGCAGTCCAATACGCTATAGTTCAGGAATACGTGTTGATGTAAAAGAGCAGCTGAATGTGCTATAGGTCAGGAACAAGTGTTGAAAAAGAGCAGTTGAATGCACTACAGGTCAGGAACAAGGCTCCCCCCACCCTCCTCCCACTCACCTCCATCCACCCTCCCCATTCACCTCCTCCCACCCTCCCCCACTCACCACCACCCACCCTCCCACTCCCCCACGCACCCTCCACCCACCCACCCTCCTCCCATCCCCACCCTCTTCTCACTCCCCCACACACCCTCCTCCCACTTCCACTCCCACACCCAACCTCCCCATTCACCTCCTCCCACCCTCCCCCACTCACGACCACCCACCCTCCCACTCCCCCACGCACCCGCCTCCCACCCACGCTCATCCCATACCCACCCTCTCCTCCATCCCCCCACTCACCCCTCCTCACCAACTCCCACAACCCACCCTCCCCACTCACTCCCCCACCATCCTCCCACTCCCCTCTACGTACCCTCCTCCCACTCCCACACCCACCCCTCCCCACTTACCTCTCGACTCACCTCCTCCCCCACTCATCTCCACCCTCTCCCACTCACACCACCCTCCTCCAACTCCACCACCCACCTTCCTCCAACTCTCCCCACCCCCATCTCCCACTCCCGCACCCACACTCCTCCACTTCCTACCACTCCCCCTCCCCCCATTCCCCCACCCACATTCCTCTCACTCCTCCACCAACCGTCCTCCCACTCAGCTCCACCCCCTCCTCTCACTCCCCACCCCCCCTCCCCCACTCCCATCACCCTTCTCCCAATCCCCATCCACTACCTTCCTCCCACTCCTCCACCAACCATCCTTACACTCACCTCCTCCGACTCACCTCCCCCCCACCCTCCTCCCACTCAGCTCCCCCCTCCTCCCACTCACCCCCTCCTCCCACTCACCTCACTCACCCACACACTCACCCCCGCCCCCCCCCCACACCCTCGTTCTCCTGCGTTCTCCTCTCCTTCCCCAGGTACTGTTTACTCTCCACACTTAACCTTGAACCCGATGCCTGAACATAGTCGACATCCACCCAATATTACCATTACCGCTGCACCTAATAATAGAGGAATCACAAAGAGAACACAATGAGCCAGGGTTGTGACCTTGTTCAAGGTTTCTTTCGTCTTTTAATGTCAAGCCACATAAGCATGGTATGTATCAGTCAATCAGTGTCTCAATTACAAATTACTTAAAGACCTGGCCCACATTACACAGAGACACCTGGGGGGCATCCTAGAACTCCCCTTTTGACCTTCAAACCCCACTGACCATAGATAAATGATTCACCCCTAACCAGAGTAGGGATGAATAACAACCCTGCTTTAAAAAATTCGAGCAGAAACTACTTCAGTAGGAATTAACTGGCGTGGTGTGGTGGTTCCAGTGTGCAGTGTTTATCTGTATTGGCAATAGAGTGGGTTCGAATCCTGGTCGAGTCAAACCAATGACTTAAAAATTGCTACTTGTCGCTTCCTAGCCTGGTGCTCGGCATTATTAGGATATGGCAAGGACTGGTTTTCTCAGTGTCAGGAAAATGTGACTGAGTGGGATATCAGGTCATGGTGCTAGCGGCCTGGTGTCCCAGTGGGGCAGCACTATAAAGTTGCCATGAGTGCGCACTGCCCCAAGTTGGTACCCGTCCTGATATGACCTTAGATGTTGCTAGGACGTAAAACAACAAAAAACAACAAAATAATGCAAAATGACAAGATAGCTACCACAGAATACTCTCAATTTGACTTCGACAGTCTATTATTAGATTAAGCTGCATGTTTTTTATTATATTCTTCAATTCAAAAGTAGCAGGTAAATATGAAGAGTCATGTGAAAAACATATTTTGCTTCTTTGATTCAGGATTTATGTGCTCCATAAACTGGGCTGGCCTGTGTGTCCTCACACATATTGAACAGTGCCATGGGGGGGTGTGGGGTTGAAGGGGGTGTGTGGTTGGGGTGTAGGTGGGTGTGGTTGGGGTGTAGGTGGTGGATGGTGGAGGTGTAGGGGTGTGGTGAGGGTGTTGGTGTGTGGTGTGTGTGTGTGGAGGGGGGGGGGGTATAGGTGTGGTGTGATGGGAACGCAGAAGGCCCGGTGTCGGCTGCTGCCACCTGGGTGTAACCTGAGGAATCCGCCCAGAAAGTTCCCTATGAGGTCACGGCACATCTTCATTATCATATCAGCATAGTTAGTGGTAGCATGAATGCCCAATAGGCCAAACTCTCCAAGTAGTGAGAAATAACGTTGGTTGGTGAACCTAGCCTACAGTGGATGTCCCTGTAGGCTAGGTTCCCTATGGCTGTTGGAGTTTTACGTTCTGCAACATCTAAGGTCATATCAGAAAGGGTACCGACCTGTGACAGTGCGCACTCATGGTAACTTTATACTGCTGTCCCACTGGGAAATCAGGCTGCCAGTACTATGACCCAATGTCCCACTTAGTCACATTATCCTGACACTGAGCAAACCAATGCCTGCCATATTCTATTAATGTTGAGTGCTAAGCTAGGAAACAACAAGTATCAATTTTCTTGTCTTTCCGTGTCTCCCCCCTCTCTCCCACTCTCTCTTTCTCTCTCTTTCTCTATCCCTCTCTCCTTCTCTCTCTCTGCCTCTCTCATTGTCTCTCTAATCCCTCTCTCTGTCACTCTCCCCCATCTCCCCCATCTCCCCTCTCTCCCTCTCTCCCTCTCTCTCCCTCCCTCTCTCTCCCTCTCTCTCCCTTTCTCTCTGTCTCCGCCTCACTCTTCCTCTCTCTCACTACCCCCTCTCTCTTTCTCTCTCTCGTTTTCTCTCTCTCCCCGCCTCACTCTCCCGACCTCTCACTATCCCCCCCTCTCTCTCTTTCTCTTCCTCTCTCTCTCTATCTCTCTCTGGTACGCGCATGCTGACTGGTTTATCTCGGCATGCGGAGGTTGACATGACGCATAGTCTGCGACCCCATTATGTCGCATACATACATGTAATTAGCAGCACCACACAGTGCCAATGGTGGTCACGTCCAGGGGGTTTGTTTTGTGGCATTCCGATATCAAAGCAGCTCAGAGAGCCGAGAGTGGTAGGCTGTGGGCGGCGGGCTGAGGGCAGAGGGCGGAGGGCGGCGGGTGTGTGGGAGGCGAGCGGCGGGCGCGGGCGGCGGCGGCGGGCGGTGGGAGTGGAGGAAGAGCGGCGGGTGGTGGGCGGCGGGCGGCGGGCGGCGGGCGGCGGGCGGCAGGCGGTGGGAGAAGCGGAGGGTGGTGGGGCGGCGGGCGGCGGGGCGGCGGGCGGCGGGCGGTGGGTGGTTGGGCTGTGGGCGGCGGCTGAGGGCAGAAGGCCGCGGGTGGTGGGAGGAGAGCGGCGGGGAGCGCTGTCTGGCAGCGCGGGCGGCGGGCGGGGGCGGTGGGCGGTAGCGGGGGGCGGCGAGCTGAGGGCAGAGGGCAGAGGCCGGCGGGTGGTGAGGGTGGGCGGTGGGGCGGCGGGCGATGGCGGTGGGCTGCGGGGGCGGGCGTTGGAAGGAGGGCAGGGGCGGTGGGCGGGGGGCGGTGGGCGGTGGGGCGGTGGGCCGGTGGGCGGAGGTAGGCGGGGGGTGAGCGAGGCGGCGATGGGCGTCGGCGGCGGCAGCGGCGGCGCGTGGGCGGTGGGCGGTGGGCGGTGGGGCGGTGGGCGAGTGGCCGGAGGTAGACGGGTGAGTGAGCGGTGGGCGCGTGGGCGCGTGGGCGATGGGCGGCGGGCGGTGAGCGGTGGGCGGTGGGCGGCGGGCGGCGGGCGGCGGGCGGCGGGCAGCGGGCGGCGGGCGGTGGGCAGTGGGCGGCGGGCGGTGGGCGGTGCGCTTAGTCATATCTGTAGGCTAGGTTCCAAGTAGTGGACCATGCGTGTAGGGTTTAGGCGTGGGTAATGGCTGGAGGAAGGTTAGGATGCCGAGTGGACCGGGGGGGGGGGGGATTATGCATCTGGGCGAATTCTTACATATAATAAATAGGTGGGTACCTGAGACCCTGCGAGGTATGTATATATATATATATATATATATATGTAGTGGTCTGCACTGATCTCTGAGGCAAGGAGCCACATAGACAGGTAGGCGTGTGTAGTATGGTGATATCAGGGAGCCTAGGTGGTCTAATGGTTAGCACACTGGCCTGGAATGCAAAGAGATGTGGGTTTGAGTCCTGCTCTCAGCGCAATATTTCCCATTTTCATCACCCCCACAACACTGGTTGCTGTGACCATGATCCTATACAAGCTACACGCTGTTTAGTTGTTGAACCTACCCTGTGTATGTGGAAGTGCACTGCCAGTCTATGTATGTAATTGTAAGCATTGAAAGACTTACAATTCCAGGTGGACAAGTGTAGTGGTCTGCACTGATCTCTCAGGCAAGGAGCCTCATAGACAGGTAGGCATGGGTAGTATTGTGATATCAGGGAGCCTAGGTGGTCAAATGGTTAGCACACTGGCCCGGAATGCAAAGAGATGTGGGTTCAAGTCCTGCTCTAGGTGCAATATTTTCCATTTTCATCACCCCCATGACATATATATATATATGAGACTGTCTCAAAAGGTGATAAGTAATATGGGACAAAACTTTGTCCATTGTAACGATCAACATATTATCTGCTTATGCATTTGCTCAGGATAAACTAATTTGTTTTTTACATGGTGTTTCATAATCCCAATAGAATACATATTAATTTGAAGCAAATGTCCTTGTGTTTTCAGTGTAACCATTGCTGTGCTGTTTTGTGTCAATCGTTACAATGGACAACAAAATAATTAGTTATGATTTTGAAATAGGCTCATATATATATATATATATATATATACCAATGTCTGAAAGATTTGGTCACGTGACTTAGCATGTATTCTTTACATGAATATTCTGTGGATCTTGATGACAGATCACCTTTGGAATTGACTACAGTAAAACCTCTCTAAATCGACCGACCATGGAATCGACTTTAAATGGTTGATTTTGGGTGGTTGGTTTAGGGAGTTTTCTCTCTAGATATATTGGTATTGTAGGGGCGATCGTTTTGGACCCAAATAACGTGATCGATATAGGGGAGTGGTCGATCTGTGAAGGTTGTCGTTAGAGAGGCTTTACTGTATTTGAGCTCAAACATAGATCAGAATTGGTCTGCCCAGAATTATTACACAGAGTGCCCCATGGCTATAAATAGTAGTTCTATGACGTCACACGGGGAAAGGCAGGGTGGACTTACATAGGTTCTAACAAAGGTATACCCAAAAGGCTTCAAGTTTAGTTTAAGCGATAGTAGGATTTGCACTACTTTATGAGTCTGAAATATTCCTCAGCCTGTCGCTGAGGACATTATTAGGGATGAATGACACTATTATCCACAATTTGACAACAGAGACCCTCATACAGTACAACCCCGTTAAACTAAACTCAGTTAAACCAAACGATCGGTTAATCCAAACTTTTTTCGGCGGCCTTGGAAAATACTACCATTTATCATATAAAAAAGTTAGTTAAACCAAATTCGGTTAATTCAAATTATTAGTTAATCCAAACAAAATTGTCGGGCCGCAGGCCACTTCCGGTACGTTAAACCAAACTTGCATTTGGCCATAAGGTCATCTGAGACCCCACCAACTTTTTTATATGATAAATGGTAGTATTTTGCCAGGCTGCCGAAACAAAGTTTGGATTTTTTTGTTTTACATTAGTTGTTTAAGCAGGGGAAATTTCAGTCGCAGACGACTGGTCTTCCTCATTCCACTGCTCCTTGCTCTATCCTAATAATGCCGAACGCCTGGCTAGGAAGCAACAAGTATCAATTTTTAAGTCATTGGTTTGACTCGACCAGGATTCGAATCCACGATCCCATGATCTACCAACACGGGAGACGGACGCTCTAACTCATTCGGCCATCCCATCTGGTAAACCGATGTTTGGTTTAATCAAGTTTGGTTTAACGGGGTTATACTGTATATACATCACAAACAATAATCAAAGTGTCCACATACACTGTATATTACATTCATAATGAACCCACAATGATCAGTCAATCCAAACAAATTTCTAGGGTCCCTTCAAGTTTGATTTAATGGGGTTATGCTTTACCATATTTGGACCCTAAGTAACTCTTAGAAAATAACTTCTTGCAAGCTCTACAAATTATGACTAGTCATAAGCCGTGGTCACACTGGTGCTGTAAATCGATTCGTAGAAATCGACTTGTATAGTTTGGGTTACATTTCGCGTGTGAACGGGCGTCTGAGGCAGATTAGGGCTGAATCGATTCCTGTGATCCTGATACTGGAAACCACTTGTGGAGATGCATTACGCGAGTAGATTTCTGTGAGTCGATTTATTTTTCCCGTGTGGACGCTCTGAGGCGGATTAAGCACCTCACAAGCATGCGCAGTCGACACCTTAGTTTGTTGACTTTCCGGTCGATCAAAAGCACATATTATACAATTTGGTCTATGAACCTGCTAGCTGTGCACAGATATTTTTTTCATCATTTATTTTTAGGGTTTCACTGCCCAGCAGAAGTTTTGACTGTTCCAAACCAATACGATTCAGTACATACATATCTAGGTCGAACCCACTCTCTAGTGGTCACGTCGACTAACCGAAAACTGGCGCTGGTCAGACTGGACTTGCTCATGCGCAGATATCGATTTCCAGCCCAAGTACTGCCCGTGTGAACGGGCGGCTAATTCGACTCCTGCTATCCGCCTTGTCTAAATCGCTTTAGATTTTGTCCGTGTGACCACGGCTATTGTCGATCACAATAGTACCAAATAAGTTTAAAAAAATTGATTATGTTACAGCCTCTTCATGAAAAAACAACAACCCAAAAAACATTGATACGTGTCACTACCTAGCCTGGCTCTCGGCTTTACTAAGAATTTAAGATACGGCAAGGGGCGATTTTTTGTATGGCTTATTTAGCCTGTCCATAACGAGTAAAGCTAAGATTCCTTATATGCGGTATGCGGCATGCGAATGTCATATATGCGGTGTAGATATATGCCAACCACCAACATTTGTTGGGGTTTTTCCTCCAAATTTGTGAAGGAACAGTATTGGTTTCTATGGCAAACGCAGCAACATTCACATTCGCATGCCGCACCGATTGCTACAGGGACCGATTCAGTTGCCGCATTCGCATTCACATTCGCATTCGCATTCGCATTTGCATTCGGAGGCATGGAAGCACCCATTTTTTGCCGCATTCGCATTCGCATGCCACATACCGCGTGTAAGGAATGCTAGCTTTAGTCGCATCACAGCGTGGTTTCATCATTGAACAACAATAGTCTCCATTTGGTAGTTGCCTTATCATCTTAATTGTTAGTGTCTAGCCTTAATTATGTTAGTTTTTTTGTGCCACGTTTGTGACATTTTGGTATATATACCTACCCCATGCGCTAATGTTACAATCAAATCTAGTAGGGATCTGACACTGTAGGCTTCTGCAGTAACAGGTTCTATTAAATTGGTTCGGCATTCTGTTATATGTTATTTAAGCAAACACATATAGCGAAATAGCGAATGGTAGACAGGAAGTGTGAACACTTATTTGTCTCTCATTTTTGCTTGAGCGCAAGTAAATATGCAACACAAGGAATAATTAGTAGCATGTGGTGAATAAGGGGTCAAATTTCCCTGGATCATCAGCCCATGCTTTTTCTAATCTGTTCTTGAACGAATTTATTGACTCGGCATCAATAACATTTTAACATATAAACGAGTGCATACATTTTGGAGGACATTGCAATGACTAAGCATTATTAGATCACTCTTTTGGTTTTGAAAGTTTCTTTAATTAAAAAAAAGAAGTTCTTGCATTGATAAGCACAGTACCACTTACAGATTACTTTGACGCTGGTATATTTGGGTTCATCTAGACGGCGACTTGTTAGTGAAGGCGGGCAGCTGGCTGCAGACTGACTAATCTTCCCTCAGTCCGTTCAGGTCACACTGCCACGCTTCCACATCACACTGCATGGTAATGGGCGCGCAGAAACAAAGTTAGCGGTCTCCATGGAAACATTGCGTCAGGTAATCTGGAACTCTACCTTACACTTACAGTCACCACAGCAGATTCCACGCAGGTTCTCCGCACACACCCACACACCCACACACCCACACACACTCCTACATCCACACCCACACCCACACACGGACACCACAGCCACACACACTCCGAAATCCACACCCACACCAGAGAGCGTGTATATAAACAGATGAGAGGGACAACTCCCGCGAAAATCGGTAACATAGACTACAGTGGCGCCTCGCGCGGTCATTGTTGAACAAGCTTTGAGTTTGATGGTACGTGCAGTGCAAAACATTAGTTTTATTCAAAATTTATAGAAATCCAGAACCCTAACCTTATAAATTTAATATAATGTTTTTGGTAAACATGTTTTCTATATCTTTTCCAAGCGGTTTGTGTCAAGGACATGTGGTTTTAGAGATATTTAAGTTTTTCTGTATGAAGATTGCTCACCGCCATTGACAATGCATTGACTGATTGAGTTTGCCGGTACGCGCAGTGCAAAAACGTCGATTTTATTCAAAATTAATAGAAATCCAGAACCCTAACCGTATCAATTTAATATAATCTTTTTGGTAAACATGTTTTCTATATGTGTTCCAAGCGGCTTGTGTCTAGGTCGTGTAGTTTTAGAGATATTTGACATTTTCTGTATGAAGATTGCTCACCGCCATTGCGTTTGCCGTACATGCAGTGCAAAACGATAATTTTAATCCAAATTAATAGAAATGCAGAACACTAACCTTATCAATTTAATATAATCAATTCATTGAATATATTTTCTATATGTGTACCAAGCGATTTGCTTCTAGGTGGTGTGGTTTTATAGATATTTCACTTTTTCTGTAGGAAGATTGCACACGACCATTGAATTTGCCAGCTGTGTCTTAAACTGTTCAACAACCACCACTTGGAGCGCTACAGTCGGCAGCTGTTACACGGTCTAGTATGATAGTTGTCCCTCTCATCTATATACAAGCTCTCTGCCCACACCCACCCACATACTGACATCACACCCATACACACTTTAACATCCACAACCTCACCTACCCACAAATGAACTCCACACCCACACCCATATTCACCCACACACACAGACACCGCACCCACACCCACACCCACATAAAGTAAAACTCCAACAACGAACCAACCAACATATGCAGTTATGTCTATTGTTGCATCTTAAGGCCCTGTCACATTACGACGCATCTCACAAGCGTGTGGCCAACACTTAAAATCACGCCCCCCGCGCGTCAAACTTTTCGGTGCGGGGGGCAAAGTTGGATGTATACATACTGTATACATAGTGTATGGCCAACGTATGGCCAATGTATGGCTAACATGCCTCCCGGCGAAAAACACTCGAATTATGCTCACGGTACATTCGCAGAACACTAGTGAACGTTATATACGTTATTTGATCACCAGAACTATGCCTCATACATTACATATGTCAAGACATGGTGGAGAAACGCAAAATGTATGTTAGATGTATGTTAGACATATGTTAGACATATGTTAGATGTACATTAGACTATGTTAGACATATGTTAGACTACATTAGACTATTTTAGATGTACGTTAGATGTATGTTAGATGTATGTTAGATGTACATTAGACATACATTAGACGTATGTTAGATGTACGTTAGACTATGCTAGACATACGCTATATGTACATTAGATGTACGTTATCCATGCGTTGTGGGTACGCAGACTGTACATTTCCGCTGCCTTTAACATGGTGCAATGTAGTGCAATATAGTGAACAACATACGTCTAGCGTACATCGACATATGCTTAACGTATACATAATTTAGGGCCGATGTAACACCCATACTTTGTCGTACGTCAAAAGTTGTGTGCATGCACAAAACTTTCGCGACCCCCTAACGAGCACCTACGTACATTGACGTACATCGATGTACACCGACATACATCGACATACATCGACGTACATCGATGTACGCATAACGAACGCATAACGCATTACGGCATATCCTGACGTAGCAGCCAAAAATCACATATGTTGGCGTACGTTTGCGCGATGCGTCGTAATGTGACACCCCCATTTACATGGATAAAACAAATCAACATTCCAAACCAAACACACCACATTGCCCATATATACCAGCCGTTATGGTAAATTAACATCCCATTGGATGTTGAAAAGGTTGCCTTAACAACACCAAAAAAATTGGGTTCAAAAACATTGGCAATGAATACAAATGGCTATCTGTCGATCAGAAGTAGGCCCCCGCGACAGACACTCAATCAGAACTAAGGCCAAATAAAACAAATTGGTGATCGTCCTTTTGACATAAAAATCAGGGTCGGGCGGGCGGTTTTTATTTTTATTTTGTATTGTTGACGTTGGTTGGTTGGCTGTTGGAGTTCTGGCAATATCTAAGATCATATCAGGACGGGTACCGACTCGTGAGATTGCACACTCATGGTGACTTTATAGTACTGCCACTCTGGGAAATCAGGCTGCTGGCACCATGACCCCGATATCCCACTCAGTCACATTATACTGATACTGAGCTAACAAGTACTTGCCCTATCCTAATAATGCCAAGCGCCAGGCTAGGAAGTGAAAAATAAAAATGCTATAAATCATTGGTTTGACTCAACCGGAAACCGAACTCCCAACCTTCCGCACGTGAGGCCCGCACTCAACTGATTCGACCACCGCAACCGGTTTATTTTTTACGTAGACATAATACTAACCAGACGCGATGGTCAAATGAGTTGTGCGTCCGCCTTCTGTTCTGGTCGGTCGTGGGATTCGAACTCCTGGGTTCGAAACGTGGCCGAGTCAAACCAATGGCTTAAAAATTGATACAAAAGTGTAATTGCTAGTGGCCTGACATATTTTAAAACATAGAAAAAAAAATTAAAATAAAAAAATTCAGAGGCGGGCGATTTTTCAGGTACGGGCGGGGACGATCACCAATTTTCTTTTCTTATTTGGCCTAACGGACGCCCACTTGCGGTGTAGCCATTAGTTATTATAGCTGACGCTCCAGGGGAAGAAGCGCTGTCTAAGTTCTTATTGATACAAACAACCACATACTGGGTGCTTGTTAGTGTTACTAAAGGAAAAACTGTCTCATCGCCGACAAAATCATCCTGACTTATTCATGTTTTATTTTTGTAGTCACAATTTGGTTAATATCTTTACTGCTGTGCAAATAGTGTCTTACGAAACTAAGCCATGCAACAGTATCTATCCTTGGCACCACTGAGTCCATGGTCATAACCTTGGGCTTGGGTATTCTTAGAGCTTGCACTCTAAAGCTGAGATTCCTTACACGCGGTATGCGGTATGCGAATGCGAATGCGACAAAAAATCGAAACGCCTTGAAGCCTATGGGCTACATTCCTTACATGCGGTATGCGAATGCGAATGCGAATGCGAATGTGTTTTTCCGATCGGTCCATGTAGCGATCGGTGCGGCATGCGGCATGCGACAAGTGGGGTGCGAATAGAAACCTAAGTCTGATGTGTCCATTAGTTTAACACTAGGAGAGGCAACTGACCATTACGGAACCGTCACACACAGGGGTGTTAAGTGGAAACATCTGGTAGTGGTGGTGGTGGGGAAACGCTTGCCGCTTACCGCGTAGAAGGAATCCTCCCATTCGCATACCGCATACCGCATACCGCATACCGCATAGATGGAATCTTAGCTTAAAGCTAGCATTCCTTACATGTGGTATGCGGCATGCAGTATGCGGCATTCGGCATGCGGTATACGAACGGTTTGGGTCCTTTCACCCACACCCACACCCACCCACACACATAGTGTCAGGTTTCTCTAACACTGTTGTCTATGGGCATTCGCATTCGCATGCCGCACCGATCGCTACATGGACCGATTCAGTATTCGCATGCCGCATGCCGCATGCCACAAACCGCGTGTAAGGAATCACCCCCATTGACTTAGATGCTTTTCAATTTTTTGCCACATTCGCATTCGCATTCGCATACCGCATACCGCGTGTAATGAATGCGTGCTTTAGTCTTAGTTTCCCACTACTGATTTGGTAGACTATAACTATAAGCATAGCCCTGTCTGCATCAGGTTGTCTGCTGCACCCCCCCCCCCCCCCCCCCCCCCCCCCCCCCCCCCCCCCCCAATTGATACAGCACCGACCACCTCCCTCCACTTGAAGTCGGTCCCATGGTCGGTCGATTTAGAGAGGTTTTACTGTATAAAACTGGCTAGGTAAAGAAGGGGTAGAGAGACAATGGAGTATTGGTGGGGATCCTTCTTTATTTTTGCTGCGAAGGCCCGTGGCTGGGCAAAATAATAGCCATACCTAAAAAAGCTAAAATCCAGTGCTACAGTGAGTGAAGTTTAAGCGCGAATGAGCCAAGCAGTGGCAACGCAGTAGTAGCAGGGCAAAAGAGGTGGCCGGCAGTGAATATTACAGTGGAGAATAAATAAGAGAACATGCAATAATAAATAATTGAATAACAATTAAATAAGAGTGGGGGAAACTCCGCCTATTCATATATATATAATAAATTATATTCTACATATATATATGAATGCAGTTCAGATAATGAGTCCCATCCATGCCGATACGGAACTACAGTAAACCCTCTCTAACTGACTACTCAACAGATCGACCACTCCCCTATATCGATCGCTTTATTTGGTTCCAAATGACCGCCCATACAATACCATTATAAAAACTCCATAAAGCGACCACCTCCCTAAATGGACCACTTAAAGTCAGTCCCATGGTCGGTTGCTTTATAGAGGTTTTACTGTATAATGGCGACCAGTACAGAAAAGTCAACATCCTCCCTCCAAGCACTTTGGCTATATTTTCTTTCAGGGTAAAACAGTCATTCTGTATGTTGTTTGTGCCCAGCTGTCGCATAGGTGACTACAGCTCACAGTGGCCGGGCTTGGGGAGTGTGTGTGTGGGGGGGGGGGGGGGGAGGGAAGAAGGTTGGGAGGGGGGGGGGGTAGCACCCGGAGTCCTAGCACACATGATATTTATAGGAGCGACTGAGGAGAGAGCAAGGACCTGGAGAAGGGGTGGTGTGGGGAGGGATTCGGTATCGGTATTGTTTGGCGTCTTGACGGAGATGAGAAGCTTGTCATGGGCCGACGCTGACAGTGGTAGATAGCAAGTGTCCCTGTACAGTGATAAAAGGAAGCGTAAAACAAGGCCTCGGGGTGGGGGGGAGGGACTCGCTATCCGGACCGCACTTCGTCCACACCTCTCTCTATCTCCTCTCCGCTGGCTATGCTCCTCCTTGATATTGTCTGAAAAGAGTTCCAGGAGGGGGAGCATGCTAGCATTTCACTTTCTACTCTTACTCTGTCTGTGTCTTTGGCTCACCGGCTGGTCACCATAGAGTAAATAGACACAGTCCTTTGATTCAAATCTCCTCATTTCTCTTTCCTATACTCTAACCTTTTTTTTTCTCCCAGGCTTACTTCTCCCCTTGATCAAGGGAGTTGTTTGCGTCGTAACCCACACACACCCCCCCACCCACAAAAAAACCCCAAACAAACCCAAAAACCCACCCCCCCCACCACCAAAAAAAAAAAAACCACCCAAACCAACAAAAAAAAACCCACCAACCCAACAAACCCCCCCCCCCCAAACACCCCCCAACCACCACCCCCAACCCACCAAACCCCCCAAACACAAAACCCACCCAACGCGCGCCGACTTTCGCCGGCGACTCGCCGGCGACAAAGAAGTGTACCGACGTGTACCGACGCACCCATAACGCGCCACCAGCGCTTCTCGATATTTCACCAAATATCGCCCAAAAACACCACACGTTGACGGGTCGCCGGCGAGAAGCGTCGTAGTGTGACAGGGGCATTAGGTTACAAACACCTCAGAAGTCAAGGCCTGGGGACGCGGAGGGAACGCCGCAGTTGGCGTCCACTTGGGTTGTTGGAGTTTTACATCCCAGCAACATCTAAGGTCATATCAGGACGGGTACCGAATTGTGACTGTGTGCCCTCATGGCAATTTTATAGTACTGCCCCACTTGGAAATCAGGCGGCTGCCACCATGACCCGATATCCCACTCAGTCATAGTGTCCTGATACTAAGCTAACCAGTCCTTGATTTTTTAGGATTTATACTGCCTATCATGGATAAGTCTGAATAGACTTGTTTTCACCATTAGACAGTTTGTTGATAGAAAGCCCGAGCCTACACTTTTACCCACCCAAGGGATTTTTTACCTCCAACACCACATAGACATGGTATGAGAGCAACTGGCCTTTGATGACGCTGTAAGTTATACACCGCGGTGGAAATCCAAATTGGCAGAGGTGGCAGACACAGGGAATTGAACCACCGACCTTCAGATTAAGAGTCTGACCTAGAAAAAAGTCAGACACTCTAACCACTCCGCCACACAGAACACCACACCTTGCCCTATCCTTTTAATGCAGAGCACCACGCTAGGAAGCGAGAAGTATCAATTTTCTAAGTCATTGGTTTCACTCGACCGGGAACCGAAATCCTGACCTTCCATAAGCGAGACCAGCGCTCACGCGATTCAGCCACTGCGCCCGGTGTCGCGGTTTCAGATCTCCACCAGTTTCAGATCTCCGCATCGCTTCTGCACATGCGTCAAAATCGAACAGCAACGTCAAGGCATTGTCAATGGTCATGAGCAATCTTCATACAGAAAAAGTGAAATATCTCTAAAACCACACCACCTAGAAACAAATCGCTTGGTACACATATAGAAAACATGTTTACCGAAAAGATTATATTAAAGTTATAAGGTTAGTGACACTGACACTATAGTGACAGTATGAGTGCAGCGATTTGCGGCGATCGGCGACGGTTTGAATCTGGCTCAATGTTGACAGATGCGCAGACGATGCTGTGCGATTTTGACGCATGCACAGAAGCCAGGCAGAGACCTGAAACTGGCAGAGATCTGGGTTCATGTGGGATTATCCCACCAGGTGGCAGCAGAGTCTGTGGTGGCTTGGCTTGGTTGGGGTTATATCTTCATGGTTTGTACGCGTCTAGAAAACCCTGGAAAATAAAGTAATGTATTCAAGTGCTTGGATACTATTAAAAATCATCTTGTGTTCTGGAAAACTCTTTAAAATGATATTTCTAGGTAAAAAATAAATATAAATGCCTAAAATATTAATGTTTTTTTCAGTGTCTTTTATTTTTGTTTATATCTTGTGATGTGAGATTCTTAGTCTTACAGCCCCGAGATGCAATCAATAACACCACCATATCGGAAAAGAAGGGTTATCAGTCTTAGCTCAGTAAGGTCCTGGCATTTTGGTAAAGTTGACGTGGAAAGTGATGGACAAACCCTTGAATCTTTACTTCCTTCAAGTGTTTCAGCCCTGTTCATAAATAGGAAGCGGTGACGTCATCTTTGGTTGCTATGAATCGGAAGTGAAAAAGATAGACTGATCAAAGACATACACCATCTGATACTTGGCACGATATTGCCTCGCACATGGTATTATTGAGAGAAAAACTGAGAGAAAAAGCTTGTTTTATTTAACGACGCCTCTAGAGTGCATTCATTTTCATCATCGGCTATTGTATATCAAGCATATATGGTCGCTATGCAAACCAGGTCTTTGGCAGCGCATGAACACTCTGATATCTATGGATTGAACCGGAAAAAGTTTGTTTTATTTAATGACGCCTCTAGAGCACATTGATATTTATCCTCGGCTATTGGACGTCAAAGATATGGTCATTCAGACATATTTCTTTGGAGGAAACCCGCTGCCACCATATAGGCTACTCTTTCCAATAAGCAGCAAGGGGTCTTTAATATGCACTTTCCCACAGACAGGACAGCATGTACCACAGCCTTTAATGAACTAGTTGTGGACCACTGGTTGCCCGTGGTATTATTCAAGTCGGACAGGGACTGGTTGGCTCAGAGTCAGGATAATGAGACTGAGTGGGATATTGGGGTTTTGGTGTTGGCAGCATGGTATTCCAATGGGGGTAAGTAATACCGTGATATTGTCATCACTGGACACTATCTCAACCTGGTGTCCATCCTGATATGTCCTTAGATGTTGCTAGGACTTTAAACTCTGATAACCCAATCGCATAAGACAACAATTCTTTCAATTTCATGTTTGAATTGATTTGGTTTGGAAAGCTTGTTTCTTGTTTATAGATTTATTTGACTTACCAAGTGCTTTTTGTTGATTTTTGTTGTGTACATAAACAAAAATCTGTGGATCATTAATTTATTTGTCCTTCAGTTTGGGTTTGGGATGGGTGGAGGGGATAATAAGTTATCTTGGTTTCCGTAGTTTACTTCTGCCAGATCATTTGTGAGACGACATTGATATGACTGTAGTAGTCTACACTGACCTCTCAGGCAAGGAACCACCTAGCCAGGAAAGCGTGGGTAGGGTGATGATATACAGGGAGCTTAGGTGGTGTAATGGTTAGCATAGTGGCCTGGAATGCAAGAGATGTGGGTTCGGTTCTCGCTCTAGGCACAATATTTCCCATTTTCATCAACCCTCAACCTGACCAGACGGGGTGGCCGAATGAGTTAGAACGTCCGTCTCCTGTGTTGGTAGATCGTGGGATCGTGGGTTCGAACTCTGGTCAAGTCAAACCAATGACTTAAAAATTGATGCTTGTCACTTCCTAGCCAGGCGCTCGGCATTATTAGGATAGGGCAAGGACTGTTATGCTCAGTGTCAGGATAATGTGACTGAGTGGTGCTGGCAGTGTGGTCTCCCAGTGGGGCAGCACTATAATGTCATCATGAGTGCGCACTGTCACAAGCCGGTACCCATACTAATATGACATTAGATGTTGCTAGGACATAAGACAACAACAAACAAACAACATGACCTTAGACGTCAGCGATAGGAATTAGAGGGCTGGTATTGACAGGGTTCATCAATTATGTTGGTTCTAGGCAATGGTGGATAACAACGGCAAAATAATGTAGGGCCACCTCAGTTGCCGTATAATCATAATTAATTATCACAGAATAACTAACTAATGCAATTACTATATATAATCTAGGCATGGTGCCATTGGGTAATATTTTGAACATTAAATATGAATTTAAAACTAAAGCTAATGACCACTAACACAACAAGGTGAAGGCAGTCAGGGGAAATAACTATAGATATCGAAACAACTAAGAACTTGTAGAACTAACAGATTCAAATATGGTAGGGAGATGTAGGAGAATGCTTACAAACATAGAAAGAATGCATGCAGTAGATAGCTACATGACTGAAAGTAAGAAAACGAGGGGAACCACGAGACTATTACTGTCTAGCTGCGAAAACAAGTCATTAGACTGAACCATCATGGGCAGCATAAATACACCATCACCAACAAAGAAATTGGTTATATGTTATCTTAACAGCATTAATATGGAAACAAATTAGTTTGTTGAGCTATTGTTAAAGTCATTATTACTTCTTTTTTTAAATTGTTATTGTTATTATTCCGGCCATATTTTTAGTTTGAAAGTGTTGGCAATTATATGCTGCGGGGGAAAAGTAAATATATTGCTCTATGACTTCTGTAAATTCAGACCAGACGGGATGGCCAAATGAGTTGATCGTCCATCTCCCGTTTTTGGTAGATCGTGGGATTCAAACCCTGCTCGAGTCAAACCGATGACTTAAAAATGTATACTTGTCGCTTCCTAGGAAGGCACTCAACATTATTAGGATAGAGGAAGGACTAGTTGCCTCAGTGTCAGGATAATATGACTGAGTGGGATATCAGGTCATGGTGCTGGTGGCCTGGTTTCCCAGTGGGGCAGCCCTATAAAGTGGCCATGAGTGCACACTGCAAGCAAGTCGGTGCCCGTCCTGATATGACCTTAGATGTTGCCAGGACGAAAACAAGCTAATTACCAAGTGCCGGAACCAGCTCATTTCATCCTGTCATGGCCGTGACCTTATGACCTTGACTATGAGAGACTGGGCGCAGTCATAACTCACTCACATACCGCCGACATGCTCGCCATAGGTGACTGTGCTGTATATTTAACATGTGTGACAGATGGACACGGCATATACCAGTGTAACTGGGACATGCGCGCACACATCTGTACATCACACATTGTACCAGGACGCCAGCGTCCCAATGATCCACATTGAAATATGCATACTCCGATGGTTTTGAGTTTCTGTAATTTTTCTGAGATAAATACGTTAAATTGATTGTTACAATCTATCTTACTTTAGTCTGAAGTAACTTTTATTTTAGATAGGTAAACCTTTTACTAGTTTTAGATATTTGAAGCACAGGCACGTAATATTAGTTTGAGCAAGCATGCCAAATCTCTGACACCATAGCTTCAGCAGTAACAGCTTCTCGCAAATTGACTCGGTATTCCCTTCTGTATGGCAACAAATGTTTAATAAGTGCCTGAGTATCTAAGTTAGATATGTAGAATCAATTCTGGATAATTGGTTTGGTTTTGAAAATGTGATACTTCATCGGACTATGCAGCTTTAAATATTATGGGTTCATAATAAATAATAATAACGACGAATGGTGGTAATAACGCATCCTTTAATATATGCTTTGTTCGTGCATTGGGGATTTACGTTCTAACACCATTAAAGGTCATGCCACGACCGGGTTTCGATCGTACTTATAGCGATGACATAGTTCTGCCAGAAATTGGATACAGCACCACTAGCACCATTAAAAAAAAGTTAAGTTTGTTTTATGTAACGATGCGTCTAGAGCACATTGATATTTATCCTCGGCTATTGGACATAAAACATATGGTCATTCTGACATATTTCTTTGGAGGAAACCCGCTGCCACTACATAGGCTATTCTTTCCGATAAGTACCAAGGCACTGGCAGCATGGCCTAATATCCCACTCAGTCACATTATTCTGACTCTGAGCCAAGTCTATCCGCGTATTAATGCTGAACACTAGGCGAGGAAGTGACAAACATTGATGTTTATCTTTCGGTTGACTCAACCGGAGATTGATCCCAAGACCTTCCGCACAGGAAGCGAGTAGTTTACACAGTCGGCCATCATGTCTCCTGGACCTTCTTGATGCTCCCGTTTAGGTAGATCGAGGGATTTAACCCATGGGTTTGAACCTTGGTCGAATCAAGTCAATGACTTAAAAATTGATATATGTTGCTTCCTAGCCAGGCACTCAGCACTATTAGGATAGGGAAATGACTGGTTGGCTCAGTGTCAGGATAATGTGACGGAGTGGGATATCAGGTCATTGTGCTGGTGGCCTGGTCTCCCAGAGGGGCAGCACTATAAAGTCGCCATGAGTGTGCACTGTCACAAGTCGGTACCCATCCTGATATGACCTTAGATGTTGCCAGGATGTAAAACCCCAACATCCAGCCAACCTTTCTTCACGCTGTAATTAACTGAATCTATAAATTGCAGTTACCTTACCTCTAAAGCCCCTGTCACACCTCGCCGGATTGAGGAAACGGAAAGAAACCGAACAAAGTCCGTTGATATCCGGCAAAGTCCATTTTGTGTCCGTTGCATATCCATTGCATATCCATTGATATCCGTTGATATCTGGCCCGATTTGTTACAAGTTTTGAACATGCACAAAACTTGGAATGGATGCCGCCGGCTTGACCTCTACGGTTCTTGTCCGGTTTGAGTCCGTTTAGTCCACTTACCGTCCGTTGGCTATCCGTTCATGTCCGTTTCATGTCCATTCGTCCAGCGGCCTTTGACCTGATATCGCAACATTTTGACACATTTTAATACATTTTGATACTTATCACACCCAAACACCACCGGACTAGACAATTCTGTCCGTTGCTCAAACTGGCTTTAACCTGCTTTTAACATGCTTTCCTAATAATAGATATACACTTCGCTGTAGTCTCGAGGCTTGTGGTAAAAAGAAATAGGTTATGTCCAGCTTTCATCGCAGTTACAAACACATATGTATGGTCAATTAAAAAAACAAACAAATCAAGTACATAGTTCATAGTGGGACAGATGACCTTGAGACATGTGGTGTGCCTAATTGAGGTCAAAGGTCGGGTCACATGCCCAGCTGGATCTCAGCAGATCAATGCAGGACTCTAACTAAGCAGATGGCAACTGACTAAATCAGGTGATGATTGTCTGCTCTCCAGTTTTGCCCTCATAATTTGTTCAGTATATAGTGAGTCTATTATTATTACTATTATTTATTAAACAAGTGACATTTTAATCGTGCACAATTGGTCTTCCTCCTGCTGCTGCTGCTCCTTACACGGGTACATCTGGTTCATACAAATGTAGCTAGGACGAAGCTTACCTACAGATAACCCACTCAGTCATGTGGCCATCGAGTTAGATATTCCACTTTACGGTGAATTTTAATTATTCTAACAAATGCATGATAACCATAATGTCAAGAGCTTACCGTTGCATAGCCCGATAGTTTGGAGATTCTGCAATATTTTATTTTAGATGAATCTATTCGGTTGATCTATATAATCCATTTTACTCTAATTTGAAGTTAATTATATTGACAATGCCTAACTTTGGAGATATTTTAATCGAAAGCATGCATAATAATATTGGCGTGCACGTAACAAGGCTAGATCCCATATAATGCTTCGTGACAGTACTTACTTATGCCTACCGCCCAACTTTGGGCATAGGCCACGAACAAGGGCTCTCCAGTTATCCCGGTCCTGGGCCATCTTCTCCAGCTGTCTCCATGTATGGCCAGACATCTTCACATCTGCCTCCAGGTCACGGCGCCAACTGTTTCTTGGCGTGCCTCTCTTCCTTTTCCCCTGTGGATTCCAGGAGAGGGCATGTCTTACGGTGTTCGATGCAGGCTTGCGAAGGGTATGGCCAACCCATCTCCAGCGTCTCCGAAGGATCTCCTCCTCAATAGGCTGCTGTCCTGTTCGCTGCCATAGCTCCAGGTTACTGATGGTGTTTGGCCAGCATACTCTTAGGATTCGTGCTTCGTGACAGTGGCGAATTCAATTCCACATGTCAAGTCCACATGTCCTTGAAGATATGTCATGGATAAGTCTGAATTGACTTGTTTTCACCATTAGACAGTTTGTCGATAGAAACCCCGATCCTACACTTTTACCGACCCAAGGGATTTCTAACCTCCCACACCACAGAGACATGGTATGAGAGCAACTGGCCTTTGATGATGCTGTAAGTTATACACAGCGGTGGAAATCCAAACTGGCAGAGGTGGGGGGCATGGGGAATCAAACCACCGACCTTCAGATTAGGAGTCTGACCTAGAAAAAAGTCAGACACTCTAAACACTCTGCCACAGAGAACACCACAATATTCCTTGTATGAAGTGATACATGTTTAATAAGTGCCCCAGTGTCCCCGTTGAATGTGTTAAATCAAATTTAGATAAGTGTTTCGTTTCGAAAAATCTAATGCTTTCATCGGACTATGCAACCTTTATTTAAGCTAGCAGATAACATTTGTTCCCATGTAGATATTTAATAGTGTATGTGGTATGCTTGCAATCTCCGTTTCTTTGTTGTTTTACGTTCTAGCAACATCTAAGTTCATATCAGGACGGGTACCAACTTGTGACAGTACGCACTCGTGACGACTTTATAGTGCTGTCCCACTGGGAGACCAGACCGCCAGCACCATGACTTGATATCCCACTTAATCACATTATCCTGACACTGAGCCAACCAGTCCTTGCTCTATCCTAATAATGTTGAGTGCCTTCCTAGGAAGCGACAAGTATCAATTTTTAAGTCATCGGTTTGACTCGATTAGGGTTTGAATCCCACGATCTACCAAAAACGGGAGACGGACGCTCAACTCATTTGGCCATCTCGTCTGGTTTGAATTTACAGAAGTCATAGAGCAATATATTTCACATTGTGTGTCAGTATCAACTTGTAAGTCTTTGGTTTGACTCGACCGGAGTTCGAACCCATGAACCCGTGAACCCATGGATTCGGATTCTCCGATCACCAGATCTTCCAAAGAATATGGCCTATGCTGCCGACACGGCGTAAAGCAACCACCAATCAATCAATCATACCCAATAATACAATAATAAATGTCCAGGAGTGCTCAGTGTTATCAGTAGGTTGCTGAGATGTGGCTGCATTGTTATCTTCCACTCTGGCGCTTCTTATTGGTCTCTTTCTCTTCTTGTATATTATTGCCATTTTTGAACTAATTAAAACGAACAAAAAATCAATTCACGATCAACTAGGCACCATTCTTCCTCACATCAGTACCAGCCGGGATGGCCGAATGAGTTAGAGCGTCCGTCTCCCGTGTTGGTAGACCATGGGATCGTGGGTTCGAACCCTGGTCGAGTCAAACCAATGACTTAAAATTTATACTTGTCGCTTCCTAGCCAGGCGCCCGACATTATTAGGATTGGGCAAGGACTGGTTGGCTCAGTGTCAGGATAATGTGACCGAGTGGGATATCAGGTCATGGTGCTGGCGGCCTGTTCACCCAGTGGGGCACACTATAAAGTCACATGAGTGTGCACTGTCACAAGTCGGTGTGCGTCCTGATATGACCTTAGATGTTGCCGGGATGTAAAACTCCAACAACCAACCAATAACCCAAGTGGACTCCAACAACCAACCAACCAACTCCTCATATCACACGGACTAGGGGAAGAATTGTGACATTACAGTTCTTGTTTGTTGGGGTCTTGCGTCCTAGCAACATCTATGGTCATGTGAGGACAGTATTGCATTATATTTGGAGTGTTGGCAGTTGAGTTGAATAGTCGGTTTGGTCACTGTCAACACCAGGTCTCACAGCCAACACCAGGTCTCACAGCCGTGGACTAGGTCGTCTTCCTGGACCATTGGTAACATCTTAGCATGCGTAACACATGGCCACAAGTGGTGTAACTGTGATGTTCCCCGCTAGAGGGCGGATAGAGGACAGTAAAGGTTCCTGTTAAATGCTATTAACAAGGCTCAATCTTTTGACTTCCCTCTCACTAGAAACTTACTGACATTATTGTTGTCTCAAAATCGGGTCCTTATAGAGGATAACATTGGGCCCTGCCTACCTTGTTGGTAAAATAAACTGGGGGTCTCATTTATATATATCTATATATATATAGAATATATATGGGTCATTCTTTAAAACTGGGCACCACATATTTGGTTCCACATTACGATGCTGATAATTTGTTCTTTCTTTTATTGATTGCGAGTCAAATAATTATTGTATCCTCTGTGTATTAAATATATTAGCAATAGAACATTTATTTAAGCTATCCCAAGAAAGAAAGTAAAAGTGTGCTTATATGATTTTGTGCTAATGTGAACAAGTGAAGATTTTCACATTTACCCTATGCATATAGCCAAACTTTTTTTCAACTTATTTTTCAACTTTTTCTTGTAAGTCATAACCTTGTCTGCCTAAGAGTAATCAATAATCTTGTTTGACTACGTTGTATATGTTAAAATGAAATTCCGGATGTGTCTGATTTTCATGTTACACAAGTGATATTAATGTATTGCTCAATTTGTATAAGATCTAATTCAAAAAGTGAAATTCATTTTTATCAACTCTGACATATGCACAACATGTAAACCTTCATAGGACATTGGATTAGGCTATTATTTAGAAGTTTTTTTTCCGATTATTCGCAGTTTCAGTTTTCAACCAGACTCAGTTCTCAACATCGCTTCTGCGCATGCGTCAACATCTAAAAGCGTTGTCTGCGCATTGTCAATCGTCGTGAGCAATCTTCATACAGAAAATGTGAAATATCTCTAACACCAAACCACGTAGAAACAAATCGCTTTGTAGACATATAGAAAACATGTTTACCAACAAGATTATATTAAATTGATATGGTTAGGGTTGTGGATTTCTAGTTGAGAACTGAAACTGCGACACCGGCAAACTCAAGTTTTTATTTGTTGTTGTTTTGGGTCGCGAGCAATCTTCGTACAGAAAAAGTGAAATATCTCTAGAACCACACTACGTATAAACAAATCGCTTGGTACACATATAGAAAACATGTTTACCAAAAAGATTATATTAAATTTATAAGGTTAGTCACACTGACACTATTGTGACAATGATTTGCGGCGATCGGTGATGGTTTAAATCGGGCTAATGTTGACACATGCGCAGACAATGCTTTGACGCATGCGCAGATGCTTTGATGCATGCGCAGAAGCGATGTTGAGAACTGAGTCTGGTTGAGAACTGAAACTGCGACACCGGCATGCACCGCTCCACCTCCTGCGCGAGGCTTGACACTCCACTCACTTGGGAGTTTATATATTGAACACTTTTGTTAGATACTTTTCATCTTGAGATATTTCAATTGCAAAAGAGCAGTCACAAAAGATACAAAAGAAAACATTAACAAAATTATGTTATTACATGTGTTTTACGTAAGGTACATAATGAATACTATTACATGCATGTGTTTCTACATTATTTCAGATATTAAGATCCATATTATTCACAGCGTATTTCCATGATGGACACGGAACAATTTCACTGGACGTGAAACACTCATTATGTCCATCACCCTGGGTCTTGTGTACTGAGCTTTTTAAGGCCTCCCCCCCCCCCCCCCCCCCCCCCCCTTGACTGTGTCAGACAATATGCCTAGTGTGGGACTCAAACCCACACATCTGCCATTATGGGGCTAGCATGCTCCCTGCATTGAACCACATAAGTTGTTGTTTTCTTTGGTTTTTTTTATTGAGGCTGTATTTATACTGTCCATAGCATATAAGCCTGGGTATTCAGGCTTGTTTTCAATGCTGGCCAGCTGTAGTGTTGGTGTTATCTTATCATGCAGCAGCTGCTGATAAGGTATTTGATTGCCTGCATTTCAGCAGCAGATAGATAGTTGGTTGGTCTGGTTAGTAATCTATGTTATTTTCTTTGGATTTTCTTGGCATATATGTGTTTTATTTTTTCTACTCTTACTAGTAGACTAGCCTACTCCCATTTACATATCATAGGCTTGTACGTAGCTGTGGGGTGTGCTATCTGGCTACTTTTGGCATGGTTCCCTGATATATATCCAACCTACCGCCTTTATTATATACCGTAAAACCTCTCCAAATCGACCGACCATGGGATCGACTTTAAATGGTCCATTTAGGGAGGTGGTCGGTTTAGGGAGTTTTTTTAATCGTTACAATGGTATTGTATGGGAGGTCGTGTGGGACACAAATAAAGCGATCGATATAGGGGGGTGGTCAATCTGTGGAGGTGGTCGGTTAAAGAGGTTGTATGGTATACACAATTTTATCTAAGAAGGTGGATACAACACACTATATATATGCACATATATGCACATATATATATAAATTATGTGCTGTATAACTTGTTATGCTAATATTATTGGAATGGAGTCCACCTGCATTGCTTGTCTGCTATTAACCTGTATAGGTCTGGTGCTATCTGAGCACTGGTTAATGAATATTATAGGTGGTTCCCGCGAGCCACCCGATAAGCCAATATATGACCGAGGGATGTTATTGTGTTGCTGGCCGATTGCCCCCCGGGAGGGGGGGGGGGGTACTTCCTATGTTAACAACTGCTTGCTTGTCTACTGCTCACTGGACTGGGCTGGAGCGCCTTGGCTACCAGCTCAATGCTCCCAATATGGGGAGCTACCGACTCAGGGGGGCCACGTGCGCGCGTGGTCCCCCCCCTCTATCTGCCTCACTCGCTCAGAATTTAAAAAAACACAAGTTACACAATTATTAATGTGTGGGTGTAATACGTTGTCAGAGTTTTATAATAGGTTCCTGTATGAGCATTTGTTTGTCTGTTTGAGTTTGACATCCTTGCCTCCTGGCAACATCTAAGGTCATATCAGGATGGGTACCGACTTGTGACAGTGCACACTCATGGTGACTTTATTGTCCTATCACACCGGGAGACCAGGCCGTCGTCACCACGACCTGATTTCCCACACAATCACATCATCCTGATGCTGTGCTAACCAACCCTTGCCCTATCCTAGTAATGCCAAGCGCCAGGCCAGGCAGTGATTAGTAATACTAATAGTATCAATTTTGTAAGTCATTGGTTTGACTCCGCCAAGTTTCGAACTTTCAACTTACCACACTGGAAGCCTGCGCTCTACAGGATTCGGCACCACTTCCGGTGTGTGTGATATATATCACATTTGTGTGCGCAGGTAATTTACATATACAGTCGCAGAGCGAAGCAGTCGAAGACTAGGGTTGTAATTTACGGAACTTCCGGTATTTATAATCTTATAGTTACTATACATCATATATATATATGTATATATATATATATATATATATATATATATATGTGTGTGTGTGTGTATGTGGCACGAGGGGGGATCCACCCACCAATTACCCCGATAGCTGGAGGGAGGGGGAATCCACCAATGCGCCAAAGGAGGAATGTAACAATATAGAGTACACGTTTCCCTTGCATTTATACTCGTATAGTGCGCTATACATCACATATATAATTCCTCCCACACTGGAAACTAATTACCAAAATGCACAATCACGTCAATGTCGTGATCTCAGTCAGCACATTACGCTGCTCCGACGGGTCACGTGACCATTGTTCTCAACCTCGTTGCCGTTGGCTACCTGCCATTGCTGGCCCCTTAGTGGTGACAGCCACCACAGAGTGGGTTAATTCATTCTGTCACGTAGTCATTCTGTACACACAGAGTCCGATGACTCACGCCCGCGCACACAAAGACACACGTGTGTGTGTGTGTGTGTGTGTGTGTGTGTGTGTGTGTGTGTGGAGAAAGGCCGGGGATATGCCTGGAAGGTACTAATTACTAAACTGCTAACAGCTACTAATTGGGGAGACATACTTACATTTAGGTGTGGGACCATCCATGAGGTACGCTAGGTTCTTTGCCAATCCCCTTCCCATCCTCTCGCTCCCATTCCCTCTCCTTAAAGCTGCATAGTCCGATGAAATATCAAATTTTCAAAGCCAAACCAATTATCTTGATTTGATTTTACATATCTAACTTAGATACTGATGCACTTATTAAGCATTTATTTCTGCGTAGAAGGCAATGCTGAGTCAATTTAACAGAACCTGTTACTGCAGAAGTCTATGGTGTCAGAGTTTTGGCAAGCTTGCCAAAACTAATTTTCCATTTTTGCACTCAAAATATCTAAAAAGTTTACCATTTAAAATAAAAGTAACTTTGAACTAATTTAAAGTAGATACTAGTGATCGATCTAATGAGTAATATATTTATCTCACAAACATTCCGAAAATCAAAACCATTGGACTATGCAACTTTAACCAATCAGCTCCTAATTAGGACCAGACCCACACTTAGGGGTGGGGGCCATCCATGAGGTACGTTAGGCTCTTTGACAATCCCCCTCCCATTATCTTCTCCGCCCCAACCAACGACCTCCACGTAATGATGTGTTTTTTTTTTTACCTACAGCATCCATTAATTTAGAGAATTTATCCTCAACGTGGCGCAAAATTCCAGGGAAAAGTTAAAGGACGAGGCTATTGCAGAGCTGCTTTGCTCTGCGAATTAGCAGAAGAATGATTTGTTATTTGCAGAGCTGCACATACAATTCTGTTATTTATGAGCATTACTATTAAACTTCTAAGATCAAATTCTGTTATTTAGGAGCGTGACTTAATAATAATAGAGTGCGAAAATTGAAAACGGCGAATGGACTAGGTCACTGTCATCGCAAATAATAATCATTCCTCCACTAATTCACAGAGCAGCTCTGCAAAATAATAATCATTCTTCTGTTAATTCGCAGAGCAAAGCAGCTCTGAAAAGCATTACAATGAAAACAAAAGGCAAAATAAGTATGCACATGTATGTGCATGCACAGTAAAATGATGAATGCTGATTGGTTGGTTGCAGCTCTGCGAATTACACTATTGGTGGCTATAATTCGCAGAGCAGCAGCTCTGCGAATAGCCAGTGCGAAGATATTACAGTATTTTGAGGGTTTTGCAAACGAATGAGAAATTCATGCCTCGAGCTGGATTTAAACCCACATTTCTGCCATTCCAATATGAATGTTCTAACTATTAGTATTAGACTATTAGGCCTCTGAGGCAATCCACGTCGCCATGGCTACCTGTGGATTTGGCTTTTAATCTGCAGGGGTTAGTGCAATTCATTACGCTCATCCCTCTGGAATCACAAGTCTTAAGCTAAGATTCCACATATGTGGTGTATGTTATGCATTATGCGTTAGGTGTTATGCGATATGCGGTATGAGGTATGCGGTATCGAATGGGACAAAAAATGGAAAAAGCATGTAAATGCACAGCGGCACACAGTGGTGCTTCCATATGTCCGGTTGCGAATGCAAAAGCATGGACGGCAAAGGGGCTCGCTCCATGGACCGATCGGTGCGAATGCCTTTTTGTCACATTCGCATACCACATACTGCGTATTGAGGATTCGCGTCAAATGATTAGCACCACGTGACCAGTGCCTCGTCGGCCATCATGGTTGGATAGAAAGTACAGCTATAACACTGCCAATGCAGTGACGGCTGTTAATATCGCTTCGATTTTGGGTTTAATTTGACCAAATTTCACTTTTTGAGTAAGCTATTCTCATAAATAACATTATTTCAACTCCCGAGTGAATATTCGTGATTCTAAATAACAGAATTAGATTGTAGCAGTGAATAGATTTGTGCTTTTTGCTTGGTTTACATTCGAAAATATCACCGCCGATGGGGATTTGGGGTTTAATTTGACCAGATTTCACTTTTTGAGTAAGCTATTCTCATAAATAACATTATTTCAACCCCCAAGTGAATATTCATGATTTTAAATAACAGAATTAGATCGTAGCAGTGAATAGATTTGTGCTCTTCATTTTGTTTACATTTGACAAAATTGCTGCCAATGAGCTCCTTACACATAATTTGACCGGATTTCACTTTTTGAGTAAGCTATTCTCATAAATAACATTATTTCAACCCCTGAGGGAATATTAATGATTCTAAATAACAGAATTAGACCATAGCAGTGAATAGATTTGTGCTTTTTGTTTTATTTACAAACACTTGATAGTAGAAGGAACTGTTTCTATCCAACCACGATGCAGGAGTAGTGTAATGCCTACGTCACACTCAAGTCCTCAATACATATGGAATCTTAGCGTTATGCTTATAAATACAAATATCCAGGTAACACACTTCTATTACATACACAGGGCAGGGTCAATACCATCCAGTGTTCAGCATGTGCACCATCCTGGTCATGGAACCAGTCTCATGGCACCAAGCTGTAAAGTCGACGGCTGGCATCTGTGGTTTGTGTTGGCAGGCTATATGAAATCAATACAGGCAAGAAGAGAAAGGAAGAGTATAAAGAGTGAAAGTAGAGGTTTATTATTATATAGTGGTACATGGATCTGATATGGCATACCACCTGACCATTATCTCCAATTAGCAACAAGCATTTCTAGTTCCACCAATGAACAGTAAGCATTCTTGTGTCACCATGGCTACTGTGATCTACCCACCACCACCATGAGGTGTGGCTGCTTGGCATGCACCTGCCTGCTGTGTGTGTGTGGTGATCCATGACTAACAGTTGGGGGGAAGGGGGTAGTGAGTAGAGTTCTTGAGCTCCTTACACACTAACAGTAGTGCCCCTTTCACACTATCTATCTAATACACAATGACCATTGACTACAACTTAAGTTTTGTTTGTTTGTTGTTTTACATCCTAGCAACATCTAAAGTCATATCAGGATGGGGCAACTTAAGTAAAGAGTCACCAGCAACTACATAAATACATTCATGCACCTGGCCCTATACATCATTTACATTAATATACCATTTGTACTCCTTTATAGACCATTTCACATTCCCCACCAATGCGTCTTATCAGAATATTTTACAAAGCGTTGTAGACAAATGGAACATCATGTCCAGAATGGAAATTGAACTCGCATTTCTGCTATTCCAAGGCAAGTATCCTAACCATTAGTCCATCTAGGAGTCCTGATGCAATCCACCTACCCATAGATATTTGTGTATGTATCATTTCATATGGCGCGTGGGTGCTACCCAGTACATCAGAATTGCAAGGACATATTTTCTCACTGAGTGGCTTAGTCTAGTTGGTATAGCGTACGCTTCCATCTCGGCCAAGTCAAACCAAAGACTTTAGACAAATCTAATAGTTCTCATTACCTTGATTCACCAGGGGGGCACCCAGGAATTGGCTAGGGGTTTTCCAAATATGGATCGAAACTACCCCTATTTTAGGGTAATTTTTTTCACATGGGTTTTCTGGTGAAACAACCCACATTTTGGTGCAATTTTTTACATAATGTTAAAATCTAGTGTTCCTTAATAAATTTAATGCAAGAATTTAGGTCTATATGATTCATGAAATTATATTTTTGGAGGGGTGGGGGGGTTCCGGGCAACCAAGAAACCCCCCTGGGTGCGCCCCTGTTCACACTCATATTATTACTAGGATAGGCCTTGTTGGCTCAGTGTCAGGATACTTATGATAACGAGTGGGATGTGAGGTCCCAATGCTACTAGTACTAGCACGATACTACGTGGGCTGCACTATCAAGTCAGTACTTGTCCCGAATAGATTACATCAGATTTTGCAGCGACATAACCTCCCCGTGTCAGTCACTCAATTATATTTCCCAGATGCTACTATATTCTATTTCTACAAGCAGTCTTTTCAGTAGTACTCTTCCGACGACCTAGCCGGAAACATACATGGACCTACGCATTCACAAGATGGTTTTCTCCAAATTAATTAGACGCATCTGCATTGATATGTATTCACAATGTGGTGCTCTCCAAATTAATTGAACATATCTACATTGAAATGGACATCTTAAAAGGAGACATTTCGATTGCGTCTTTCTTGTGACGACTCGCTAATTGAGTTTGTCTTCCTTAAGCCCCAGTCAGACCTCACCGGATTGAGGAAACGGACAGAAACCGGACACTGTCTGGTGAAATACGGCAATGTACGGTTTATATACGGTACCCATCCGGCGTGTCCGTTTTATCTCCAGTGGTGTCCGGTGGTGTCTGGTACAAGTTTTGAACATGCACAAAACTTGTAACAGACACCGACGGAGTGATGTGTATGGTTGATGTCCGTTTTAAGTCCATTTTGTCCGTTTTGTCTGTTTCATGTCCAGTCCCCATCCGTTACGTCTCCAGTTTGCTTCCTGCAGGGTCCGTTGACAATGCTGCGGGAATTCGGTCTGTCGGTTTTCGGCGCGTCCATGATCAGTCCGGTAGATGTCCGGTTGGTGTCCGGTTGGTGTCCGGTTGGTGTCCAGTTGGTGTCCAGTTGGTGTCCGGTCCATCCGTTAGACATTCGGTTGGGGTCCGGTTATCGTCCGGTGGCTATTCGTTAATGTACGTTCCTTGTCCGTTTAGCATTCATTTCATCCGGTACATTTCAGTACATTTTGACACTGGACACCAACGGACTAGACAATTCCTTGTCCGATGGTGTCCGGTACTCAGTCCGGTAAGGTCTGACTGGGCCATAAGGAACACACATGCTAGAGCTAGATACACACACATGCTAGAGCTAGATACACACATGCTAGAGATAGATAGTGCTAAAGGTAGATAGTGTTAGAGGTAGATAGTGCTAGAGCTAGATACTGCTGGAGCTAGATACTGCTAGCACTAGATAGTGCTGCGAGATAGATAGGGCCAGAGCTAGATAGTGACAGTGCTAGATAGTGCCAGAGCTAGAAAGTGCTAGCACTAGGATAGTAGGAGAGCTAGATAGTGCTAGCGCTAGATAGTGCTAGAGCTAGATAGTGCTAGATCCAAATACTGCTAGAGCTAGATACTGCTAGAGCTAGATAGTGTTAGAGTTAGAGCTCAATAGTGCTAGAGCTCGATAGTGCTAGAGCTACATAGTGCTAGACTTAGATAGTGCTAGACCTAGATAGTGCAGCGCTAGATAGTGCTAGAGATAGATTGTGATAGCAATAGATAGTGCTAGAGATAGATAGTTCTAGAGCTAGACAGTCCTAGATAAAGATACTGATAGAGCTAAATAGTGCTGGAGAAAGATACTGCTAGAGCTAGATAGTGCTGGAGATAGATACTGCTAGAGCTTTATAGTGCTAGATATAGATACTGCTAGAGCTAGATAGTGCTAGAGATGGATAGTGCTAGAGGTACGTAGTGCTAGAGCTAGATAGTACTAGAGCAATATAGTGCTAGAGCTAGATAGAGCTGGAGATGGATACTGCTAGAGATCAATAGTGCTAGAGCTAGATAGTGCTAGATATAGATAGTGCTAGAGATAGATGCTGCTAGAGCTAGATAGTGCTAGAGATAGATAGTGCTAGAGGTAGATAGTGCTAGAGATAGATATTGCTAGAGCTAGATAGTGCTAGAGCTAGATAGTGCTGGAGATAGATAGTGCTAGAGCTAGATAGTGCTAGAGATAAATACTGCTAGAGATAGATAGTGCTAGAGCTACATAGTGCTAGACTTAGATAGTGCTAGACCTAGATAGTGCTAGAGCTAGATAGTGCTAGAGCTAGCCTGTGCTAGCACTAGATAGTGCTAGAGCTAGATAGTGCTAGAGTTATATAGTGCTAGAGATAGATACTGCTAGAGCTAGATACTGCTGGGGATAGATACTGCTAGAGCTAGATAATGCTAGAGCTAGATAGTGCTAGAGCTAGATAATCCAACAGATAGATACTGCTAGAGCTAGATAGTGCTGGAGAAAGATACTGCTAGAGCTAGATAGTGCTGGAGATAGATAATGCTGGAGATAGATATTCCTAGAACTAGATATAGCTAGAGATATATAGTGCTAGAGCTAGATACTGCTAGAGCTAGATAGTGCTGGAGATAGCTACTGCTAGAGCTAGATAGTGCTAGAGATAGATAGTGCTAGAGGTAGATAGTGCTAGAGTTAGATACTGCTAGAGTTATATAGTGCTAGAGCCAGATAGTGCTAGAGATAGATAGTGCTAGAGCTAGATACTGCTAGAGTTATATAGTGCTAGAGCTATATAGTGCTGGAGATAGCTACTGGTAGAGCTAGATACTGCTAGAGATAGATAGTGCGAGAGCTAGATAGTGCTAGAAATAGATACTGCTAGAGCTATATAGTGCTAGAGCTAGATAGTGCTAGAGCTAGATAGTGCTAGAGCTAGATAGTGCTAGAGCTAGATAGTGCTAGACCTAAAGCTAGACAGTGCTAGAGCGCAGCTAGACGCAGTGAATAGGCACAGGATCCCATCACAGCTAAAAACAACACTGCCGGCGTCCATTATCATAATTAGTTATAACGCAACACTGATAAGGAAACGGGAAAGAAAAATAGAAGAAAATAACCCAGCATAGCTCATTTATAACGCTAGATTGTTCACATGTAACCGGGAACAAATATATTCCATCTGAGTAAGGTCCCTGTAATCAAAGACATAGATTATATTCTTGCAATTTACTTTTTAAATGCATACCATAGCAATTAAGATAAATATATAAAGTTTGTTTGTTTGTTGTTGTTTTACGTCCTAGCAACATCTAAGGTCATATCAGGATGGGTACTGACTTGTGACAGTGCACACTCATGATGACTTCATAGTGCTGCCCCACTGGGAGACCAGGCCGCCAGCACCATTATCCTGACACTGAACCAACCAGTCCTTGCCCTATCCTAATAATGCCGAGCGCCAGGCTAGGAAGAGACAAGCATCAATTTTTAAGTCATTGGTTTGACTCGACCAGGGTATAAATAAAGAGTGAGCAACAAAGGATAAATAAATCAAACTTGGCAACAATTAAAATAAATAGAGAGTGAACAACAATTAAAACTGATGCATTGGTAAAATATAAATAGACATATAATTCTAGAATAAGAAATGATTCAAATAAATAGATAGCTGAATAAATAATTAACAGTAATTGAAATAGATAAATGGGTGAACTAATCAAATAGATATATACATAAAGATTATGAATAATTAAAATACATAAGTAAATAAATTAATAAATAGTGAGTAACGATTAAAATAAATCATTCCATGAAAATAAATAGATGTAACAGTATAGAGTGAGCATAATTTAAGGTATATAAAAAATGAATATATTTGCAATACATATTATACTTATATATATTAAATAACTACAAGTAACACGGGTAAATATATCGATAAATAAGGAATGAACAACACATAAAATTACCAAATATATCGTTAAATTTACAAGTAAATATAGAACGTGAGTATGAACAACTTGTCTGTAATCATATATATAAATATATATAATATTCCTTCGAACGAGTGGAGGATTGGCCCCGCGCAGGAGGTGGAGTGGTACATGTTGGTACCCCCCACCCCCACCCCCAGCCCCACCCCCACCCCCACCCGGATAGGGCATTATTACACGCAGTTACACGCAATAAAGGGTTTATCCCTATCCTACATTAAAGTTGCAAAGTCCGATGGTTTTGAATTTCCGTTTTTTTTTATAGATAAATATATTAGATCGATCACTAGTATCTACTTTACATTAGATCAAAGCTATTTTTATTTTAAATGGTCAACTTTTGAGATATTTTGAGTGCAAACATGGAAAATTAGTTTTGGCAAGCTTGCCAAAACTCTGACACCATAGACTTCTGCAGTAACAGGTTTTGTTAAATTGACTCAGCATTGCCTTCTACGCAGAAACAAATGCTTAATAAGTACATCAGTATCTAAGTTAGATATGTAAAGTCAAATCTAGATAATTGGTTTGGTCTTGAAAATTTGATATTTCATCGGACTATGCAGCTTTAAGTAATTGATTAAAGAAGGGAAATTTCCATCGTAAGCTTCCTAATTCCACTGCTTCTTGCCCTATCATAGTAATGCTGATCGCCAACCTAGGTAGTGACAATTATCAAATTTTCAGTCATTGGTTTGATTTGACGAGGGTTTGAATCCACAGGTTCGAATCCCACGACCTACCAAAACGGGAGACGGGCACTCCACTCATTCAGCCATTCCGTCTGTTATATATATATATATATATATATATATATATACAGTAAAACCTCTCGAACTGACCACCTCCACAGATCGACCACTGCCCTATATCGATCGCTTTATTTGGGTCCTAAACGATCGCCCATACACCACCATTGTAACGATTTTTTTTAAACCTCCCTAAACCGTCATCATCATCATGCTGTCGGTTGCGTTGCGACAAAGACTGCTTTCATTACTTGACTGCCGCTCTCCATTTAGCTCTCTGCTGTGAGAGTGGCGTCCATGAGTCGGTCTTAATGTCTCTCAGCTTCAGGTTTCTCTTGATGGTATCCTTGAACCGGAGATGAGGGCGCCCTTTCTTTCTGTAGCCAGAAGATAGTTGAGAATAGAGGATCTGCTTTGGTAGCCTGTCTGATGATATCCTCATGAGGTGTCCAGTCCACCGTAGATTCTTTTTGATCAGAAGATCTTCCATAGAGGGCAGCCCTGTCCGTTCGAGTATTTCCTTATTTGTCACTTTGTCCTTCCAGGTTAGCCTCATGATTGAACGCAGATGTCGCATCATGAAGGCATGCAGCTTTTTCACCTGTCGTCTATACACTGTCCAGGCCTCGGCTCCGTATAGTAGGGTGGATAGCACGATTGCACGGTAGATCTTACCTTTGACCCGAATGGACACATGGTGGTTGTTCCAGAGTCTCTGGCGTAGTCGGCCGAAAGATGCGCTAGCCTTGGCCATCCTCCTCTGTATTTCAGCATCAATGCGTCCATCACTTGATATAGTGCTTCCGAGGTAGGTGAATTCCGGAACAGAGTTCAGCTTGTTTCCGTCAACCATGATCTCCTCCTCTTGGGTTCTTGTAGAGTTGGGTTGGTACAGCACCTCCGTCTTCTTGATGTTAATCTTCAGGCCAAACTTCTTTGATGCATCGGAGAAAGAGTCCACTATTTTTGTTATCTCTTCAGCAGAGTGGGCAACCAGTGCACTGTCATCTGCGAATAGTAGCTCTCTCACCAGTATCTGAGTAGTCTTGGTCTTCGCTCTGAAGTGTGCAACATTGAATAGGTCAGCGCTCTGTCTGGACTGTATATAGATGCCATCCCCAATGTCTTGGAAAGCCTCGTCGAGCATTGCTGACAGGAAGATGGAGAAGAGTGTGGGGGCCAGTACACAACCTTGCTTGACCCCATTGGTAACCCCGAACGATTCCGAGATTTCCCCTCCAACAACCGACCACCTCACTAAATGGACCATTTAAAGTCGGTCCCTTGGTCGGTCGATTTAGAGAGGTTTTACTGTATACATATATCTACATATGCATGTTATGTGCACAATATGTGGACGTGTACCAACATGACGTGGCTAATAGGCCCCAGATTCCTAATGAAATAATGGGGCACTTGGCTGCTATAAATAATACCGGTACCGGCTGTGTATCGGTTCAATCCGTAGGAGCGGGACGTAGCTCAGGCGGTAGAGTGTCCACCTGTGAAGGTGTCGGTCAGCCGATCAATCCTACTCAGTGGACACATTTGCAGTTTGGGTTATTTTCCGTTCCAATCAGTGGTTGTGGTATGTGTTGTTCTGTCTGTGAGAAAGTGCATATAAAAGATCCCTTGCTGCTTATCGGAAAGAGTAGCCTATGTGGCGGCAGTGGGTTTCCTCCAAAGAAATATGTCTGAATGACCATATGTTTGACGTCCAATAGCCGAGGATAAATATCAATGTGCTTTAGAGGCGTCGTTAAATAAAACAAACTTTTTTTCGGTTCAACCCGTAGATATCAGGGCATGGCTTCGGCGCGGTCTATCAACAAATACCGTCAACTTTAATTTGGAACCCTATCACCAAACTTAGCCATTTATAAATAACAGTTAGTCCCAGATTAAAATGACCAAGGTAGATTAAAATGACCAACCGGATTGATACATTTATCTCAAAATATGACCGAAAATCAAAAGCATCAAATTTTAGCATCAACATTTCGTTTTTGAGGTTAATGTAATCTATTTTTTTGTTCATGCGCTGGCAAACACCTGGTTTGCACAACGACCATGTCGCCATGCGAATATATGGACATGTCTACATGTGATCACATGGTCATGTGGTCATGCAGCCATGCAGTGATAACGACATGTGGCATGTGGTAATGCAGTCAATGTGGTCATGGAGACAATCAGCATTGAGCACACGAGAACATGAATGCTCGAGGACACGCATACCTAGCGCACATGTGGACATGCAGATGTGTGGATGTGTGGACCCGTCGCCCTGTGGACATAGTGGGGTGTGGACATGCGGACGTGTGGATGTGTGGAAACGTCGCCATGTGGATATGGTGGGGTGTGGATATGTGAACATGTTGACAGACAGATGTGTGGATGTGTGGGCACGTCGCCATAGGACATGGTGGGGTGTGGACATTTGGACATTTGGACATGTGGAAATACTGACATGCAAACATGTGGATATGGGGACATCCAAATAACCCAAATTGCAAGTGGACTCATTTGCAATTTGGGCTATTTTTCGTTCCAACCAATGGTCCACAACAGGTTCATTAAAGGCTGTGGTATGTGCTGTAATCTGTGGGAAAGTGCATATATAAAAACACCTTTCTGACGTCCAATAGCCGATGATAAAAATCAATGCGCTCTAGAGGCGTCATTAAATAAAACAAGCTTTACTTTACTTTTGCAGAACCAGAACAGCAAATTAACACGTAATATCGGTGGCCCTTGCAGAGTCCAAATACATGATGAGCCCGCTGCAGGAAGTGTGTAGGTTGGGATTGTCGGTCCTGATTAGCTTGGCGACACATGCCACCATGAATAATTAGGTAATTAGGCTGCGGACTGACACAAGTCCTGTACTGCCTCATTCAGATGGTGACGCGCGTCGCTGGAAGAACGCTGTGACGTGTATGCTAATGACAACTGACCTCAGGGCTGGACAACAGCAGACATATCCCAGAGGCCCTCCTTGTGTGGGGCAGAGCCAGGGGGGGGGGGAGGGGGCCCAGTCTGATGATGATTGGTTGGTTGTTGGAGTTTTACGTCCTGGCAACATCTAAGGTCATATCAGGACGGGTACCATGACTTCACACTATCACGGTGACTTTATAGTGTTGCCCCATTGGGAAATCAGGCCGCCAGCACTATGACCTGATATCTCACTCAGTCACATTATCCTGACACTGCGCTAACCAGTCCTTGCCCTATCCTATTAATGCAGAGTGCCAGGCTAGGAAGCGACAAGTATATATGTCATCGGTTTGACTCGACCAGGAACTGAACTCCCGACCTTCCACATGCGAGGCCCGCTCTCAACCGACTCGACCACCACGCCCAGTGTGTGGGTTGGTTCTGAGGCTTGATCAAAACCAGTTGGAAATGAATCTCCCTCATATTCTATATATATATATATATATATATATATATATATATATACAGTAAAACCTCTCTAACTGACCACCTCCACAGATCAACCACTCCCCTATATCGATCGCAGTATTTGGGTCCCAAACGATCGTCCATACAATACCATTGTAACGATAAAGAAACTCTCTAAGCCGACCAACTCCCTAAATAGACCACTTAATGTCGGCCCAGTGGTCGGTCGATTTAGAGAGGTTTTACTGTATATGAATTATATGTATATGTATATATATATATATCATATTAATGTCAATCAAAATACAAATACAGACCTCTCAAGAGTATAATCTAGATAACTATGTATTTACTTGTATGTATAAAACACCTAACCAACTCCTTCCGTTAAAGTTGCATAGTCTGATGGTTTTGAATTTCTGTATTTTTTCTGAGATAAATATATTAGATCGATCACTAGTATCTACTTTACCTTAGTTCAAAGTTACTTTTATTTTAAATGGTAAACTTTTGAGATATTTTGAGTGCAAACATGGAAAATTAGTTTTGGCAAGCTTGTCAAAACTCTGACACCATAGACTTCTGCAGTAACAGGTTTTGTTAAATTGACTCAGTATTGCCTTCTACGCAGAAACAAATGCTTAATAAGTGCATCAGTATCTAAGTTAGATATGTAAAATCAAATCTAGATACTTGGTTTGTTTTTGCAAATTTGATATTTCATCGGACTATGCAGCTTTTAATGGACTATGGAGATTCCATCTTTTGAAAACGTTTGCTTTATTACCAGTGGGAGTGATGATAAGAATTAAATTGTTATCAAGACATCCATTTTCCCCTCCCTCTGGCAGCTATATCGCCATACACCATTCAGACTACCCATCGTCAGAATCCCCCCGAGGTAAAGCCAATAAATAACCTGCTGCGCGCACGGATTTCCTACCACTGTTTGTAATCACAGACGGGGGCCAGTTGCTCTTGTCGTCCATAGAATTAAAACCTGAAAATCCAGAAATAATACCGAAAATGAAGTTCTGACTATTGGACCACTAAAATGATTTGTTTGTTTGTTTGTTGAAGCTTTACATGCTGGCAACATATCATAGCAGGACAGGTACTGACTCGTGACAGTGCACACTCATGGCAACTTTATAGTGCTGCCCCAATGGGAGACCAGCCACCATGACCCAGTTTCCCACTCAGTCACATTATCCTGATAGTGATACTGAATACTGAGCTAACCAGTCCTTACCCTATCCTAATAATGCCAAGCACCACACTAGGTAGCGACAAGTATCAAATTTGTAAGTCATTGCTTTGACTCGACCAAGAATCAAACTCCCGACCTTCGGCTTGGGAAGCCTCTGCTCTACCGATTCGGCCACCATGTTTGGTCCTACTAAAATGAATCCCTGACTACGGGCCTGTAGAGTGCTAGCTGAACACTCAAATAAGGTGCCTGCATTGAAAATATCCACTAAGATGAAGCCCTGGTTACGTGCCTGCAGAGTGCTAGCTGAACACTCAAATAAGGTGCCTGCATTGAAAACCCACTAAGACGAAGCCCTGGTTACGTGCCTGCAGAATGCTAGCTGAACACTCAAATAAGGTGCCTGCATTGAAAACCCCACTAAGACGAAGCCCTGGTTACGTGCCTGCAGAGTGCTAGCTGAACACTCAAATAAGGTGCTTGCGTGGAATCAAATTGAAGCCCTGGATACGGACCCAGCAGGGTGCAGTGGGTGACGCATATACAGAGAACTTTGTTTACACTGTTCACCCAGTACTCAATTGTTCCAGAGATTGCGCCTTTTAGACTTTTCTGGATACAAAGGTTGTCAGTGCACATGTTATTTAGGTGTTGGGTTCACTGCGAAAATCAAAGTCAGCTGTATGAAACTAACCACCTGCAGTCCAAGGCTAAAGCTAACATTCCGTACACATGGTATGCGGCATGCGAATGCGAATGTGAATGCGGCAAAAAATGGAAAAGCATCTAAGTGAATAGGGGTGCTTCCATGCCTCCAAATGCGAATGCGAATGCGGCAACTGAATCGGTCCCTGTAGCCATCGGTGCAGCATGCGAATGCCGAAATGCAAGGGGAAAGCCTTTTCTTGAAGATTTATACTGCCTGTCATGGATAAGCCTGAATAGGCTTGTTTTCACCATTAGACAGTTTGTCGATAGAAAGCCCGAGCCTACACTTTTACCGACCCAAGGGATTTTTAACCTCCCACACCACATAGACATGGTATGAGAGCAACCGGCCTTTGATGTCGCTGTAAGTTATACACAGCGGTGGAAATCCAAATTGGCAGAGGTGGGGGCACGGGGAGTCGAACCACCGACCTTCAGATTAGGAGTCCGACCTAGAAAAAAGTCAGACACTCTAACCACTCCGCCACAGAGAACACCACAGAACATATTCTCTGCCTAATCAGGCAGGGTGTGGGGTTTCACTTAACGGCGGGGGAGGTTTCCCCTATCACATTGGGTATCTACACCGCATATACGACATTCAGTAATTTGCAAAAATAGTGTTGAGCTTGAATTAATGGATTTCACCTGTTAGTATATTGAATTTTAAATAAAATGACACTTCATTTGTGAAAATCGCTCTAATATTAAAGAAAATATGGACTTTTTAAAGTTGTTACTGCGTACAAGTCAAACCAAATCACTGCATGCCGCATGCGACATGCCGCATGCCGCATGGGTGGAATCAACCCATTCACATGCCGCATGCCGCATGCCACATGCCGCATTCGCATTCGCATGCCCCATACTGCGTATAAGGAATACTAGCTTTAATCAAAGCAGGCCTCAGTACAAACCACAGATGGCAGCACCTTCAGTGCTGCATTGTTTCTTGTTTCTCTTACCTCAAGGTGGGCAGTTACTGGGCGTTGCTTCACTCTCCGTGGGTGTTGAGGGGGTGACACACATGTGTTCTTACTACTGCCCACTAATAGTAATACAGTGAAACCCCGTTATAAGTACAACGCACCCCAATTTAATGCAAATTTGGATATAACGCTATGATTTATTGGACCCAGAATTCTTTAATTCAAAGATATTTCAGTAACCTGAACCCCGATGTAAGACGATCCCGCTGTTTTCATGATGACATTGTATGGACCCTAACGATCGCATTATAATTCAATGTAATACATGTTGTGAATGTTCAAGGATGCATAAGAAGATATAACATGCATTGCTTTGTTCATTAGATTTTTACATCCTAGAAAAACATTGGTTCATATCAGAATTGACACCGAATTGTGACAGTGTGCACTCATGAGGACTTTGCAGTGCTACCTCACTGGGGTACCTGGGGTGAAACCTAAGTACTACTGCATGTTCTATGTACACTGATCACTTATAGGAGAGGCTCCACCTAAAGCGAAACCTAAGTAGTACTAGCATTGGAGCATGATCATGTGACAGGTGTGCATGTTCTATGTACACTGATCACTTATAGGAGAGACTCTACCTAAAGCGAAACCTAAGTACTACTGGTGGTGGAGCATGATCATGTGACAGGTGTGCATGTTCTATATACACTGAGCACTTATAGGAGAGGCTCCACCTAAAGCGAGACCTAAGTACTACTAGCAGTGGAACATGGTCATGTGACAGGTATGCGTTCTTTACCTACACTGAGCACTTATAGGAGAGGCACCACCTAAAGCGAAACCTAAGTACTACTAACAGTGGAGCATGGTTATGTGACAGGTATGCGTTCTCTACCTGCTCTGAGCACTTATAGGAGAGGCACCACCTAAAGCGAAACCTAAGTGCTACTATCATTGGAGCATGGTCATGTGACAGGTATGAGTTCTTTACCTACACTGAGCACTTATAGGACAGGCTCCACCTAAAGCGAAACCTAAGTGCTACTAAGAGTGGAGCATGGTCATGTGACATGTTGTCTCTAATTGCTCTGAGCACTTATAGGAGAGGCACCACCTAAAGCGAAACCCAAGTACTGTAGTAGTCTGCACTGACCTCTCAGGCAAGTAACCACATACACAGGTAGGCATGGGTAGTGTGTTGATATCAGGGAGCCTAGGTGGTGTAATGGTTAGCACACTGGCCCGGAATGCAAAGAGATGTGGGTTCGAGTCCTGCTCTAGGCGCAATATTTCCCATTTTCATCGCTCCCACAACAGTACTACTAACAGTGGGGCATGGTCATGTGACAGGTAGGCGTTCTTTACCTACACTGAGTACTTATAGGAGAGGCTCCACCTAAAGCGAAACCTAAGTACTACTAACAGTGGAGGATGGTCATGTGACAGGTGTGTGTTCTCTACCTGCTCTGAGCACTTTTAGGAGAGGCAACACCTAAAGCGAATCCTATGTACTACTAACAGTGGAGCATAGTCATGTGACAGGCGCGCGTTCTTCACCTAACTGAGCATATCGCGAGCTGCTCGCCTGAGATTACTCAAAGACGGGTTTTACTCACCGTTACTTGTATTATCAACAGTAGCAGCTTGGTACTAATAGTAGCAGCTTAGCATTGCTAGCGATTAATAGCTGTCTTTTTCATAAATTGTCCACATGAATAAAAACAACTCTATTTTATGGGCTAAAAATACCCACCGGAAGTTGTCGGGGCTTGTAATTTTGTGTTAAGCTAAGATTCGATATATGCGGTATGTGGGATGCGAATGCAAATGGAAATGCAAAAAAAAATGGAAAAGCATGTAAATGCACAGTGGTGCTTCCATATGGCCGGTTGCGAATGCAAATGCGAATGCGAATGTGAATGAAAATGCAAATGCAAACGCATGGACGGCAAAGTGGATCGGACCGATCGGTGCGAATGCGTTTTTGTCACATTCACATTCGCATTCGTATTCGCATATAGCATACCGCTAAATAGGTCATACATTAAATATTGCTCATCAGAAGAGGGGTCTTTGCTACGACGTATTGCTGATATGTGTGTTGGTGGGTTTAATTCGTGAGGGTTAGCAGTATTTCATCAATTCAAGATCCGTAAGTTCAAAGGTGACTCACTTCTCCTTCTAGGAGTTCTCAGTGGCTATCTTCACGTCATTACCTATTGAACACAACGGGTTCGATTTATCTAATATATATGTGTGTCACTGCACACACACATGCAATTTAAACTCTGAACACTGCTAGATAAAGTAAGCCAACTAAAGCATGGGCGTATGCTTGCAACTTAAAGTTTAAAGTTGCATAGTCCGATGAAGCATCAAATTTTCAAAACTAAAGCAATTATCTAGATTTTATAATACATATTTAACTTAAATACTAGTGTGCATATTAAGCATGTTGTTGCCACATAGAAGGGAATACGGAGTCAATTTAATATAACCTGTTAGTCATCATCATCATCATCATAATGCTGTCCCCGTCCTGATATGACCTTAGATGTTGCTAGGACGTAAAACAACAACAAACAAACAACAACAATCATAATGCTGTCAGTTGCAATGCGACAAAGACCGTCTCCATTACTTAACCGCCGCTTTGTGCGGTTGTACATTTCATAAAAGCTGCTTGCAAAGTGTTGAAGTGCTGCTGGCTTTTCCAAGTTACTAGCGGCACTCTCTCAGGAAGCAAATAGAGGTCTCACACCAGCAAGAACATGTCAAGACATTTGTCTCTACAGTGGCTGGTCGGGAGATGTTGGAAGTTCCATTCATCACCGCCCTTAATGCTGCCACGGTAACATGGTTTTCTGTTAGGGTTTGCTCCATTAGCCTTTGATTCTATCAAGAACCAGAACTTGTACCACAAGGCAGTGGTATACAACTTTGCAAGGCAGGGGCGTCAAACTCCCTGATGTATTTTAGCACCTAAGGTTGACGAGGTACTGCATTACCCGCATACCTGTTAGTATTACTGCAGAAACCAAAGATGTCAGAGGTTTGGCAGGCTTGCTAAAATTAATTTGAATGTTTGCACTTCAAATGTCAAAAGTTGGTAATTTAAAATCAAAGTTACTTCAAAGTTCATACATGTATCTCAGAAAAAATTACAGAAACTCAAAATCATCGGACTATGCGACTTAAACTGTTTAAAACACAGGCAGCAGAGCGTGTGATCAAGATCCGAGAATGGGTGACGTCATTTATTGTTAGCATAGCTGATGCTTTTAATTGTCGGGTTTTTATGTTATTATCTGATAGCTGACTTGGAATTGTGGGATTTATGAGGTGAGTGTTGGGGGATGTGTGTGCGTGGTAGATGGCGGTAGTTAGTCTGGGTTGGGCGCGTCTAAACACTGCCATGACGTGCCAAGTCCTGTCTCTCGCCAGGGGGCGCCACGTGGGTGAGTGGGTGGAGGGTGGGAGGGGGGGGGGACTGAGTCACTCACCACCAATCTACCGAGCATTAGTTCGCTTTGTCGTCTGCTGCAGCTAAATACCATCTACCGATAAAGAAAGTTTACACACGGAGCTGCAGTAAGGATTGGACATGTCCATTATTAATTGTGCGTATTGGAACGTAGCAGTCGTCTGCTAACAGTAACACTAACACTAACACTAACAGCGGCGAGCATGTCGTCTGCCGTGGAATAATAATGTAGCAGACGTCAAAATCAGGAAGTGTGTGTTCTACCTTAGTGATGTCATCATGTGTGGGTGGTAGGTGGTGGATGGGTGGGGAATGAGGAGTGATTCACACAGAAAGGAAAGAGAGACTGCCGGAAAAGCCATGTCGATGTGTAGATAAATGTCGGCTTGGTTAGGCCGCTATTAATCCAGTACTGTTGGTTTGTTTGTTTGTTACTTTTGTTCAGACTGGGTTAATTAGGAGGCATGGGCGATAATATGGCCTGAACGAGTACGTGGCGTATGCTTGTGATAATGTCTATCAGTATGCCCCTATCACACACTACAGCTATGCTCGTTTGTTTATTGTTTGTTATTTTGGTTCAGGCTGGGTTAAATAGGAGTCATGGGCGATAATATGTGCTGAATGAGTCAGCGATGTATGCTTGTGAGTGTGTCTATCTATCAGCAAAACACGTGAGGCCTACAGCTATGCAGCTACATGGCCCAAAAGGACTCAGCAACAAGCTCCAGAATGTGACACTAATGAATTATGTCACCCCTGTTGCCCTGTAAGTGTAAGCTTCGTGCCTTGACCAACATTAATTATTCATGAATCTGTGTGCGGAACCACCACACCTATAATGTGTGTCACCACGCCCGACGTGTGCAACACTGGGTGACACTAATGACTAGTACACACCTACCATTTGTGCGCACCCACCTACCGTATACGATCTAAAACTGCCCGTTTCGCGCACAAAAATCGCTAGGTGTGCGCTCCCTACACACACCTAGCGATTACGATTCGCGAATAAAACCTCAGTTTTAAGGCTAAAAGGGGCCGATTATGATTGCGATTCGTGATTCGAAAAATGAATCGGCCCGTTTTCAGTTTTAAGCGGATCGGGTCGAGTCGCGAGTTTTAGTGCGCGAATCCTATATGGTAGGTGTGTACCAGGCATTACAGACCGCCCCACTCCTCACCCACATCGTCAATGCAGGCTAATCTGTGTTCGACGAGCAGACGACATGCTTAGTGACTCGTGAGGGCAAGGCGTTCCCCAACAAGTGGCCCATGACGTAATCAATTGTTTGCGCGCAAACCTTAGCAACCGATTCCATGATCACTTCCGGTGCTGTTCTTCTTTTGTTGTATGCTCTTAAATGCGTTCCGTCACGGTTAGGTATTATGTATTTGGTTAAGAAATATTTCTCGTGTCTATTTCATTCATCTCCCTCCCGCCCCGCTCTCTCTCTCTCTCTCTCTCTCTCCACCATCTCTGTTCCTCTCACCTTACTCCTTCCCTGTCCCTCTCTCTCTCTCTCTCCACCATCTCTGTTCCTCTCACCTTACTCCTTCCCTGTCCCTCTCTCTCTCTCCCTCTCTCTCCCGCCGTCTCTCCCTTTAGCCCGCCCTTCCTTTTCCCCTTAGCCCCCACCCTCCCTCCCCATCTCTCACTCTCTCCTCCCTCCCTATCTCCCTCTCTCATTCTCTCCCTCTCTCCCATCTCCCCCTCTCTCCCTCTGCCCCTCTCTTCCCCTTTTCACATCTCTCGCTATTTCCCCTTGTTTCCTCCTCTCCCTCTGTCCCTCTCTGTCCCCCTCTCCCTCTCTCCCCCCCCTATATGACTTAGATGTTGTAGGACGTAAAACAACAACAAACAAACAAACAACAACAACTCTCCCTCACTCCCTTCTATCCCTTCTCTCTCCCTCCCCCCTCTTCCCCTTCTCCTCACCCTGTCCCTCCATCCCTACCCCCTTCCCTCTCCCCTATTCTCCTTGCCTCCCCCCTCTGACATTGGCCTACTGCATTTGCATTGTGCAATAACAGCCAGCACACATTGGCCGGACAGCCGGTGTCAGTTCGGACACTCCTCCAACTCCAATCGATAGTTGGTTGTGCCTATTACTGAAGTATACACCTTTACTAATAAGGGAACCGCATAAAGTATGCTACTGTTACTTGGGTCATTTTCAATAACTCCTCATTTCTCTGCAATATTATACTTATTACAATGGCCCCCCTACCTGCTTATGCCCGGTACACACCTCCCGTATACGACCTAAAACTGCCCGTTTCACGACTAAGTTTGAGTTTTAGTCGTTAGGTGTGTGACCCCCTAGCACACCAGAGTTTTGCGATTCACGACTTAAAACTCAGTTTTAGGGCTTAAAACTCTAATCGCAAGACATTCGAAAAATGAATCGGCCAGTTTTACGTCGCGAAACGGGACGGGTCGGCTTGTGAAACACAGTCAGTTTTAGCGCGTGAATCGTATACGGGAGGTGTGTACCAGGCATTATACAACAACATTCATCTATCAGTATCACCTCCACACACACACGCACCACCAACTCGTTTTAACTCATCAATTTCCTCTCAAATATAAATACAATCTATAAATACTGAACCTTAACTCATACCCTCAAACCATGCCTCCTCAAGATGTGAAGAATTTTGTTAATGCCACTCTTTACTAAGGTAAAGCTTGTTTTATTTAATGATGCTTCTAGACCATATTGGTTTTTTTATCATTGGCTATTGGATGTCAAACATATGGTCATTCTAACATAATAATTCTTTGGAGGAAACCTGCTGCCGCCACATAGGCAACTCTTTCTGATAAGCGGCAAGGGGTATATATGTACGTTCCCACAGACAAGACAGCACACACCACAACCTTTGATGAACCAGTTGTGGACCACTGGTTGGAATGGAAAATAGCCCAAACTGCAAATGGGTCCACTGAGCAGGATCGATAGGATAACTTACATCTTCACGGGTGGACACTCTACCGCCTGAGCTACGTCCCACTCTAGCACTCGTTACTAAACAATCACCCAAACACCTCCTGTAGCACTTTGAACAGCTACCCAGACACACACCCCACCCATGGTTGGTTGGTTGTTGGAGTTTTACGTCCTGGCAACATCTAAGGTCATATCAGGATGGATACCGACTTGTGAAAGTGCACACTCATGGCGACTTTATAGTGCTGCCCCACAGGGAGACTAGACCACCAGCACCATGGCCTGATATCCCACTCAGTCACATTATTCTGACTCTGAGCCAGCCAGTCCTTGCCCTATCCTAGCAATGCAAAGCACCTGGCTGGGAAGTGAGAAGTATCAATTTTTATAAGCCATTGGTTTTACTCGACTGCGAATTGAACTCCCGACCTTCCGCCCGGAAGGACTGCGCTCTACGGATTCGGCCACCGCGCCCGGAACACCCACCCATCGGTCATACCTTACTTCATGAATGCCCGGATATCACATCACATGTAATTTGGCCGGTCACCCCAGACTTTGTCCGAGTGTTGCTGTGTCTAACTGCGCCTGCTGCGTTGTGTGGGTGAAAGTCGGTGGGGAGTGTGTGCTCACAGTGGGGTGTTAAGGTCCTGTCACATTACGACGTATGGCGGGAGCGTATTGAAAACCTACGTAAGTCGTGCGGGTGCCGGCCTATGATGACCTTCGGTGAACTTTCGGGTGGGTTTGAGCTTATGTGGAACGTATGAGGAGCGTACGAGGAACGTATGAGGAGCGTACCAGGAGCGTATGTGAGCGTACTGTGAGATGTTTTGATGGCTTTGATTGGCATGTGGAGCGTATGCATAGCGTATGCGTAGCGTATGCTTAGCATATGCGTAGCGTATGCGTAGCGTATGCATAGCGGATGAGCGTATGAGTAGCGCGTATACGTAACCTAAACGGAACCTCGATGTCGAGACCTATGGCATATGCTTTGAATATGCTGTGCATACGCTGTGCATACGCTGTGCATACGCTAGGAGTACGCTCCCATACGTAACTCGTAGGTTATGCGTACGCTACATATGCTAGAGATACGCTAGAGATATGCTGGTGACGCAAGTTGAGCGTATGAAAAACCTATGCCGGCGTATCCCTAGCGTACGAGGAGCGTACGCCGGCATATGAGGAGCATATGCCGGCGTATGAGTAGCGTATGAGCAGCGTATGGGCCATACGCCCTCATAGGTCGAGATTTTGTTAGCATGCACAAACAAATTTGGACGGACGGATTTATGAAAGCGTATGGCGGCGTATACGGCGTATGCCGACGTATATGACGTAACGCGCCTACGCCGCCATACGCTCCCGCAAAAAAACCTAATGTGACAGCCCCTTTACTTGCGCCGTCGGCAGTAATTGGTTATACCCCTGTCACACTACGACGTAACGAGCCAACGTAAGTCTGACGTGCTCATGTTTCGTCATTACGTTGATGTATGTTGGGTTACGTTATGATAACGTCTGAATGATGTTAGACTGACGTCGAGCTACGTCACATTACATCGTGTTATGTTGGCGTGCGCCAAGGTTTTGAACCTGTTCAAAACTTTCGATGTAACTCCAACGTAAGGGTTCACGTTCGCCGTATGTTCTGTACACGTTCGGTGAACGTCAATGACGTTAGACGCTGCTCACTATTTCAAACGCTGCTCACTATGTTCCACTATGTTCCACTACGTTGACCCACATTAAAGCCGGTGGAAAGGTCCACGCGGCGTAATGGGAACGTCAGGAGAACGTACGCCAAACATACGTCCAACGTACGTTCAGCCTTTCGCCACCATTTCATGATGTATGTAACGTCACGTAGCGTATAGGGCGTATGGACGATGGAATAACGTACATAACATTCCGTGAGCATAATTACGTTGTCCTCTCTCGTTGAATGACGCTATCATTACGCTTTACCGACGTTACGCTCTCATCAACTATGCTGCATCCATGTTCAACTTGTGCCCAAATTTGCATACTACGCCGAGAAGTTTGACGTTTTTCACGTTCTCCCTATGCTGACGTCGTTACGTCGTAGTGTGACAGGGCCTTTAGTTGCTGGAATTTTACATCCTGGCACCTCCTAAGGTCATATCAGGAGGGTGCCACCTTTTGACAGTGCACACTCATTGTGACTTTATAGTGCTGCCCCACTGGGAGATCAGGGTAATATAATGAATGTGTTTAAGGCACAACTCTCCGTAATTAAGCATTTTGAGCTAAGAAACATACAATTTCAGTCACTTTACAGGCTGATGTTTACATCACCATTGTTGATTAGACATAAGTTTTCTGTAATTCTTGTTCTAAATATTAAAATGTGAAATGTGTCAACAAAAACTTGTTTCAAATATATATATGTTTCAAATATATAACCAATGTCGGATTAACTCTACCCATTTCCTAGCCCAACAAATGCTATTAACCATAGGAAATAAAGAAAAAACATGAATAAAATGAGTAAAACTGACTCTGTCTATGGCTCTAGTCTAACACTAGTCTGAGTGCCCAGATTTGTCTCAATCTAAATGCAGATGTGCATATTATATTGATGTAAATGCAATGCTGGATAAAAGATTAATATCTTAATTTATTATATATTTTTGTTTTAGTTGGTATTCTATGTTTCAAACAAGAGGTAAGGTGAGCTGAAACTCGCACATTTCACAACTGCACCCAGTGTATTAGCATGTGCCATGTGCTTCTCGCTGGTTTCTTTTTCTTCCAAGCATCCCACAATGCACCGCGCCGCTGGAATGGTGATGTAGTCTATCGGAGCCACGTGGCACCGGCTCTAAAGCCGTGTTCACACGGACGATGTAAATCGATTCGTAGAAAGCGACTTGTATAGTTCGCATCACATTTCTCGTGTGAACGCACGTCTGATGCGGATTAGGGCTGATTCGATTCACGTGATGCGGATCCTGTAAACCACCTAAGCGAGGTAGTCTACGTGAATCGATTCCTGTGATGCGGATAATTTTGCCCGTGTGGACGCAACCGACTTACGTGATGCGGACTAAGCACGTCGATCTATATACTATAATTTGGTCTATGAACCTGCTAGAGGTGCACAGATATTTTTTTTATCATTTATTTTTAGGGTTTCACTGCCCAGCAGAAGTTTTGACCGTTCCAAACCAATACGATTCAGTCATTACATATCTAGGTCGAACCCACACTCTCTGGTGCCAGCATCGTCGAACCCAAAATGGCGCTGGTTAGCCTGGACTTGCTCATGCGCAGATATCGACTTCCGGCCCAAGCAGTGCTTGTGTGTTGTTGTTTTGGGGAGTTTTCAGTCGCATCGGTGCTCGTGTGAACGGATGGCTAATTCGCCTCACCTGATTCGATTTGTGTGATGCGCCTCACATTTTGTCCGTGTGAACACGGCTATAGTCACAGGTTTATATCTATTCTGAGAGCTTGTAGCGGGTCACTCGGTGGTGTGTAGACAGGAGCTGTGGACCTTTAATGGGGTAGACTGAATTTTTAAAACATTATTTCTGTCTCCCAGATAATAAACGATACTTTTTTGTACTAAGCGCCAGGGACAAATGTCAATCCAAATAAAGGCGGGGGGGGGGGGGGGGAATTGGGGTATTTCGCATCACTGGTGTACAATAGGCTGCATATGGTGTTCTCTGTGGCGGAGTGGTTAGAGTGTCTAAAGCCGTGTTTACACGGGCGAGTTAATTCGCTTCATATAAATCGCCTTGCCTAGTTCGCCTCACATTCGCCGTGTAAACGCGACTCTGAGGCGGATTAGGGCTGATTCGCTTCATATGATTCACTATATGTAAACCACCTTGCCAGGTGGTTTATATGAAGCGAACTAGATTTCCGCTTTCAAACTCGGTGCGTGTAAACACGCCGCTACTTCGCTTCATATAAATCGCTTTGTCTAATTCGCTTCACAATTGCCCGTGTAAACACGGCTTTACTTTTGTCTAGGTTGAACTCCTAATCTGAAGGTCAGTGGTTCGATTCCCCGTGCCACCACCTCTGCCAATTTGGATTTCCACTGCTGTGTATAACATACAGTATCATCAAAGGCCAGTTGCTCTCATACCATGTCTATATGGTGTGGGAGGTTAAAAATCCCTTGGATCGGTAAAAGTGTAGACTCGGGCTTTCTATCGACAAACTGTCTAAAGGTGAAAACAAGTCTATTCAGACTTATCCATGATAGGCAGTATAAATCTTCAAGAAAAAAAAGATATATGTGAGATATAACGTATTATATGAATATAAAGGGGCGGAGCATTCTTGTGATATTTCTCTTTTATTATGCATGCTATTTATTTATTTATTTATTTATTCATACACCGGTTCAGCCGATTTACTGCGTTCCGGGACACCTTTTTGTGCGACACCACTCCGGTCACGCGACTGTACATACAGTTGGTGTCACATGAGCCTAGATTTCAAGGCAAATCACTTTTGTGAGTTGGAAGCCAAAAGTGAAACCATTGCAAATAATAGCAGAAAACATTCCAAATAATAGCAGAATCCATGTTCATATGAAGGTTTACATGTTGTGCATTTGTCAGAGTTGAAATACATTTTTGATTTTGATTATATGCAAATTGGGAAAGCTGTTGAAATTAACCGTGTAACATCCATCCATAATTCGCTACACTCGGCTAACAGAAGAAAGAGCAGAAAAGTGTTTTTTGAAGAATTTAATAACAAAAGTAATCATCACCATGGAGGCTGAGCAGATTCATGACTAATGGGTGACAGAGACCCGAATGTTCATCATTTACTGACAGGGGCAGGGACGAGGCAGTACTCAGAGTTCGGAGATTAGCACTAGGAGACAAGCGAAGGAAGATGAATCAGCGCTCACCCCTTAGTTAGAGGGTGGGTGGGCGGGAAGGCGAAGTGCACTGCAGGGTGTGCTGTGAGAAAGTGAGGAGTAGGGGAACAGGCAGATCCAAGGAAGACAGAATTAGACATAGCCTGGTGAGCAAATTACCCATGTTAGCCTCAGCCAACATGACCAACATCATTTTAACACACATCCATGACATCATCGTAGCACACACAACAAACTCAAACAGGATTTGATTGATAATACTAATAGTTAAACCAAAAGATTTGCTCTTTACAAGAAAAAAAGTTGAAAAAAACTGTTTGGGTAGATGTCTGGTATGGTGTTGATATGCAAATTTCCATATTCAAAATCATATAAATATATTGTGGATATATTTTGGGGGATAGATTAAATAATGTATTATACTTAGTACACAGAATCAAAGATAACTATTTGACTTATTACCCCGCAAAAAGAAGCCAAAATCATTCACAATGTAACGTGATAACAAGCGATGTGGTGCAGTTTCTGAGAACGGCCCATATATATATATTGTATTATATTATATATATAATTATATATACCTATGTATTATATAAAGATATTATATATATATATGTGTATATATATGCTAACCACGCATATATATTTATATATATATATATTATATATTATATATATATATATATATATATATATATATATATATCCTTCCCGCGGTGACAGCGTATGCTGGAGTTTGGCTGGGCGCTGAATACGTCGGCGGCGGAATCAGGAACCTCACCGAGCCAACGCGCATATTGCTCAGTCAGGGTTTAACTACAGGGTGGATTATCCTTTGCTTGGGGAGTGGGGACGTGTCCACCTGTGAAGGTGTGGGTCATCTGATCGATTCTGCACCTTTGACCCATTTGCTTTTTGGGCTATATTCTGCTCCAACCAGTGGTCCACGACTGGTTCATCAAAGGCTGTGGTATGTGCTGTCCTGTCTGTGGGAAAGTGAATATAAATGACCCCTTGCTGCTTATCGGAAAGAGTAGCCTATGTGGGGGCAGTGGGTTTCCTCCAAAGAAATATGTCAGAATGACCATATGTTTAACGTCCAATAGCCGATGATAAAAATCAATGTGTTTTAGAGGTGTCATCGTTAAATAAAACAAACTTTCCTTTTTTTCCTTTATTTATACTCACATACTTCATTACAAAGCATATATATATACTATATATAATCTATATAATCTATATAATATATATATAATATATAATATTGAAGTTGGCGAGACTACTCGCCTTGTAACAATTGCAAGCTTGGGCCGATTAACCCGCATTTCGAAATGTGGGCTACTCGCCATGGCAGACTTGCAATTGCCACCATTTGCGAGGCCCCGGGTTTCCGACCGTAAAGCATTGCTAGGAGACGTCTTCTGGCAGCAAGAGGAGGTTGGGCGTTCGGACCGAGACCTATCGGACGTGTTTATGCATGCTCTGATGTTTTAGCCGAGATTTAGGCTTTTTATTGTCGAAATTCTAAACTTGTTTTAACTTAATGATATGGGAGGGGATTTAATATAGGACATGTTTCTACAATTACTTGTTAGTTTGGTTAAGAATAAAGCCGTGAGCTCTTGGAAAGGTAAATTGGAATGTTCCTTGCATTCTTTACTATTCTACAGTCTTCTTGTATATTAACCGCTATGGTCAAACTTGATATTCGATTGCTTTGTATGTAATTAAGGGTGTTATGCCTTATGCAGCTACTTAACCTATCTGCGGGAAGATTATAACAGACATATTAACAGAATTAAGGCAGAGTTCTTTTGGCTGGAAATATGACAGTAACTTAGGCTGATTCACAGCGACAGTGGTAGCAACACTAGCGTGTCTGCTTAGTTCTGGATTAATATAAACACATTAAAAACACCGAAAGGCGGGGGAGAACAACCAGTTAGTTGAAATAACCAAGTAATTGCTTTAGGCCGATAAATGCGAGAAGGGCAAAATCCCGTAGTTAGACGATACTCTGGCTGGTCGCCCTTAGCCCGGGAATGACCACGATGGCGACGGACTACCTGCAGGCGGGACGAGAGGCAGCGGTGGCCCGTGGCAGGCCCAGGAAATTCACATGGAAATAATTATATAAATTAACATGAAGGCTCGCCTCAAGCGAGGGTTGAATAGCCCGATGGTTAAAATATATTATATATATTATATATATTGGTCGTAATGCTTGCGATTCATGGATTCGCCTTCCTTCCCTGACCATTTCACCATTACGTAACCCCCCCCTTCTCCCGGCCTTTATAACCGGCCGCTTCCTTGCTCCTAAGCCACTCGCCTCCCTCCGCCCTGCCTGATCGCACCCTTTTTTCCTTTGGCTCTTCTCCTCGCATCCTCGCCTCCACCCATCTACGCCTCCAGGCTGCGCCACCTATGCCTCACGCACGCATCATCATGCCAGCCGGATCGTGACCCCAAGGTCAGCCCCCAGGCCGCCGAGGAGCACGCCGAGGCAGGAGCACCTCCACCGCCTCACACGACGCAGCCTCCGCGACCTCAACCGCCCCCAGCCTCTAGTCGGAGGCTACCTCCTGGGCTACCGCAGTAGACCCCCGGATGGACGCCCAGGCCGCGGAAATCCAGACTCAGGCGGGCGCCATGGATCGCCTCATGGCTCTCGTTGAGTCTATCGCCCTCGCCCCACCTCGGGCGCCAGCCCCCGCGCAGCTCCCTCACGGACCACCTTGCCGACCTCCTTCAAGAACTCGCCGCCGGGGCCGGGGGGGCGCCAGCACACCCACGCCTCCTGCCCGCCCCCGTGACCCCGGCCCAGGACGTCCACCCCACCTACCAGTGCTACACGAGGCGCAGCCTCTACTCCACCCAGCAGGCCGCCTCCGCGGCCCGCCTCCCGGCTGCCGCACACACCGCCCCCGACCGCTCCCCCATATCCGCGGCTGAGGCGGTCTGGGAAATCCTGGAGTCGGCCGAGGCACAGAACACCGGGCGCCGAAAAGGTATACCCTCCGGATACCTCTTCCCTCATGACCTCATCGAGAGGGGCGCCGAGGGGAAGGCGCTAAAGCACGGCAAGGCTACAATGGAGGAATACAACCTCGCCCTACGCATGCTGGAGTCGCACCCAGCCTTCCCCTCAGACTCCCTCCCCAGACTACTTCACCACAACATGACAGTCCTGAGAGACTTCCCTCGCTCTACGCCTGCGCCATCGCGCCCACCTCCGTGCGCAACGCCATTTCCGGCGCGCGCTCCTGGGTCGAGGCCGCTGGAGGCGTTCCCTCCGCCTTCACCTCGCGCCTCGCGCGAGATGTCTCCCATGGGGGCGAGCGGCGTCCAGCCACGTCGCCCGCCCTGCCCCGCCTCTGACTCCATCCTGCCTCGCGGCCGTTGCCACCCATCTCGGCAGCACCGGGCCCTCGGGTGTCGTCCCTCGGGCCGCCCTCCTCCTCGGGTATTACGGGATGCTCCGGCAATCCAGCCTCCTCTCCCCCGGCCCAGAGGTTTGGGGCAGCCCGCACACCATCACCCGAGCCGACGTCGCGCCCGCCCCCGGGGTCTCCGAGTTACCCACTGGACATCAAAGACCATCTCCCTTCCCTCGGGGGCGGTCGCCCTCTTTGTCCCCGCCTCGCCAGGCCGCACCTTGTGCCCTGTTGCTGCCTGGGCGGCCTCGGTGGCCCTCGTCCTCGCCGCCGATGCTGACCCGGCCTTCATCCTGCCCTCGGGCCGCCCACTGGACCCGCGGACGCTGACATCCATCCTCCGAGGCTCCCTAAAGGCCCTCGGGGTGCCTGCCCCGGACGGCTACACCCTCCACAGCCTCCGCCGGGGCGCGGCCCAGGCTTGCCAGAGGGCGGGAGTCCCCCTCGCTGACATAATGGCGCAGGGGACCTGGACCTCGGATGCAGTCCATGCCTATATCCCCCGCCTCGCCGCCTCGGGCGCCCCTTGAGCCCTCGCCTCCGTATTGGTGGAGGGCTCTTCGGGGCGCCTCCCTCCCCATGACAATTGACACTCGCTCGCTGAACTTTACCCTCTGACACTGTATATATCTATTATTACTTATCCATTCATTATATTGCCATTTACCTCTTATACCTTAAGATATTATATCCACTGATTAACTATTATATTTACTCTCACACACTTTTTGTTCTCTCTTATCCTCATATGCATTGCCCTATTATATTTATTATATATATATTTTATATATTATATATATATATTAAATATGTAATATATTATATATATTTGATATATTTATATATTATATTTATATATTATATAAATTTATATATTATATATTTATATATATTATATATATTATATATATTATATATATTATATATATTATATATATTATATTTATTATATTTATTATAAATATTATATATATATTATATATATTATATATATTATATATATTATATATATTATATATATGCAATAAACTGTCAGGTATTAACGCTACCAGATGCAACATGCCAGGTACTAGACCTTAATGCGTTACTAGCAAATAATGAATTTCACAAGTTACAACAATAGAAATGCACACACAAATATATTGGTAAATGAACTAACATAAAGTATGGCAAAAGCCGGATTTTAGACTGTTTTGCAATATACAAACAGTTACAACTCATAAACAAGAAGCAAGTAAATGATTAAACTCTACCACATTAGGCTTGTGTTTGTTTGTTTCGATTTAAGTCCCAGCAACGTCTAATGCGGGTGTCGACTTGTGACGTTGTGTGTTTGCGGTGATTTTATAGTGCTGCCCCACTGGAAGACCATGCCGCAAGAAGTTTGACCCAAAATTCCTTCAGTTATATTATTCTTATAAGTTATACTGAACCTGCCTGCAGGTATTGCCCCATCTTATTAATACCGAGTGCCAGGCAGGGTGGTGAGAACTTCAACAGAGAAGCATAATTTGCTTAAATATTTGGTTTGACTCGGCCGAGGGTCGAATCCATGACCTCTCATAAGAAGTCCGCATTTATTATTTATTCATATATTTATTCAGCTATCCTATTGGTCTATGTTTCTTAATTTGTTTTAAATGTGTAAAATATTGAATACCATTAGAGCACTTCTGATATATTTACGTATTTTCTAATACAATCAAACCAGATGAGTAGATGTTGTCGTGAGTGTATTCATATTTCAAAACTTTTGGGGTCACATTCCAGCTAAAGTATCACACGCGACCGCATGAAATGGCAAGTATGTTCCACGTCCAGTCATGGACCACCCGTTGGATCCAGGCACTCACTCATTCGCCTGGGCGTGCATCCATATATCACCCTCTGACGTCTGAGCATGGGCTGTGTGGTGGTGGTTGTGGTGGTGGTGGTGGCGGGTTGGGACAGGGCGGGGCGGGGCGGGACAGGGCGGGGCGGGGCGGGGCGGGGCGGGGCGGCGCGGGGCGAGCCGGGGCGGGGCGGGGCGAGGCGGGGCGGGGCGAGGCCATGCGGGGTGGGGCGGGGTGGTGTGGTGTGGTGGTCGGGTGCGGCAGGGCAGGGCGGGGATGAGCAGAGCGAGACGGGGCGTGTTGGGGCGGGGCGTGGTGGGGCGGGGCGTGGTGGGCCGGGGTGGGGCGGGGCGGAGCGGGGCCAGGCGGGGCGTGGTCATTCCTGAATGTGGAGGCTAATTCCACAAATTCCATCAGCCTCTCTGATCATTACCATTGATCGCTGGCACTGACGGCCCCCAACCATGGCCCACGGCCTATTCAATGGGCCTCTCTGGTCACCTAATTATTATGCGATGAGCTGCTTTGTAAGTTGTAGTTTCGCTGGATGGAGAGAGGGGGAGAGTGGGGAGGGGGGGGGGGCGACGAGGATGAGGAGAAGGAGGAGGAGGAGGAGGAACGGGAGTGACTGACTGGTTGGCTGGCCCGCCCGAGCATCGCCTAGTTCCTCCGTTCGCCGCCGTCTGCAGCCGGGCGCTGCCGGGGGCAGGCGCGTGACGTCATCGGCACGTGAGCCGGCAGTCGTCGGGTTCTACTTGAGTGTTGGTCAGACGAAGTGCGCCACCACAAAGGATTAGTCCATCCACAGTTCGCAAGGTAAGTGAAGATTCTCTCTTCTAAAACTAAAAGACGGCCAGTCCGCCACACACACCACACACATCACGTACACACACACACACCACACACACATCACGCAAACACACATACAAGGACAGTGGCGAACAGATAAACTATGGATTTAAATACACTGTGGATATGTTATGTTACTTTCAGTATCTTGCTCATCACGTATTGGGCAATGGGAATAACTCATGGTGAGAATGGGAGTGGATCGGGGTGTGTGTGTGTGTGGGGGGGGGGCTGTGTGGGGAGTGAGGAGGAGGGGGGGGGGGGACTTTCGCTTTATAACCGCCGGGTCAGGAGGGAGGATAGACCTATAGGTGTGCACCATGAGCTGTTGACGGCTGCTTGCGAGCTGGGTTTTTGTTGTAGTTTCTTTGTTTTCTTAATGCGTTTTTTTGTTGTTGTTTTTTTAATGTGTTAAATCGGTATTTCCAAAACTATTTAAAAACGCGTCGCTGCCAGGCGCCAGAGAAAGAGAGATGTGATGTAATGTGTTTGTTTCTGACAAGGACTCAACAATGCCGCTACGCTAGTAGTACCCGGTGCCGCATTTTCAGTGTGGGGAGTGAGGAGGAGGGGGGGGGGGGGACTTTCGCTTTATAACCGCCGGGTCAGGAGGGAGGATAGACCTATAGGTGTGCACTATGAGCTGTTGACGGCTGCTTGCGAGCTGGGTTTTTGTTGTAGTTTCTTTGTTTTCTTAATGCGTTTTTTTGTTGTTGTTTTTTTAATGTGTTAAATCGGTATTTCCAAAACTATTTCCAAAACTATTTCCAAAACTATTTCCAAAACTATTTAAAAACGCGTCGCTGCCAGGCGCCAGAGAAAGAGAGATGTGATGTGATGTGTTTGTTTCTGACAAGGACTCAACAATGCCGCTACGCTAGTAGTACCCGGTGCCGCATTTTCAGCCGTGCGCCAGTTTCAGCCGTGCGAATAGACTCAAACTCAAGGCATTGCCAATGGTCTTGAGCAATCTTCATACAGAAAATACAGAAAAAGTGAAATATCTCTAAAACCACACCGTCTATTAACAAATCGCTTGGTACACATATAGAAAACATCTTTACCAAACACATTATATTAAATTTATAAGGTTAGTGACTCACGACCATTGATAATGCCTTGAGTTTGAGTCTATGCGCACGGCTGAAACTGGCGCACGGCTGAAACTGCGACACGGGCCGCCCCCTGTTGTCTAACGGAAACCTGCCAATGACACCCACTTTATATTATTTTTTTTTTTTTAAAGTCGATCTGTGCGCATGTACGGTGTAGTGCCATGATGATGTTTGATGATGGGTGTGCATCTGTTGTTATCTAGGGAAATTTGTCTGACCAAAACCATTCATTCTATCTCTCGTCGTGATTCAATGTGTTAACTGTTATGTTAGTTGTTACACTGTTAGTTGATGTTACCAAATAGAAAGTTTCGCGCGTGTGTGTGACTTTTTTACTTTCCTTCTTCTTGTGTTCCCCATGTGCCTGCTCTTTCAGCCACCGCCGGTGTCTGCTGGGCGGGGTGCCGGTGTCTGCTGGGCGGGGTGCCGGTGTCTGCTGGGCGGGGTGCTGGTGTCTGCTGGGCGGGGTACCGGTGTCTGCTGGGCGGGGGACCAGTGTCTGCTGGGTGGAGTGCCGGAGTTGCTGGGCAGAGTGCCGGTGTCTGTTGGGCGGGGTGCCGGTGTCTGCTGGGCGGAGTGCCGGTGAGGCTGGGGCGGTGGGATGGGGGGTACCCGTTGTCTGCTGGCAGGGTAGGTGGTGTCTGCTGAGCCGGGGGTGCCGGTGTCTGCTGGTGGGGTGGTCGTGCGGCCAGGCGGGGCAGCGAGCCGACCTCCAGCGGGTCTGCTTGGTGGGGTGCCGGTGTCTGCTGGGCGGGGGGTACCGGTGTCTGCTGGGCGGGGGACCAGTGTCTGCTGGGTGGAGTGCCGGTGTCTGCTGGGCGGAGTGCCGGTGTCTGCTGGGCGGGGTGCTGGTGTCTGCTGGGCGGGGTGCCGGTGTGTGCTGGGCGGGGTCCCCGTGTCTGCTGGGCGATGTGCCGGTGTCTGCTGAGCAGGGTGGCGGTGTCTGCTGAGCGAGGTGCCGGTGTCTGCTGGGTGGGGTGGTGTCGGCCAGGCGGGGCAGCGGGCCGACCTACCAGCGGTGTCTGCTTGGCAGGGTGCCGGTGTCTGCTGGGTGGGGTGCCGGTGTCTGCTGGGCGGGGTGCGGTGTCTGCGGGGAGGGGTGCCGGTGTCTGCTGGGCGGGGTGCCGGTGTCTGCTGGGCGGGGTGGTGTCGGCTGGGCGGGGCGGCGAGCCGATGTGCCGGCGATGTCTGCTGGGTGGGGCGGCGGGCGGAGAAGAGGGCCCAGCCTGCCGGCGTGTGGGAGGAGTGAGAAGTATCTCTGGAGGTGGAGGTTGGAAGGTCTGACTACTCAAGTCATCTATTTGAGTTTGAGATACACACAACACCTCCACACACACATCACCTCCACACACATCACACACACCACCTCCACACACACGTCACCTCCACACACACCACCTCCACACACACCACCTCCACCCACATACCACTTACACTCACCACCTCCACACACACATCACCCCACACACACCACCTCCACACATCACAAACACACACCACCTCCACACATGTCAACGCACACACCACCTCCACACACCACCTCCACACACACAACCTCCACACACACATCATGTACACACATCACCTCCACACACACCCCATCCACACACGCACATCTCCACAACCATCTCCGCACACACCACCTCCACACACACCACCTCCATGCACATCACCTCCACACACATCACCCCCCCTGCGACTCACACACCAGCTCCACACACATCACCTCCACATACACACATCACTCCCACACACACCACCTCCACACACAACACCTCCACACACCCCGCCTCCACACACACATCCCCTCCATACACACCACCTCCACACACACATTCACACACACACCACCACCACCACACACATGCCAACTCCTTGCTACCCAGAGCGGTTCATTACACATACCACTCACATGCTGGGCGACTGTTGAGTCCTCCTCTTTTTTATTCCTGGTTGCTGTTGTTGCGTCATCCAGTGAGCGCTCTCCAGCCGTGCTCCAGCCTCCCTGGTGTGTCCTCCAGCATCCCTTCTACTCACCCCCCCCCCCAACTCCTTCTCTCACTCTCCCCTCCCCCCTACATGCCACTCTGAGTCTGGCCTGCTGAGGTGTTTTGAATCCACCAGCTAACTTTGTACCCCGTACCGTATCACCAAGACCAGACGGGATGGCCGAATGAGTTGAGCGTGGAGTCAAACCAATGACTTACAAAATTGATACTTGTCACTTCCTAGCCAGGCGCTCGGTATTATTAGGATAGGGCAAGGACTGGTTGGCTCAGTGTCAGGATAATGTGACTGAGTGGGATGTCAGGGCATGGTGTTGGTGGCCTGGTCTCCCAGTGGGGCAGCACTATGAAGTTGCCATGGGTGTGCAATGTCAAAAGTCGGCACCCGTCCTGATATGACCTTGGATGTTGCCAGGATTTAAAACTCTAACAACAAACCAACCAATCACCGCCACACACAGTGTTTTGTAATCAATCACCAGGGGCCAAATGTATGAAGCCGGGTTAGCGCTCCAAACCAGTGGTTAGCGGGGATCTCCGGGTTACCGGCGAAAAGTCGCAATGTATGTGGCCGGGTTAGGCAAACACTATGAGCTTACCGTCGCCTACACTAACACCAAGACATATCAAGTTTACCATCGGTGTTAGGGACCGATTAGGCCCAAATCTATTCAATGCGATCATATTTAACAGAATTACATACGCAATAAGTGAAATTTCATCAAATTAACCCTAAAATCGAAGCGATATTAACGCCACGGCTACATCGGCGTCGATATTCATATTGTCGAATCGACGAATGTAAACAGAACAAATCGCCACCGCCACATCGACGGCAATATATTACCGATTAGACCCAAATCTATTCAATGCTATCATATTTAACAGAATTACATACTCAAATCATGAAATTTTATTAAATTAACCCTAAAATCGAAGCGATATTAACGCCGTGCGTACATCGGCGGTGATATTCATATTGTCAAATGCAAACAAAACAAATCGCCGCCGCCGAATCAGCAGCCATATTGTCAAATAGCGTTACTCGCCGACAACAGGCTCAGAGGGATTTGCCAAATCTATAAAAAAAAAAAAAAAACGCCGTTCCAAGTGTTGTGCATGTTCAAAACTTCTAACTGATCGGGCCGGATATCAACGGATATGCAATGGACACAAACCGGGCTTTGCCGGATATCAACGGACTTTGTTTGGTTTCTTTCCGTTTCCTCCAATCCGGTGATGTCTGACAGGGCCTTAAGGCATTCCTTTCACTCAGTCGGGGTTTGAACCCACCGTTTTAGCACTGGGTTAAAACGGGCGCTCAACTCATTCAACTAGCACCTCTGGTTTTTGTCGTCCTGCTTCCTGGTTGTCTAATCGTGCTCTTTTCACACACGATAGTCAGGTATAAATTACTTGTCTGGGTTTTCCGCGAAGCTTGAGGCGCTGTGTGTGGCCGTCTAGGATTAGGTAACTGCAACCCAACCATTGCCACATTGGATCTCACCCCCATGGAAGTTTTAAAGTTGCACAGTCCGATGAAATATGAACGTTTCAAAACCAAAACAATTATCTAGATTTGATTTTTACATATCTAACTTAGATACTGATGCACTTATTGAACATTTGTTTCTGGGTAGAAGGGAATACTGAGTCAATTTAATAGAACATGTTACTGTAGAGGTATATGGTGTCAGAGTTTTGGCAAGGTGCCAAAACTAATTTTCCATGTTTGCATTTCACATATCTCAAAAGTTTACCATTTAAAATAAAAGTAACTTTAAAATAATGTAAAATAGATACTAGTGATTGATCTAATATATTTATCTCAGAGAAATTACAGAAACTCAAAACCATCGGACTATGCAACTTTAAGTACAGATAGAGGAGGGATAGATGGTTAAGTGACGTCATGAATGTGTGATAGTTGGCCATTTTGAAAGCATGTCTACTCACTTTCTCCTTATTAACTGGTGAGTGGGTCGATTCGATAACTGTCCAATTCTTTCTGATTAATAACAAAATCCCAAATGCAGTAAATCACGGCAACAGGTAGTCGGAAAAGGTAATGGTGACGGGAAACAATACATAATAATGATACTGTTAACAGTGATGTCTTATGGCATGGGCAGTTCAACCACAGATCATACTAACAAGGATTTTATGTCGCCCCTATCATCGCTCATTAACACACTTTTCCCATAGACCTATTTCAATGTTAACAAACAGTGTGTATGCGCGCGCAGCTTGGCTGCAGAACGAAGGCACACTGCCACGGAGTTTGCCGGTACGTGCAGTGCAAAACGTCAGTTTTAGTCAAAATTAATAGAAATCCAGAAGCCTAACCGTATAAATTTAATATAATCTTTTTGGTAAACATGTTTTCTATGTGGGTTCCAAGCGGGTTGTGCCTAGGTCGTGTGCTTTTAGAGATATACATTTTTTTCTGTAAGAAGATTGCTCACGGCCATTGACAATGCATTGAGTTTGCCGGTATGCGCAGTGCAAAATGTCAGTTTTAGTCAAAAGTAATAGAAATCCAGAACCTTAACCTTATAAATTTAATATAGTCTTTATGGTAAAGATGTTTTCTATATGTGTGCGAAGCGATTTGTTTCTAGATGGTGTAATTTGAGAGATATTTGACTTCTTCTGTATCAAGATTTGCTCACGGCCGTTAACAATGCATTTGAATGGAAGTGTCCCTGGCAAACTGGTGTGCCTCGGAATCCGCATCACCGGCAAACAGCGTCAGTGTACGTGGCCGGTGGGGCGTGTTCGTAGGCTGGACACGGACAGTGTGTTGGCAAGGTTAATGGTGGTGATATTAGGCCAAATATAAAAAAAAGTTGGCGATCGTCGTTTTGACATAAAAATCTGGGTCGGGCGGGCGGTTTTTATTTTTATTTTTCCTTTTTTATTTTTATTTTTCCTTTTTTATTTTTTTGTGTCGACCGGATGCGGTCGCCGAATCGGTAGAGTGCAGACCTCCCGTGCGCACGGTCGGGAGTTCAATTCCCGGTCGAGTCAAACCAATGACATACAAAATTGATACTTGTCGCTTCCTAGTCAGGCATTAAACATTACCAGGATAGGGCAAGGATTGGTTGGCCCAGTGTCAGGATAATATGACTGGGTTATCTATCAGGTCATGGGGCTGGCAGCCTGGTCTCCCAGTGGAGCAGTACTAGAAAGTCGCCATAAATGAGCACGGTCACAAGTTGGTACCCGTCCTGATATGGCCTTGGATGTTGCTAAAATATAAAACTCCAGCAACCAACCAACCTATGCCAGAGAATATATCACCTCTACCCACTTCCAAGTAATACGTAACTATGTTGCACATATTTGTGGCGGGGATTTTTCAGGCACGGGCGGGGACGATCACCAATATATTTTGTTTGGCCTTAGCGCGGCGATGTACCCCTGACCAAACAACCAACCTGACGACCGGATATGGTGTCCGAATCGGTAAGAGCACAGGCTTCCCTAGATAAAAGATTCACCCTGTACTTCTGGTACACCGGTGAACGACAACGTAGTGTAAATATGGGCGAAAATAGCTTTAGTATGGAAGAGGAAGTAGAATGCCTGGCACCAGTGTCAAATGGTTACTTATATCGGCACAGAGTTGGTGAAATGGGAGAGAATGCAAAAAGACAACGTGGCGGCCATAGAACGCTGTCGGTTTCACTTTTAAAGTCTATTAAACTGCATGTTTTATTACATTTTTCAACTCAAAGGTAGCAGGGAAATATAAAAACATATATAAAGAATAAATATTGCTTCTTAAATTAAGACATTATTCACTCAATTAATTTCCCCAACATGTCGAAATTCTTCGCCAGCTTTTCTAATGGGTTGGTTTTCACCCCTGTACTGTCAGTATGGGGTGAATCTTTTATCTAAGGCTTCCCGGGCGGAAGGAAGATCAAGTCTCGCGATTCCCGGTCGAGTCAAACCAATGACTTACTAAATCAATGCCTGTCACTACCTAACCTGGTACTTGGCATTACTAGGATAGGGCAATGACCGGTTTGCTCAGTCAGGATAATGTGACTGAGTGGGAAATTAGTTCATAGTGCAAGCGGCTTGGTCTCCCAGTGGGGGCAGCACTATAAAGTCACCATGAATGCGCACTGTCACAAGTCGGTACCCATCCTGATATGACCTTAGATGTTGCCAGGATATGAAACTCCAACAAACAAACAAACAACAATAACAAACGTGGGAGAAGAATGGCATAGCTCCCCGCCCCGCCCCCCTCCCCCCACACACACCCACCCCTCGCCCACACACCCACACACCCAACACACACCAGACCGTCCCTGCCCAGAGGCCATTCATTGGTCGCCGTGGACATGACTTTATTGACTATGGATGTTGCACCATGTAGCCTCAGGCCAAATGAACCAATACATGCACCGAGCCTATACCCAGTCACCATAATGGGATGTACTTTCACTAAGCTTCCATCGACCATTTTTTTAATTACTGAAATGTATAATTCTCGATGTCGGACATCTGGGCACTTATTGCGTTCACAACGCGCGAAGGGTAAAACAAATGCCACTGTCATAGAGACAACATTAAAACTACCCCAGCTATCACAGTACTTTCGGCTTTTTGGTGCTTTTAAAGTAAATTTCTCTTGTTTCTATTAAATAGTACAGATCTTTCTCTACAATTTCACATTCAGCTTTTTTTTAATCAGCCAATTTGAAGTTCTTGAATTTATTTTGCGAAAATAGTTTTTGAGGCCATGATCTGGTAAGGCTAACACTGGCACTGACAACTCAGAATATCCTAACTTTCACTATTATCCCTGTTTTTAATATTTTCAGAGTAAATTGCTCTTAGGTTAAATTAAATACTTCAGATCTTCCTCTTCAATGGCGCATTAAGATATTTTTAATCGATCCAATGAAAGCTTTTAAATTCATTTTGCAAAAATAAATGCTCCGCATAGACATAGCATTGCTGCAGCACAAATCACTGCGGTGTTTTCCCCTTTGCGGGCTCATTTACGGGGTTGTGACGACATCGAGAATAGCGACACGACCTACCGACTGTTGCGTTGTGTCTTTAGTTATTGTGTCACTACGTGGTAGTTGTTGGTGGCGGTGGTGGTGGTGGGGGAGGAGGGGATGAGAGTTTGTGTTTATTTGCTCAATTTGTGACGGTAAATTGTTGGTAATGTGCGCATACATACATACATACATACATACATACATACATACATACATACCAGGGGCGTAGCTCGGCATACACGCATATGCCAAAACGTCCACATCGTATCGTTTTGTCATAAAATAAAAATAATAATAAAGAGAGAGAGAGAAAGGAGGCATGTAGTAGTCCGGAGTGTCGAAAACTCAAGTCTAAAATGTGTCAAATCCGCCAGCTTAAGCTTAAGCGGCCCCCTGAACCCCCTGTCGAAATTAGGAGTACACATCGTTAAAGGTCTAGCTACGCCCCTGCATACATACATACATACATGCACAACCGCGTCTGGCACCGCAGGGCAGTCCTGCTGGCGCATCGTGAGGGCCGGACCATGTGCATATATAGGCGTGGTGCTGACAGGTATATCATTACATGTGTTATGGGTCGTGCGTCACAGATGAGGGCAGTGACATTGGACTCTGGCATGACCTTAGACACATAGGTGCGCACGAGCTAAATGTTTTGTGGGAAACTTTTGGTGGGAAGCTTTTAACAGACGGGATGGCCTAATGAGTTAGAGCGTCCGTCTCTCGTGTTGGGGGATCGAGGGTTCGAACCCTGGTCAAGTCAAACTTTAAAATTGACACTATATCTTGTCACTTCTTAGCCAGGTGCTCGGTATACCAAACAGTGAGCAAATGGTAGCCGTCCTAGTAATAGACACACTCAAGTACACATATATACAGTCAAACCTCTCTAACCGACCACCTCTACAGATCGACCACTTCCCTATATCGATCGCTTTATTTGGGCGCCAAATGATGACCCATAAAATACCATTGTAATGATTTTGTTTAACTCCCTAAACCGACCAGCTCCCTAAATGAACCATTTAAAGTCGGTCCCGACCAATTTGGGGAGGTTTTACTGTGTATGGTATTTTACGGATACACTTATCACGTGACCTATGTGCGCATGACTGACTACTCCAGGCTTTGATCTTTGACCCCCACTGACCCATCAGTCTCCCTCATTACCATTCAGTCACCCGCCCCAAGCAGACACAGCTAACTGAGGGTTAGTTCACATCGTGAGCTGGTTTTTTCCCCCTTCTTATTGGAAACGCCGACTACTGACAACCGGAGAACAATCGCTGTCAATGGTGACCATCTGGAGAAGGTATAAATAGCATCTGACGCCATCCACGCGGCATCTTTGTGTATTTAAAAAGAAACAACCAAAAAACGAAAAGAAACGGACAAACTATTTGCGGAGGAGTGGAATTTGGGTGGTGACGTTTTGTGGTCTGTTCAATAACTGAAATATGTGAGTGGTTGGGGGTTTTACGTCCTGGAATCATTTGAGAACCGTCGTGTGACAGTGCACACTCAGTATTGTGACTCAATAGGACAGCCCCATTGGGATACAGTGTCACCGGCATCATGACCCGATACCCCACTCAGTCACGTTATCCTTAAGCTCAGCTCTCTGTGGCGGAGTGGTTAGAGTGTCTGACATTTTTCTAGGTTGGACTCCTAATCTGAAGGTTGGTGGTTTGATTCCCAGTGCCCCCCCCCCCCCCCCACCTCTGGCAATTTGGATTTCCACCGCTGTGTATAACTTACAGCGTCATCAAAGGCAAGTTGCTCTCATACCATGTCTATGTGGTGTGGGAGGTTAAAAATCCCTTGCGTCGGTAAAAGTGTAGACTTGGCCTTTCTATCGACAAACTGTCTAATGGTGAAAACAAGTCTATTCAAACTTATCGATGATAGGCAGTATAAATCTTCAAGAAAAAAAAACCAGGCCTTGTAGAGTGCAAGGTGACCATTTTGCTTTTTGTTTGGTTTATTGGGTTTAACGTCTTAGCTATCTAACTCCATATTATTACTAGGATGGCTACCGACTTGTGACACTGACAGTGCGCACTCGAGACAGTCTACACTGCTGCTCAAATGGCATGCCGCGCCACCGGCACCATCACGCAGCGATATTCCACTCAGTCACAATATTTAGGAAATAGAATGGTGCTTAGAGAAACTTGGTTTGGTCAGTGCGTTGAGTCGCCTTGTTGGGATTGCTCGTTGCCGGCCGCGGTGTCCGAATCGGTAGAGGGTGGGCCTCGCGTGCTGGTGATCGGGAGTTTGCTTCCTAGTCAAGTCAAACCAATGACTTATAAAATTAATACCTGGCACTCAGCATTAATAAGAAAGGACTGGTTAGGTCAGTGTCAGGATAATGTGACTGAGTGGGTTATCGGGTCATGGTGCCAGCGACTGGATTTCCCAGTGGGGCAGCACTATAAAGTTGCCATGAGCGCGCACTGTGACAAGTCGGTACCCATCCTGATATGACCTTAGATGTTGCCAGGACGAAAAACTCCAACAACCAAACAAGCTGGGGGCGTGGGGTCGCCGAGACATTAGTGCGACCGTTTCCGGCGGCCATTTTCTCAACGCGGCGCATGTCAAACCTGCCCCCGCCACTCAAAATTCGTCATTTCCGGTCGGCGAGGGCGAGGGTGAGGCGGGGGGGGGGGGGCGCCGCGCTGCCGCACATGTGCAGAGCGAGCGGCGGCCACCTGGCGGGCGGTTCAGTTATCAGATATCACTGGGCCGCCCACCGCTACTCGTAATGAGGTACCGCGAGTGTCCGCTAGGTGGTGAACTGTACACTGACAAATCACACACACCCTCCCCCCCCTCCACCCCCCCCCCCACCTTATCCACCCCAGTTCCCCCATGCACACAAAGGCATAAACTAATTTTGTTCTAAAGCTGCATAGTCCGATGAAAGCATCACATTTTTGGAGCCAAAACAGTTATCTAGATTTGATTCCACATAAATACTGGTGCACTTATTAAGCATGTTTTGCTGCGTGAGATGGATGGAACATTTGGTGCATTTAGTAGAACTTGTTGTTGCTGAAAGCTATGGTGTGCGAATTTCGTCAAACACGCCAGCATTAATTTGGCATGTTTATTTTTTCAAATATCTCCAGGATAAGCCATTTTAAAGCAAAGTTACTTCAAATTAAAGAAAGGTTTTGCTTGTTTGTTTGTTGTTGTTTTACGTCCTAGCAACATCTAAGGTCATATCAGGACGGGTACCTACTTGTGACAGTGCGCACTCATGGCAAGGAGTAGTTAGCTCAATGTCAGGATAATGTGACTGCGTGGGATATCAGGCCATGGTGTTGGTGGCTGGTCTCCCAGTGGGGCAACAATATAAAGTCGCAATGAGTGCGCACTGTCACAAGTCGGTATCCATCCTGATGTGGACTTAGATGTTGCCAGGATGTTAAATCCCAACAACAAACCAACTATATATATATATGGGGTTTTAGGGTGTCTTTTTTTAGCAATTGCGAAATAATGCGAAAATCATCATCGAATCATTAGTAGGGGGAAGAAACAAAGTGATGGCATTTTGGGCCTCTGGAGCATTGTCAATGTCGGACATCCGGGCACTTTTTACTCTCACAACGCTCGAAGGGTAAAACAAATGGCACTGTCATAGAGACAGCATTAAAACTACCCTAACTATCACAGTAATGTGTGCTTTTTGATGCTTTGAAAGCAAATTTCTCTTTTTCACATTCAGCAGTTTTTTTATCAGCCAATTCTAAGTTCTTGAATTTATTTTGCGAAAATAGTTTTTGAGGCCATGATCCGGTAAGGCTAGCACTGGCACTGACACTCACAATACCCCAACTTTCACTATTATCTATGTTTTTAATACTTTCAGAGAAAATTGCTCTTAGGTTGAATTGAATTCTTCAGATATTCCTCTTCAATTGCACATTAAGTTATTTTTAATCGACCCAGGAAAGCTTTTAAATTTATTTTGCAAAAATAAATGCTCCGCATAGACATAGCATTGCTGCAGCACAAATCACTGTGGTGTTTTACCCTTCACAGGCTAGTTTCTGGGGATGTGACGTCACGCCGACATAGAGAATGGCGCCTGCGCACTCTGCACTTCCGTTTATTTCTGGCATACACACACCTTCCATTTATATCGCCCAGTGGGACTGGCCATTCACCGATTAGATATCGCAAAAGCGAACTTCCCCCTGTAACCATGCCATGTACAAGTGTTTTATCGGTACCTATGTGCAGCTCCCCAATGTTTGTTTGTTTGTTTGTTGTTGTTTTATGACCTAGCAACATCTAAGGTCATATCAGGACGGGTACCGACTTGTGACGGTGTGCACTCATGGCAACTTTATAGTGCTGCCCCACTGGGAAATCAAGTTGCTGGCACTATGACCCGATATCCCACTCAGTCACATTATCCTGACACTGAGATAACCTGTCCTTGGCCTATCCTATTAATGCCGAGTGCCAGGCTAGGAAGCGACAAGTATAAATTTAGTTTGAATCGACTGGTAAGCCAACTCCCGACCTTCTGCCAGGGAGGCTCACGCTCTACCGACTAGGCCACTGCGTCCGGTCAGCTCACCAATGAGAATTTGGCTGAACCTTCCAGAAACCTGCTACTAGTATTAATGGGGTGAGGGTATCTTATTCTTCGGGGGACCAGACGGGATGGCCGAATGAGTTAGAGCGTCCGTCTCCCATGCTGGTAGATCGTGGGGTCGTGGGTTCGAGTCCCGGTCGAGTCCCGGTCGAGTCAAACCAATGACTTTAAAATTGATACTTGTCGCTTCCTAGCCAGGCACTTGGCATTATTAGGATAGGGCAAGGACTAGTGTGCTCAGTGTCAGGATAATGTGAATGAGTGGGATAGCAGGTCATGGTGCCGGCAGCCTGGTTTCCCAGTGGGACAGCACTATAAAGTCGCCATGAGTGCGCACTGTCACAAGTCGGCACCCATCCTGATATGACCTTAGATGTTGCTAGGACGTAAAACAACCACAAACAAACAAACTATTCTTCGGGGTGGGGAGTGGGACGTAGCTCAGGTGGTCGTGTGTCCACCTGTGAAGCTGTCGGTCATCCGATTGATCCTTCTCAGTGGACGCATTTGTAGTTTGGGCTATTTTCCATTCCAACCAGTGGTCTACAATTGGTTCATCAAAGGCTGTAGTAACTAGTATGTGGTTTCCTGTCTGTTGGAAAGTGCATATAAAAGACCCCTTGCTGCTTGTCTGAACGAGTAGCCTATGTGGTGACAACAGATTTCCCCCAAAGAAATATGTCAGAATGATGATATGTTTGACGTCCGATAGCTGATGATACGATAAAAAAAGAATCAATGCACTCTAGAGGCATCACTAAATAAAACAAGCTTTACTTGTTTATTTCTAGGGGTGGTCAATGAAGTTCAGTGTCCGGTACAATGCTTTATTTTCTGCCAATTCTCAGCCAAGTTATTGGTCAATGGAGAAGATCTAGATGATTTCAACCAGCAAACCATCTGAAAACTGTAGTGAAAGAACACATGTTGTTGGGTAGTCACTGGTAGTCACTCAATGTAGAGCATTTTCTGTGGAAAAGGTCTTAAATGTTATAGAGGATTTCCCCCAACAACATACCTTCTGATGGTAGCGTATGAGAACTAATGTTGTAGGTAGCAGTAGTTCAACGCGCATGCTTTGTAGAAAAGGTCTATTAGCCAACTTTATGTGGTTTTCCCAAGTAGCCAGCCTACCATGCCTATTTGAAGCCTGAAGCTAACATTTGCTCCAATTATTTCCTTTAAACAGGACTTGTTATCTTTTAAATATTTTTATTGAAGATTTATGCTGCCTATCATGGATACGTCTGAATAGTCTTGTTTTCACCATTAGACAGTTGGTTGATAGAAAGCCAGAGCGTACACTTTTTACCGACCCGATGGGTTTTTAACCTCCCACACCACATAGACATGGTATGAGAGCAACTGGCCTTTGATGATGCAGCGGTGGAAATCCATATTCAGCGGTGGAAATCCATATTGGCAGATGTGATGTCATGGGGAATAGATTATTGTGTAGTGTGTATGACAGCAAATTCAAAGTACGCTGTTTTTTTTTGCAAATACAGTGATACCATTTTAATATGGCTAAGTAATTGTGCTATTAATTCGTTGCTGCATGAGGGACTGTACAGATACTTGGAAATATTGACTAGATTTAGTTGAAAGTGGCTATGAATGTGCATTACTTTTAGTTTGTAGCGCTTTGAGTTCAGCTCTCCAGTCGATGCCTTGGAAGGAGCAACCCCAAGAGAGGAAAATAGTTTAATTTCTTAATTATTTAAAGAGTAAATTTGAACCTTTCGCAGTGGCTTTCATATCATAATTCCATAACAGCGCAGCGGTTTGCTTGCTAATGGGGATTATTTTAGCTTCGGTGTGATTCATGATTATTTCAGCGGCAGAATCTGATCAATTTGTCAGAGTGTGTTGTTTGTTCTCTGACATCAGTTTGCCATATCTCACCACGGTTGTGCTGACTAACACAAGTTGTCTCAGGTAAGCATACGAACTTAATTACACCATACATACCCACCCCACCCCCACCATCCCCCCAGAACACCCCTCCCCACACAAAAAAAAACAACACAAAAAACAACTAACTCTATTACATGGACAGAAAAATTAGGTGCAGACTATGAGTATGAATAATACTAACCAGCCACATTCACTCATGGTACTTGTTTGTTTGTTGTTGCTTTACGTCCTAGCAACAACTAATGTCATATCAGGACAGGTACCGACCTTGTAACAGTGCCTACTCAATGTGACTTTACAGTGCTGCCCCACTGGGACTGGGAGACCACGTCACCAGCACCATGACCCGATATCCCACACAGTCACATTATCCCGATACTGTGCTAACCAGTCCTTGTTCTAGTCCCAGACTTGGTAGCGACAAATAATCAATTTTGTACCGGTAAGTCATTGGTTTTGACTCGGCTGGGGTTCGAACTCCCGACCTTCTGCATGGGTGGAAGCCTGCGCTCTGCCGATTGAGCCATCGCGTCTGGTCTCTCGTGGTGTTTGTGTGCAGTAGCTTTTGGTTATGCGAACACATCTTTAAGGAATTATTCAACATCATTGTTTAGCACCCCGCGTGGAGCCCCCCCCCCCCCCGGCCCCCATTCCCGCCCATACACTCTCCCTCCGCGCCGCCCCACACCCACACCCACTCACACCCACTCACACCCACTCACACCCACACATCCACCCACACCCACCCACACATGCCCACACATGCCCAAGAGTCAGCATCGGTATTTGTTCAAAAACTGAACCCGAGTACATTACACCCAGGTTGCCCCGCTGCATCCCGCAATCCGCATCCCACCGCATCCCACCGCTGACCGCATCCCACATCCCACATCCCGCCGTATCCCGGCTCCTGCCGCATCCCGCCGCGTACCGCATCCCACCCGACGCCTACCGCATCCCGCCCGCCGCCTCCCGCGCCTACACCCTCCCGCCACCCACCACCGTATCGCGCATCCCTCCGCATCCTCCCGCATCCTGCATCCCGCCGTCTTCTCGACTGACGGTCGGGTCGGTCTTAAAGCTGCATAGTCCGATGAAATATCAAATTTTCAAAATGAAACTAATTATCTAGATTTGATCCTACATATCTAACTTATATACTGATGCACCTATTAAGCATTTGTTGCCACATAGAAGGGAATGGTGAGTTAATTAATATAATCTGCTACTGCTGTCAGAGTTTTGGCGTGCTTGCCAAAATTACTTTTACATGTTTGAACTTCAAATATCTCCAAAGTTAGCCATTTAATCCAAAAGTTACTTGAAACTAAAGTAAGATAGATTATAACCATCAACCTAATAATATATTTATCTCAGAAAATGACAGAAACTCAAAATCATTGGATTATGCAACTTTAAGGCCGCAGGTACTACATACGCTTACTTTACGAGCTGCTCGTAGTACCCCGGTAATTAGTTGTTTGTCCGACAGGAGCGCCCCCTGCCAACCTGTTCAGAACTAGGGTTCTTGATGGCGTCGCCAGATGGAAATCAGTATGAGACGGGCGGGAAAGATGAGCGTCTACAAATGTCACGTAGGCAGCTCGGGGCACCGATAGAGGACGGGGGACGCGGGGGGTGGGAGGCTATAATTGTACTGTAATTAGATCAATTAAAACTGGTACTAGGGTGCACTGTGAAAGCTGAGCCAATACTAGAAATCTCATGCTTTCAGAGGGCTTTTAGTTAATGTAGCATACGCATAGTTTGTAGAGTTGCTCATGGGTATCTATTTTTGTTGTAATCCCACACAAAAATCCATTGTATATAATTATAAATATATTATATACATATATTATTTACATATATTATATAAATATATTATATATATTATGTATTATATACATATATTATATACATATTATATACATATTATATACATATTATATACATATTATATATATATTATATACATATTATATATATATTATATGCATGTATCATATATACATATATTATATACATATATTATATACATATATTATATACATATTATATACATATTATAATCATATATTATAGGCATGTATCATAGATACATATATTATATACATATATTATATACATAATATATATATATATATGATATATACATATATTACATACATATATCATATATACATATATTATATGCATATAATATGAATAAGCAATGCATAGGACTGACCCCCGCTCCTCCCTTGGTGGCCGTATTCGATAGTATTTTCTTTACTCCACTCGTGGTGTTTGATTTGAAATTCTAGCGGCTCAGGTGACCCGAGTCGCAGTCGTGATAATCGAATATGGTCATCGTTTCCGAGGAATAGACTATTAACATTGCATTTGTGCATCCATGTTTATGCCAAATTGTTCTATATTTCTATTAATTTTGAATAAAATCAATGTTTTGCACTGTGTTACTGGTATATTATTAACCAATGGCTGTCATCAAACCTCTTTGCTGGGTAGTGAAGTTTGATGATCTATTTCTGTTTCCGATTGCTGGATTTTGATTATTCAACATGAGAATACAAATGGCGGCGTCCATATAGGGCTATTTCCATTTCCGTTTGCTGGATTTTGGTTGTTTCATTGTCCACCTCTATGAGTCTGGGTATTGTTTATGTGTATATGTACACATGTTAGTCATTAGCCTCCCCCTTGGGGGGGGGTCGGTATTATATACATATATTATATACATCTATACTATACATATATACATATACAGTAAAACCTCTCTAAATCGACCGACCTTGGGACCGACTTTAGGTGGTCCATTTAGGGATGTGGTCGCATTTGGGAGTTAAAATATGGTTATAATGGTATTGTTGGGACCCAAATAAAGCGATCGATAGGGGAGTGGTCGATCTGTGGAGCTGGTCAGTTAGGGAGGTTTTATTGAAGTATGTATTATATACATATTATATATATGTAATATATACATATATTATGAGTCTTATAAGTTATATAAATATAATATATACATATATTATAGACATATATATTATACACATATTAAATACATATATTATATGTATAGATTATGTTATGTACTATATACAATATATACACATATTAAATACATATATCACATACACATATCAGACTTCACACATATTTATATTTTATATATCAGATATATTACAATAAATGAGCAACTTCCAGCTAATAACCGTGTGCTGTTGTCTGGCTTGAGTTAGCAGTTGCGAGGGGGCTGTCGGCTGATACCTGGCCGGCAGGGGGTCTGGGGGAGTGGGAGGGGGGGGGGGGGGGGCTCATGACCTGGCGTGCAGCTGCTCACGTTGATCATGTACACGGTTCACTCATTCCTGACAGCCTCTGCTCAGTCAGTCACTAGATAGTGAGGAAGAGAGCCGACATCATCATCACCACCACCATCACCGTCTCCATCACCATCGTCACCGTCATTTTCATCACTATCGTCACCGTCATCATCACCACAATCACCACCACCATCGTCACCATCATCACTACCATCATCATCACCATCGTCATCACCATCGTCATTACCATTTTCCACCATCATCATCATCACCACCATAACCATCACAACCATCATCATCACTGTCATCATCAGGACCAGACAGGATGGTCGAATGAGTTGAGCGTCCGTTTCTCGTTTTGGTAGATCGTCGGATTCGAACTCATGGGTTTGAAACCTGGTCGAGTCAAACCAATGACTTAAAAAGTTATTCTTGTCGCTTCCTAGCTAGGCGCTTGTCATTATTAGGATAGGGCAAGGACTGTTTGGTTCAGTTTAAGTATAATGTGACAAAGTGGGATATCAGGTCATGGTGCCAGCGGCCTGATTTCCCAGTGGGGCAGCACTGTAAAGTCACCATGAGTGCACACTGTCGCAAGCCGGTACCAGTCTTGATATTACCTTGGATGTTGCCAGGACGTAAAACGCCCCAACAACCAACTAACCATCACCAGCCATTTGAGCATCTACTAGTACCACGGCGGGCGGGGGGAGGGGGGGGGGGGAAACTCAGTACCAACTGCTGAATGAAACATCCATTTGTCAGAAATAATAATCCTGACTAGATCCAAGGTCTCATCAGCTGATCTGCTGTTAAATTGTCCAGTAATAATAATTCTGACTAGATCCAAGTCTCATCAGCTGATCTAGTGTTAAATTGTCCAGTAATAATATTCCTGACTAGATCCAAGTCTCATCAGCTGATCTGCTGTTAAATTATCCAGTAATAATAATCCTGACTAGATCCAAGTCTCATCAGCTGATCTGCTGTTAAATTATCCACTTAATTCACATTGCACTTATTGTGATTTGGCCTTGTGGCATAATTAGGACTATTAATACTACTGGCATATTGATTTGCGGGTGAGACATCGTGCTTCTATACTTAGCAATGTCGACGTGTGTTCTTAGTAGATAGTGGAGAATGGGGATTAAGAAACACTTCATGTCTTTGTTTTAATTGCATTTTTGTTGTTGTTTATTTTTAAAGAGTTGAATATGGATACAGGATTTTTGTTTATTTGTTTGTGATCGCTTATTTACCCAGTTCATAACGAGTAAGTCGCACCATCGCTTGTTTTCATCGCTGAATAGCAATAGTCTCAATTTGGTAGTTGCCTTGTCATTTTAGCTGTTAGTGGCTAGCCTTAAAGTTGCGTAGTCCGATGGTTTTGAATTTCTGATATTTTTCTGAGATAAGTATATTAAATTGATCATTATAATCTACCTTACTTTAGTTTGAAGTAACTTTTAATTGAAATGGCTACCTTTTGAGATATTTGAAATTCAAACATGTGAAAATAATTTTGGCAAGCACGCCAAAACTCTGATACCATAGGCTTCTGCAGTAACAGGTTCTATTAAATTGACTCAGTGTTCCCTTCTGTGTGGCAATAAATACTTAATAAGTGCATCATTATCTAAGTTAGATATGTAGAATCAAATCTAGATAATTGTTTTGATTTTGAAAACTTGATGCTTCATTGGACTATGCAGCTTTAATTATGTTCGTTTTTGTGTGTGCCATATTTCCGACATTTTGGTATATGCCTACTCCGTGTGCTATTCAATAGTCCATGTTGAGCGATATATGGTGAATGACGCACCATGACTGGTCGTGCGTTTAACAACTTATATTATGGACACATTAATCGCCGGGCATAGTATTTTCAGTCAGTGTTATAAACTAGACATTATCCACTTAAATTAATTCCCGTTAAACCCAATGTTTTGCTCTTCCTGATTAAGGCTAGATACAAAGCGATTACAATTAGAACATAACTCTGCTATCAAAGCTACATAGTGCGATGAATAATCAAATTTTCAAACCCAAAACAATTATCTAGAATTGATTCCACATATCTAACTTAGATAGTGATGCACTTATTTAACTTTTGTTGCCATATAGAAAGGAATCTCCCAGCAGTACAATAGAAGACAGACAATAAGTTTGAGTAGATTTGACATTGGTCAACATCTGGTTGAGGAGAGGTGGGCCGAGATGGCGCCACCGCTACAGTCTTGCATCTTACTGAGTATAACAATAATCATAATAATAAGTAATATTCCCTTTCGTATCTTTATACTCGTATAATACATTATACATCACATCACGAGTGACAGTATTTCACACCACTGGTAGGGTTGGGGGTCGTGGCGCCACCTGTCCCAACTGTGAAAAGAGGTCATCCATGAAGTAGTACAAAACATGTAGGTGATAATATAGGGAACATTCCCTTCTGTGCCTTTATACTCGTATAATCCTTATACACCACATATTTATATATGTGAATCATTCGCATCAGATTGTATGATTCAGACTCACACCCACGGCATATTGCCTTGTGTCTTGCATAATAATAGACTATGCCTACAATTCCTGAACTCCCTGTAAAGCTTAAAAGCCCTCCGTTGCTGAGAAAGTATGCAGTGCCAAATTACCATGATTTACAAATTGCGCTTCCCACCAAAGGCAATGCCAGATGTAGCTATACAAATTAAATGAACTGTAGACCAAAGCCCATGCCAGACTGAAGGCAATGCCAGATTTAGCTATACAAATTAGATGAACTGTAGACCAGAGCTCATGCCAGACCGAAGGTAATGCCAGATGTAGCTATGCAAATTAGATGAACTGTAGACCAGAGCCCATGCCAGACCAAATGCAATGCCAGATGTAGCTATACAAATTAGATGAACTGTAGACCAGAGCCCATGCCAGACCTGTACCAATTTCACGCAGTGTAGCCTGGGTTGACTAGGGCCTTGGACTGTGAACTTCAGACTCGGCATATATTCTCTGGCAAGCAATTCGAAAGGTCGGATGTCAGAGGGTGGAGGCAGTGAAGCTGGCTGAGAGGTGCTGGTGTGGATTTCCTCAGTACCCTTTAATGCCTGGCGTTGACTTGTCAGACTGCATTAGACTTTGCCAGATTTCATATTCTACCAACTAAGGGTAATTCAAACAGGGATGATCGCTGCGATTTTGCGGATTTCCACGATTCTTTATATTCATCGATGAATGTTAAACAAAAATACCAAGGAATCAGTATGTATCTGACAACCCTTGGATAGTTTGAAGCCCATTCTTATATGACCTTAGATGTTGCGTGAACATAGAACCCAAACAAGAATGAGTTTTGTATGAGCGATAATAGAGCCATGACAAGGATAGCTGAAACTTGACTTCTGGCATTTTCCCCGTGATTCCCTGACAGTGCTAATTCTATGGGGGGGAAACCGGATTAGCACGGAAATTCACCATTGGTGTAATAATCTCGACTTGATTTCCACGATTTTTGCCGGACAGCACTTTTATCCCTGTTTAAAGTTTAACCATGTTAACGGCAGTACAAAGACTTGCAACAAACCCTCCTACCATCATCATCATCATCATGCTGTCGGTCGTGATGCGACAAAGACTGCTTTCATTACTTGACTGCTCTCCATTTAGCTCTCTGCTGTGAGAGTGATGTCCATGAGTCGGTCTTAGTGTCTCTCAGCTTCAGGTTTCTCTTGATGGTATCCTTGAACCGGAGATGAGGGCGCCCTCTCTTTCTATAACCAGAAGACAGTTGAGAGTAGAGGATCTGCTCTGGTAGCCTGTCTGATGACATCCTCATGAGGTGCCCAATCAACCGGAGATTCTTTTTGATCAGAAGATCTTCCATAGAGGGCAGCCTCGGCCATTCGAGTATTTACATTTCAGGAAAGCTGCCTGCAAAAGTGTTGAAGCGCTGCTGGCTTTTGCAAGTTACCAGCGGCACTCTCTCGGGGAGCAAATAGAGGTTTCACACTGTCAAAAACATGTCCAGACAGGCACAAAACTATTTGTCCCTGCAGTGGCTGGTCGGGAGATGTTGGGAGTTCCATACATCAACTGCCCTTGATGCTGCCACAGTGACATGGTTTTCTGTTCAGAGTTTGCTCCCTTAGCCTTCGGTTCTGTCAAGAACCTGTACCACAAGGCAGTGGTTTGCAACTCTGCAGGGCAGGGGCATCAAACTCCCTGAGGTATTGCAATACTTGCTTACCTATCCTAACCTCCTACCACTATCCAACAAAGGAATATACATCTGCATCAAAAGGGTACCACAATGGCTTGTGTTATACTTATATCAACATTTGATTAAACCATAAAAGTTGTACATAACTGACACCCCTCTCTTCCTATCGATTATGCCTTGCGTGACCATGAAAAGTTGAACATTTTCAATGCCCCCCCCCCTTAGGTTAATGGTTAATTCGGCAATATTCGGAATGAAACTCTCCTTCCAAAAGGCACACGAGAAATACTGCACACGGTTTAGTGCGCATGCACCATACCGATCGGGTGAATTTATTCACAAATACAGACCAATCAAATGGCCCTCGTAGAAGTCAAATCAATCAAGCTTTTTACACTTATTTTGTATCATCGTGCCTACGAAATGTGGGCTTTGGTAAAATCTTCGATTGATAAACCGTCCGTTTCCCGTGTTGATAGATCGTGGGAATTGAAATCATGGGTTCGAACCCTGGTCGAGTCAAACCAAGGACTTAAAAATGTATTCTTGTCACTACCTAGCCAGGTGCTCGGCATTATTAGGATAGGGGAAGGACTGGTTGGCTCTGTGTCAGGATAATATGACTGAGTGGGATATCAGGTCATGGTGCTGGTGGCCTGGTCTCCCAGTGGGGCAGCACTATAAAGTCATATCAGGATGGGTATCGACTTGTGACAGTGCACATTCATTGTGACTTCATAGTGCTGCCCCACTGGGAAACCAGGCTGCCAGCAGCATCACCTGATTTCCCACTGTCATATTATCCTGATATGGAGCTAACCAGTCCTTGCACAATCCTAATAATAGGCCACCACGTCATGTCACATTATTAGAAATGAGTATGATATGACTTAGATATTGCTCCGATGCAAACTCCAAAGAAACACAATTCAATGACTTTAAAAAGAAATCGCCAGTGTAGTGAGTGACCTTAGAGGCCCAGTCACCTACACCTTAGTGGACGTAGTTGTAGTTGAACGTAGTTGAACGTACTGTCATCCATACTTCTCCTTCATGCTAACTTTTTAGTAATCTGGGTGGGCCTTGAGTTCCGATGTAATCTTTGGACATGTTCAAAAGAGCGCTAAGTTAGAGGCTAACATACTGTGGTGAAGTCTCCGTACTCTTAATGTACTCTAGAATACTCTAACCTACTCTGGCATACTTGGACGTAGTTAAACATAGTTGAACATAGTGGAGGCTAACATATGTTGAACGTAGTTGAACATAGGTGAACATACCGGCATCCATGCCGTAAAGTATTTATCTGTACAAAACCCTGCCGTACCTTAACGTCTTTCACCATAGTTTAACATACTTACACCACAGTTGACCCACATCAATCTATCCTATGTTCAACTACGTTCAACTGCGTTCACTAACATGAGACCAGGGCTTCAGGCAGTCATACCCGGTTAACGGCAGGCATGAGAGTTGGAGGTTGGGCGTGTGGTGTGTGCGTAAGGAGGCTGTGGGAGGCATTAGAGTGGCATTGGGAGTGTGACCCGTTGGCACAGTTACACTAACAAGTAACAGATCTCTGGTCACGCTCTCACCGTTAGGCACCGGACGCAGTGGCCGGATTGGTAGAGCGCAGGCCTCCCGTGCGGGAGATCTGGGGTTAGGTTCCCGGTCGAGTCAACCCAATGACTTTACACAATTGGGAATTGTCGCTTCCTAGCTTGGCACTCAGCGTTAATAGGAAAAGGCAATGACTTGTTAGCTCAGTGTCAGGATAATCTGACTTCGTGGGATACTGGTTCATGATGCTGGTGGCCTGATTTTCAAGTGGGGACGCACTATAAAGTTGCCATGAGTGTGCACTGTCACAAGTCAGTCCCCGTCCTGATATGACCTTAGATGTTGACAGGATGTAAAACTCCAACAACCAATCAACCTCACCGATAGGACAGACGCGCTGAACAATGCACACTGAGAGTGAGACACCAAACAATGCAATGTGTCACCAACCACCATCCAGGCATATAGTATTACTATTAGCAGCGTAATAATTAAGGAAAACATTCCCCCGAACACCATTCAGAAACAGCTATAAAAGTATAAGTCATAATCGGGTACGACACACATGTGCCGATAGACATATATAACATTGGATCTGCACATTATTTATATTCGCATAATTAATTAGGCAACACACACACACATATATATATATATGCGACTACTGTAAGTCAATACGAATACAAATACAAATATTATACAGGGATGAAATATCTCCGCAGTTTCGTGATTGTTTATATTCACCGATTAATGTTAAACAATTTTTTTTTAAATGAGATGTTCCAATCCCTTTCTTATATGACCTTAGATGTAGCTAGAACATCGAATCTAAACAAGAAAGTGTTTTTTGGTAGGGGCGATAATGCAATCACAACAAGGCTAGTTGAAACCTGACTTCCGGTATTTTTCCGTGATTCCCTGACAATGCTAAAGAATATCCACATTTCCGCTTTTTTTCCCGGTGACTACTTTCATCCCTGAATATAATACATATATTATTCGGTCATATAATATTTGTAGAGAGAGGAGAGAGCGAATAATTATATTCTCTGTTTTGATTTGTCTTCAATTATAGTGGTTATAATTTGGAAAGGATTATAAATGTTTGAGCTGTTACTGTTAGTCACTCCCATTCCAATGCCCCAGCATCTTCCCCCACCCCCTCCTCCACCCCCGCCTGCACCCCACCTCCACCCGCCTCCCCACGCCATCTGCCGCAAACCACGTGGCTAGAGTTATGATGCTTTGCTTGGCAGGAGAAGGTAACCCGCTCTGGTGCCTTGGCGTCACGATTTCCCAACAATTTGTCAGCATACAATCCCCTCCTGAATAAATTATTTCGTTGGTTGCTGGAGTTTTACATCCTGGCAACATCTAAGGTCATATCAAGACAGGTACCGACTTGTGACAGTGCGCACTCATGGCCACTTTATAGTGCTGCCCCACTGGGAAATCAGGTGACCAGCACCATGACCCAATATCCCACTCAGTCACATTATCCTGACACAGAGCAAACCAGTCCTTGCCCTATCCTATTAATACAGAGCGCTGGGCCAAGAAGCGACAAGTATCCATTTTAAAGACATTGGTTTGACTCGACTGGGAACCGAACTCTGGACCTTCCGCATGCGAGGCCCGCGCTCTACCGATTCGGCTACCACGCCCGGTCCTCCCAAAATTAATAAAGACACCTAAAAATGCCACATGGACCTGCTGATGGAATACATTTAGCAAATTAAGCTACTCAGGACTATCTAAATAACTATGTTTCAGTTGGAGTGCGCAAACGGGTTACATTTCCATGTACTTTCTCTTTTACTTTGACCCCAAATAAAAGCTCAGCGAATGGTTGGTGATCATTTCCCACACGCACCACACATCCACGTGACCACGCCCTCAATCATAAGCCTCAACTCGTTTAGCTCCTTAGCGCCGAGTTTACACAGTCTGCGGATAGACAACTTACTTATATATATATATATATATATATATAGCATATCTTTTGTAATATATTTTATTTATATTGCATATAAGAGATGGCTACGCCCTCGTAGGAGAAAAGAGACAAAGCGAGGAGTGGTGGAAGCCTCTGATTTATTGACCGAGGCTCTGGCTGAGCAATATACCGCCAAGACCCAGCCGGCTAACCGGCCCAGGCCCCCAACACTCCTATGCTAATCCTCCACTGACGTGAGCGTCGCAGCCACCCGCAAGTCATTTACAATACGTGTCTGGAGAGGGGTCTTCAAGTACGCGTAGACCGTCTCCGAGGCCCAATCGCCCCGTACTTTGATCTCCTCAATAGTGGCCCCTGCCATGGCTAAATAAGTACAGTCCCCCCGTCTCAAAGAATGAGAAGAAAAAAAGCACTCCCCCAGGCCAGCTTGCTCAGAGAACAGTTTAAGCATACCCTGATACGCTTTATAGGTCATAGGTTGGGAAACGTGTCCAGGACCAGCAATCCGAAAGGCTATATCTCCTGGATGTGCCCTCATCTCCCTAAAATGCTGCGCTGTCCAGAACACCGCACATAGTGCCTGGTTCGAACAGCGTGCCACAGGTACCTCCAGAACTCGCTCGGCAAACTGAATGGTCTTAGAACTCCTAATCTTAATCAACATCCCCCAATCGAAGAAAGAGAAATCCCTACGTAAAAGAGACGAGTCTGACTCTGTCACATGGCCCGGGTTCAGTGTGAGTAAAGCAAAAATGCGCAAAAGCATTGATGGCAACATCGGCGGGGCCTGCCTCGGCGTGTCCCCCCTTTTGCGTCTAATTCCCTTCAGGGTGGCATGGACTATATAATCACTGTAGTTAATCCCGGGAGATGAATTCTGTTTAAAAAAATAGTTCAGGCCCGACAAATAATTGACCACTGAGCAGTAGGTCAAAGTTCTGGCCAACCAAGTAGCATAGAGCGTCGCTCGCTCTGATGAGCAGGGAAAAGGGCCACGATTATCTGCATACTGATCAACAAAATCCAAGTAGCGACGTATCTGAACAGTTCTGGTAGTGACGGAATTTTGTGCGTAGAACAGCCGCTCATAACCCTTCTGCTCTGCCCTCAGCTCCTCCTGACCTGGAACGACATGGGCGGATAATCAAAAAGGTGTGAGCAACACATCACCCTCCCAACGTCAACTGCTCTAATCCTAGCTGTACTACTCCCAGTGTCTAATCTGCTCAGAGCGTCACAAACTACATTTACTCTGGTATTTATATATGTGGAAACGAAGGTAAAATTATTCTCGACAGCCAACCAAAAGAGTTGGCGCATCATATCCATAATCTCTCCCGACCTGGATCTCCCAGTGTTAAGAGCTGCCTGCACTACGGCGCTATCTGTGATGAAAATGATCTCTGAGTTACCCCAACCTGAGGACCATCGAAGAGCTGCCTCCATCACACCCCACATCTCTTTCACATTTATATGCTCATCTCGTACCCCTTTGGGGAGCCTAGCATGATGGTGTCCCATAGTTTGCTCCAATATTCCATCATCGTCCGCCTCAAATGCTGCGACAAGCCAGTCATTTCCTTGGTCGCACCCAGACCCCAATTCGAGGCATCACTGTACACGGAGGACACAGTTGCAAATTTTCCGAGCATCGCCACCTTTCCGTTAAATGTCACTGCGAAAGCCGCCCACCAGCTAATGTCCTCCCTAAACCCAGCGTTCAAGTGGCCAGGCTGCCGTTGCGCATACAATTTCGTGACAGTTAAGTTTTTTTACATCCTTTTTAGTTTCGAGGAAACGTTTCAGGGACCATTTACTTCGCAATTTTCGTTCGGCGCTCGTACTGGAGCTACTACTCGCCGAGCGTTGTCGTCTCCTGCCATCCCGTGAGCGTCTTCGCGACCGTCCGTACGTCGAATATCTTGATTCCAGGACAGTGTCTTGATGCTCTGTCGCTGGTTCCTTTCCCGACTTCTCCTCGATGAGTTTGACTGCGCCGGCGTCCCAGTCCCGGTGCCCAAGCGGATCCGTCATTTCCTTACGTTGCCCTATCTTCCTCTTCTCCCGCAATGATAGCAGCCTGTCGCGCTCCTCCTGCAAGCAGCGCACTTCATCCTCTAATCGTAGTTCCTCGATTTCGCGCATCGTATCTCGCTGCAACTCCTTGAGTGAAATCTTGTTCGAAGCCTCTATCTCCGTAACACCGTCAGCCAATCCCGATTTGGCCATCTTAGCTGTAGAACTCTGTGTTGTTCTCCCGACCTCAGTAGCCTTTTTCTTACCTTTACATGAGTCCTCCACTGTATCGTGGCTATTACCACACGTGCCACAGAATTCAAATGGCATCCTCCAGGATAAGCACCGTATTTATTGACATATATTCATTCAAGGGTGAATCTGTCAAAACCCCCGAATGTAGTAAAGCAATTAAAGATTAGAGGTCGATATAATCAGTGTAAATAACTAGCAGGCGTACTGTCCACCATAGTGTGACATGCCTCCACCATTCTCAGTAACGGTCGTCTGCACCGGTGTCACCGATAAATACGCCAAACTCAAGTCTTGTGAATAGTTTCAAGTTCTGCCTAGATGAAATCAGTGTAAAACATATCAGGCGCACTGTCAACCATAGTGTGGCCACGCCTCCAGCATTTCCGGTAACGGTCATATGGACCGGTGTCACGGGTAAATACCTCCAAGCCGTATACTTGAGAACAATTACCAGCTAATAAAATCAGTGTAAATAAATAAAAGGTGTAAGTCAACCGTAGTGTGACCGGGCCTCAATGCGTTTCAATACCTCCAGCCATATTCTTTTGAACAATTCAGTTATGCACAGATAAAAATGTGTAATGTAGGTCACCATGCTAGAGTGTCAGACTACCACACGACACGGCCACCACTACCAAGTTGCACACTGGGCGAACAGCAATTCATGCATATTATCTTGGACAGAAGCTTGAAATCTAGGCTCATGTGACGCCAACTGTATGTACAGGTGCGTGACCGGTGTGGTGTTGCACAAAAAGGTGTCCCGGTACGCAGTAAATCGGCTGAAAGGTGTATGAATAAATAAATAAATAAATAGCATGCATAATAAAAGAGAAATAAATATCACAAGAATGCTCTGCCCCTTTATATTCATATAATACGTTATATCTCACATATATATATTATATTTTACCTTGGTACTACCCTCTGGCTACTCATAGTCCAGGGAGAAGGAATCACATCCAGTTCCAGCAATTAGCATAATCTACTCACAACGGGAGGACGTTTGTTGAGTAGCTCCGGCAGTTTTTCTGCATTAACTACTAAACCAACCAGGTTAGTATCGTTTTTGAATGGATACGTTGGTATAGTTCATGGTAGATATTATGTGATATATAAAGACATTATATAAATATTATTTAACGGAGGGCCTTAGCTTTCGTCCCAGAATGCTCAGTCGCCCGGCCCGCTGGCAAACACAGCGGCCTGGGCGACTCGGTTCTGCACTCAGGTAGGCAGGCCCGCGGCGAGCGGCCACCGAGCAGTCGCGAGCTCTACCATCACTCTCACTCTCGTCTGAAATTTTACCACGGCTTCAAACCCTGGTCGGGTCAAACCAATGACTTAAAAATGTATACTTGTCGCTTCCTAGTCAGGCTCTCGGCATTATTACTATTAGTATTAGCTGATGTCTACATTTTATGCTGGGGGGTCATTAAACAAACAAACAAAAATATTAGGATAGGGCAAGAACTAGTTGGCTCAGTGTCAGGATAACGCAATCGAGTGAGATATCAGGTCATGGTGCTGGCAGCCTAGTGTCCCAGTGGAGCAGGACTATAAAATCGCCACGAGTGTGAATATCACAAGTCGCTACCCGTCCTAATATGACCTTAGATGTCGCAAGGACGGAAAACTCCAACAACCAACCAAGCCAGGCATACACGACCCACGACGCAGCTTCCAAATTACCATCCCATAATAATAATTTACCCGGAGAGGCATGAGCCTTCAGACAGTCGTACATTGCTATAGCACAGACAGCACTCCCAGATCCCTAACCACCTCATCTGGTGGGAATCACGTCTGCCCCATTTACCCAAGAATTGGTCCCTTTTGGTGCTTTGCCCCGCAGCTCTCAGACGCTGTGCACTTCAGACGCCCAGAGCCCCCAGTAGACCCTACCTAGGAATGCTTCTCCTTTAGCACTCTCCCTCCCACTCAGCCCTCCCTCTCAGCCCTCCCTCTCAGCCCTCCCTCCCTCTCCGCGTTCCCCCTCCCTCCTGTGTCATTCCCCTTTTCCCTTTCATACCATTATCCCCCACCCCCCTGCTCCCTCCCCCTCCCCTCCCTCTCTCAGCCCTCCCCACCTGCCCCCTCCCCCACCCCCTCTCCCCTCTCCCTACCACTCTTCCCTTTCTCCTGCCACCCCACTCTCTCCTCTTTCCTCTGCCCTTTCCCATCTTCTCTATCCTCCCCTTTCCCCTTTCCCCTCTCCCCTCTCTTCCATTCCCCTCTTCCATCCCTCTGTGTCCTTGCCACATCCCCCCTTTCCCCAACCACCTACCTAATTCCCCTTCCCCCTCTCCCCTCTCCTCTTCCATTCCCCTCTTCCCCCCTCTGTGTCCCTTGCCACATGCCCCCTTTCCCCAACCAACCCCTCCCCTTTCCCTCTCCCTCTCCTCTTCCATTCCCCTCTTCCATCCCTCTGTGTCCCTTGCACACTCCCCCCTTTCCCCAACCACACACCCCTTTCCCTCTCCCCTCTCCTCTCCATTCCCCTCTTCATCCCTCTGCCCTTGCCACATCCCCCTTTCCCCCAACCAACCAACCCCTCCCCTTTCCCCCTCTCCCCTCTCCTCTTCCATTCCCCTCTTCCATCCCTCTGTGTCCCTTGCCACATCCCCCCTTTCCCCAACCAACCCCTCCCTTTTCCCCTTTCCCCTCTCCCCTCTCCTCTTCCATTCCCCTCTTCCATCCCTCTGTGTCCCTTGGCACATGCCCCCTTCCCCTACCAACCCCTGCCCTTTCCCCTCTTACTCTTAGCTTTTCTATATTTTGGGTACATTAGTTGTTTAAGCAGCGGAAATTTCAACCACGGACGATTGGTCTTCCTCATTCCACTGCTCCTTGCCCTATCCTAATAGTAACAATGCCGAGTGCCTGGCTACGAATTGACAAGTAGCAATTTTTAAGTCATCAGTTTGACTCGACAAGGGTTTGAACCCACGATCTACCAACATGGGAGACTAACGCTCTAATTCATTTGGCCATCCCGTCTGGTTTCCCATGCAGTTCTCTCCCAGAAGGCTTAGTCTACATCCCCCCCCCCACCCCGATATTGCACCCCCTCCCCCCACCCCCTCCCCAACTCCCACCTCCACCCAACTCTTCCATCCAGTAACCGCTGGGTCCAGGGGCTGCAGGCGACCTGGAAACATTCATGTTTCATTCCGACTGACTGAAGGCACGCCTCCTTCCTCACCCCATTCCCCTCTCTCCCCCTTCCCACTCCCCCCCCCCTTCCCCTTCCTCCGCGCCGCCCCCAGCACCGCCGGCACGGTCCAAACCGGGGGGGGGGGGGAGGGGGGGGGGGGAAGTGGAGGAGGGAAGTTAGTTGGCGACTGAGGGTCCACTTTGAAAACTAGTGGATCTGTGACAGTGCGTCTCAGACAAGAGGGAAGCGTTCGACGAAGGCGGGCTGGAGACGTCACGTGACGTCATGTTGGTAGCAGCAGCGCGCCCTCTGTAAGCAGTGACCCCTAGCGGCATGCAGTGTAGAGGCCTGCGCTATTTAACCATAACCCACAGTTTGGTGCAGTTAAAGTTGCATAGTGTGATGTAAACATCAAATTTTCAAAACCAAAACACTCGTCTATATTTGATTCTGCATATCTAACTTAGATACTGGTCGACTTATTAAGCATTTGTTGCCACATAGAACTTAGAATGGCATGTTGAGTCAATGTAATAGAACCTGTTTCTGCATAAGCCTATGGTGTCAGAGTTTTGGCATGCTTGCCGAAATTAATCTTGCATGCTTGCACCTCAAATATCTCCAAGTTAGCCTTTTAAAATAAAAGTTACTGCAAACTAAAGTAATATAGATTATAACAATCAATTTAATATATTTATCTCAGAAAAAATGGCCGAAGCTCAAAAGCATCGGACTATGCAGCTTTAATCGAAGGTAGTTTTGGTAGGCGCCGAGCCTGGATAATGGGCGGGGGCGGAGGGCGGGGTGGGCGGGGGGGAGGGAGGGCCTGACGATACCGGCCGCCATCACCCAGACGGGTGCCGGCATCTGGGCGCTGTATGGCAGGGAAAAACAGGGTCAGGTATTAAAAAAATAATAAAAAAATTTAAGAAAAAATAAAAAAGGAAAATAGAAAAAAAGAAATGGCAACTATTAAAAATTGGTAGGAAAGAAATCTCACCAGACGCGGAAACCCCGGGGTGTTTAGCCTGCAGACATTAGTTGCGCGTTTCAGACGACTAACCCTGCCGTACATTGCGCGGCAATCTGTCTTAAACCTCGATTAATCGGCGGTGGAGGAGGAGAGGAGCTTTCCGTTTCTGGCTCCGTTCAAAATGTGTAGGTCACTGTAACAATAAAGAGTATATTACAGTGACAATGGTTAGCCCTTTGTGGTTGTACTGATAAGGCGGGAAATACATAGGTGTATAGGATCTGTATTTAAAATACCTCCCAATCCCAGATTAACTGTGTTCAAGACAAATTACCATGTTTTATACAGCCGACTTAACCGTCAACTCACTACTGACAATAGCTGTTGAAACGGAATAATGAAATAACTAGTGCCTTACCTTTTTTAGAATTAGATTTTGTTGTTTTACCTCACAGCAACATCTATGGTCATATCAGGATGGGACTGACTTGTGACAGTGTGCACCCATAGTGACTTTATAGTGCTGCCCCACTGGGAGATCAGACCATCAGCACCATGACCCTAGGCTATATCCCACACAGTCACATTATCCTGATACCATACTAACCAGTCATTGTCCTATCCTATTAGTGTCGAGGCACTAATAGGATAGGTAGAGACAAGTATCAATTTAATAAGGCATTGCTTTGACTCGGCCAAACTCCGTTTGAAGCCTCCGCTCTACTGATTCAGCCACCGCATCCGGAATTGAAAAACCTTATTCAAAGACCTGGGACGAAGGGGACGGGAAAGGCAAAATGTGGAGGATTTAGGACGATGTCGCTCAAGGCCTGGGTGAGGATGGGGTGGAGTGGGGTGGGGGGGGGAGGGGTGCATTGGACAGATCTGATAGGATGCGGCGCACACTTGCTATTCGGACCGCACTTCGTCCACACCTCTCTCTATCCGCTGGCCATGTTCCTCCTTGATATTATCTGAAAAGAGTTCCAGGAGGGGGAGCCTGCCAGAATTTCACTTTCTACTCATACTCTGTCTGTGTTTTTGGCTCGCCGGCTGGTCACCATAGAGCAAATAGACATGGTCCTTTGACTCAACTCTCCTCATTTCTCTTTCCTATACTCTACCCTTTTTTTTTTTCTCCCAGGCTTACTTCTCCCCCTGATCAAGGGAGTTGTTTGCTTGGGTGGGGCCCTTTACCTTATCGTTTCTCTCGCTTTGTTCTTGTTGCTGGAACCGCTGGACCCACACTTACCCGTCCCTTCCTCGTAAACCCTTGCTGCTGTCTGCTGGATACAACTTTCAAGTGCTGTGCTACCGCCAGACCAGAGTGATTCGGGGCCGCCCCAATGACTCGTCGTTTAATCATTGTAAAGACATCCCCCAGCTTCTACAACCATCCCACCAGAAGATTAATCTTCAACCAAAGATTGGGCCGATTCAACGGCCCTCTCTATAATGCTGCAGTTCTGCAGCCGGTATCCGTCGTAAGGTTACAAACACCCCAGAAGTCAGGTCAATAGGATGTTGTGGGGAAAAGGGAGTGCTGTGTGAGGTTCCTAATCGAAATAATGGCGTTCGAAATTAGTACCCAGGTGTATGGAGTGTGAAGTTATGATTACCTCTAGTCTCCAATCTAATGAGGTTCAATACAAAGTAGCATGTAGTCTTACTTGGGCAGTCTCAGCGTGAGCGCAGCCTGGTTCAGTCGGACAGGAACCAGCGCACCAGTGGCACCCTAGCGACGGCCATTGTATGTTCAATCAGATGGGAACTAGTACACCAGTTGTGCCCTAGTGGCGGCCATTTTAGGTTCAGTCGGATGGGAACTAGCGCAGTGGTGGGGCCCTAGCGGTGGGCATTGTAGATTTAGTCGGGCTGGAACCAGTGCACCAGTGGTGCCCTAGTAGCGGCCATTGTAGGTTCAGTCACACGCGAACCAGTGCACCAATGGTGCCCTAGTGGCAGCCATTGTCGGTTCAGTCAGACAGGAACTAGCGCAGTGGTGGTACCCTAGCGGTGGCCATTGTAACTTCAGTCGGACAGGAGCCAGCACAGTGTGGTGCCCTAGAGGCGGCCATTGTAGGTTCACTCGGACAAGAACCAGAGCAGTGGTGGTGCCCTGGCGGCGGCCATTGTAGATTCAGTCGGAGAGGAGCCAGCACAGTATTGGTGCCCTAGAGGCAGCCATTGTAGGTTCAGTCTGACAGGAACCAGAGCAGCGGTGGTGCCCTAGAGGCGGCCATTGTAGGTTCACTCAGACAGGAACCAGAGCAGCGGTGGTGCCCTGGCGACGGCCATTGGCCGTGTGAGGTGTACTTCCGGTAAGATATTGATTAAAAAGAATGGCCTGAGTACGAGACTTGCCCACAAAACACTTGCAAAGACGGGAAAGTCGGAGGTGAACAGACATTTGCTGAACCAGCTTCTCGTGATCGAGGTGGGGAGTGGATGTCATTAGGTGGGGGTGTTGGTGTGGGTGCGGGTGGGAGTGGTGGGTGCTACTTAGTACTGCAGCATCGAAGTGTTCGTTTTCAATGGCACATACTATATGCTTGTGGAGTGACGTCATCAATAGGTGGTGAGAGATTAGTTGGAATCGTCTCACCTGTTGTGCACAATAGTGCACTTCATATTTACACATATCTTTTATCTTTATTACTCATATCGGCATAATACATTACTCAGCACATATTCGTTCCTGTATAGACTTGTTATTTGACCCAAGTCCCAAACCTATATGGAAAATGCAAAGATGCATCATCTACCTAAACCGGATGCGGTGGCCGAAGCGGTAGAGTGCATGTTTCCCATGTGGAAAGTTGGGAGTTTGAGACCCGGCCAGGTCAAACTCAATCAATCAATAGTTCCGTCCTCTAGTCGAGGGTTGGATGCAATGGTTTTCCACTTGTCCCGATGTTGTGCTGTTCTGATAGACTGTGAATAACTCAAGCCTGTCCACTGTGAAATATTTGTAAACCATGATGTTCTTGGTCTCCCTCTCCCTCTACTGCCATTCACCTAGCCTTCCAACAATGTACGGTATATTGAACTCTGACGAATGATGTGGCCAAAATAAATAAGTTTCTTTGTCTGTATAGTGGCAAACAAGCTTTTCTTATTTTTAATTTTTCTGAGAACTTCTTTGTTGGTGATCTTCTTTGTCCATGATATTTTCATCATCCTTCGATAAGTCCACATCTCAAATGCTGCTAAACGTTTGTACATTTTCTTAGAGATTGTCCATGTCTCTGCCCCATACATTAGAGTAGACCACACATAACACTGAAGAATACGCAGGTCAAACTAATGACTTATAAAATTTACGCTTGTTGCTAACTAGGCCGTGTGCTAAGCATTAATAGGATAGGGCAAGGACTGGTTTGCACAGTATCACGTTAATGTGACTGGGATATCAGGTCATGGAACCGGTGTGCACTGTCACAAGTCGGTGCCCATCCTGATATGATCTTAGATGGTGCTAGGATGTAAAACCCCAACAAACCAACAAATCATCTGGCTAACCCTCCCCGACTTTCTCTTCAACACAGTATGCCCTTTCAACACACACACACACACACTCGCGCGCGCACACAATGGAGGCATTCGACTGGGCCCTTTCTATCCGCAAGATTTACGGATGGAGCAGATGGAGCCACAACACACATCCGAATCATACGTATAGTAACTCACTCCCAGTCCCAGTCGAATAGGAATTTGTAAGGAAATATTTTGATATTCGCATAAAGAGGCCCAGTCGAATGCCTCCTTTCTCTCTCAACACGGTATGCCATTTCCACACACACGCACAGACACTCAGGCACACACTCTACACGCGCGTGCACACACACGCTCCATGATCCCAGTCAGGACCAAGTGAGGCAATACTATCTGTGCCAGGAAAAACACGTCCCCTGCCTTGTCTAACCCCCTTCTCCACCCGCCCACTGCACCCGCCCTCTCCTTGTACTTAGAATAACCATCAATGGGGCAGTGTGTATGTGTGTGGGGGGGGGGGGGGGGGGGCGGAAGAGAGCGTGAGAGAGAGGGTGATGTGTGTGCTTCTTACCCTGACTCGAAAGAAAAAGCAGCATGAGTCATGAAAGTCAAATGTGAAATGAATAGACGAGATCACCGTTCCGAGTGTGCATGCGCTGAAAATGGCGTTGGCAGCAAAGCAAGGGCGTACGGCCATTGAGTTTGCCGATATGCCTAGGGCAAAACTTCGATTTTATTCAAAATTAATCAAAATACATGACAATTTGGCACAAACATGGATGGATGGATGCAATATAATAATATAATGAATATGTTTCAGACACAACTCTCCATAATTAAGCATTTTGAGCTAAGAAACATACAATTTCAGTCACTTTACAGGCTGATGTTTACATCACCATTGATTAGACATAAGTAAATCTTGTTCTAAATATTAAAATGTGAAATGAGTCAACACAAACTTGTTTCAAAGAAATATATAACCAATGTCTGATTAACCCTACGCATTTCCTAGCCCAACAAATGTTATTAACCATAGGATATAAATAAAAACATGAATAAAATGAGTAAGGCTGACTCTGGCTATGGCTCTAACACTAGTCTGAGTGCCCAGATTTGTCTAAAACTAAATGCACATGCCATAAGATGTGCTGATTAGATTGATCTAAATGCAATGCTGGATAAAAGATTAACATCTTAATTTATTATATATATTTTTTTAGTTGGTATTCTATGTTTCAAACAAGAGCTGAGATGAGCTGAAACTAGCACATTTCATAGCTGCACCCAGTGTATTAGCATTAGCCATGTGCTTCATGGGGGCTTGTTTATCTTTCACACATCCCACACTGCACCGCGTGGCTGGAATGGCGATGTAGTCTATTGAGGAGGTGAATGCCTGGTGGCAGGCGCGCATGTGTACGCGCATGCACGCCATGAGTTAGCTGCGCCGGTTCACACAGAGAGTGGCAATGAATGAAGCCCGTGGTGTAAGCATGGCAAAGTCAGGGAGAGCTCCAGGGAGAGCGTGTGACGTCACAGCAGCAGCTTACCGACCGGCCATGTTTTTTTCAGGTTCATGTCCTCAATCTTTTTTCCGAATTACTTGGGATAAGGCGTGTTTCAAATTTAGGAAATTTTCAAACTCTGGAGTAGACCTGAGCCAGGTGAGCCTAGTACCCACTTGAGTAGAAGTGCAATCACTTCAACCAGCAGGGACCATGGCCCAAGCCAAAGCACAAAGCAGACTAACATTATGAATGTAGATGTGGGGGGGGGGGAGTTTGCTTTATTTACCGACGCCTCTAGAGCAGGAGGTTGGAGGTGACACTAGTAACAACAGGATAATTCCATTTCATCACAATATGCGCATAAGTACTTTATACATAACATAAACAGTGGTGTCAACACGTGGTCGCACTCAGTCCAGTCTCAAACAACCACATATTGGCTCATCGTGAGCAGCGGCTTGATGGTGATATCAAGTGAGAGCTCTTTCAAGTTAAGGAGTGGGACATAGCTGATGCCCTAGAGTGTCCATCTGTGAAGGTGTGGGTCATCCGATCGATCCTGCTCAGTGGACCCATTTGTAGTTTGGGTTATTTTCCGTTCCAACCAGTGGTCTACAACTCATTCATCAAAGGATGTGGTATGTGCTGTACTGTCTGTTGGAAAGTGCATATAAAAAACCCTTGCTGCTTAATGGAAAGAGTACCCTATGTGGCGGCAGTGGGTTTCCTCCGAAGAAATATGTCAGAATGACGTTTTGTTTGACGTCCAATAGCCGATGATAAAAATCAATGCGCTCTAGAGGCTTTCGTCAAAGACCCTATAATACTAAGACGGCTCACTCAGCCTGTACTGTGTAATCAAAATGATCAAACCCACCACTTGGTGCACTGGCTGTTCTCTTGGTTAAACAGGTGCTATATTATATGTATAAATGTATATATGAATGTGAAAGATGTGTGATGATGGCGATGCTGATGATGATGCTGATGATGATGTGTATTTGTTCATAGCAATTTCATATTGATGTGTATTCATACTTACCTATCTCAATCAATCAATAGTTCCATCCTCTAGTCGAGGGTTGGATGCAATGGTTCTCCACTTGTCCCGATGTTGTGCTGTTCTGATAGACTGTGAATAATTCAAGCCTGTCCACTGTGAAATATTTGTAAACCATGATGTTCTTGGTCTCCCTCTCCCTCTGCTGCCATTCACCTTCCCTTCCAACAATGTACGGTATATTGAACTCTGACGAATGATGTGGCCAAAATAAATAAGTTTCTTTGTCTGTATAGTGGCAAACAAGCTTTTCTTATTTTTAATTTTTCTGAGAACTTCTTTGTTGGTGATCTTCTTTGTCCATGATATTTTCATCATCCTTCGATAAGTCCACATCTCAAATGCTGCTAAACGTTTGTACATTTTCTTAGAGATTGTCCATGTCTCTGCCCCATACATTAGAGTAGACCACACATAACACTGAAGAATACGCTTCCTTGTTTGTATTAATATCTTACTTGATGTTAACACTCTATTCATTTTGGAGAATGTTGTTCGGGCTATTGTTATCCTTCTTTTAATTTCTTCCTCACATCTCCCATCATTTGTAATCTTTTGTCCGAGATATATGAATTCGGATACTTGTTCTATGTTTGTGCCATCTATGGTTATATTGACATTTGGTTTATCTGTCTTTTTACTTATAACCATTGTTTTGGTCTTCCTGGCATTCATCTTCATGTTGAATAGTATTCCAGCTTTATTGATTCTATTCACTATATCTTGTAGGTTTTTCTCACTGTCTGCTAGTATTACACTGTCATCGGCATATCTAAGATTGTTGACGTTCATGCCACCTATTGTCACTCCCTTGCAATCTTCAATGTGTCTGAAAATCATCTCTGTGTACAGGTTAAATAGACATGGTGACAATACACACCCCTGTCGAACTCCTCGTTTAATCATAACTTCATCCGATAGGCCCTGCTCCATTTTTATAAATGCACGTTGTGTCCAGTATAAGTTCACAATTAGTTTAATGTCTTTGCCATTGACACCAATATCTTGTAAACATTTGATTAACAGTTCATGATTGACTCGGTCGAAGGCCTTCTCATAGTCAATAAAGCAGGCATAAACACCTGTTCACTTCACAATAACGTTCACAAATCATTCTCATATTGAAAATCCCTTCACGTGTACCTCTTCCAGATATAAACCCACTTTGTACGTTACTGATTTGTTCTTCCATTTTCTGTCTGTTTCTCAGTAAAATTATTTTCAGGATCATCTTCAACATATGACTCATACCTATCTCATGTATAATATAATTGTATGTGTTTACATGTGAAACACCAACCAGCAGCTGGGCTGATCAAACACACCACAGGGTGGCACTGCAAAATTTACATTACCATGGGAGAGATAGGGAGTGAGCCGTCTTATATTATAGGGTCTTTGCTTTCGTTAAATAAAACAAACTTTCCTTTTTTTCCTATCAAGTGAGAGCTCCAACCCCTCACTTCCTCTCTGCAAGGCCCTACATAGCTCCCCCCCCCCCTCGCCCTCCATTTTCACAAGGCCCTACATAGCCCCCCCCCCCCCCCTCGCCCTCCATTTTCACAAGGCCCTACATAGACGAAGGGAGTTATAGGGGAAAGTTAAAACTGCATAGTCCGATGAAATATCGAATTTTCAAAACCAAACCAATTATCTAGGTTTGATTTTACATATCTAACTTAGATACTGATGAACTTATTAAGCATTTGTTTCTGCGTAGAAGGCAATACTGAATCAATGTAACAGAAGCTGTTACTGCAGAAGTCTATGGTGTCAGAGTTTTGGCAAGCTTGCCAAAACTAATTGTCCATATTTGCACTCAAAATATCTAAAAAGTTTACCATTTAAAATAAAAGTAACTTTGAACTAATGTACAGTAGATACTAGTGATCGATCTAATATATTTATCTCAGAAAAAATACAGAAATTCAAAACCATCGGACTATGCAACTTTAAGGGTCATCAAAATTGCATAGTCCGATGAAGAATCACATTTTCACAAACAAAATGATTATCTGTATTTTATTCTACATATCTGATTTAGATACTGATACACTTATTAAGCGTTTGTTGCCACATATGGAATATGGATGCAATTTAATTGAAACTCTTATTGCTGAAGCCTATGGTGTCAGAGTTTTTATGTGCTTTCCAAAACTAATTTGACATGTTTACACTTCAAACATCTTAGAAGTTGGCCATTTAAAATAAAAGTAGATTGTAGCAATCAATTTAATATTTCTTTTATTTGTGTGGTACATTAGTTGATTAAGCAGGGGAAATTTCAATCGTGGATAATTGGTCTTCCTCATTCCACTGCTCCTTGTCCTGTCCTAAGAATTCCGAGCGGCAGGCTAGGAAGCGACAAGTATCAATTTTTAAGTCATTGGTTTGACTCGACCAGGGTTCGAACCTATGAACCCACGTGCTGGTAGATCGTGGGGTCGAACCGTGGTCGAGTCAAACCAGTGACTTAAAAATTGATACTTGTCACTTCCTAGCCTGGCGCTGGGCATTATTAGGATAGGACAAGGACTGATTAGCTCAGTGTCAGAATAATGTGACTGAGTGGGATATCGGGTCATGGTGCCGGTGGCCTGGTTTCCCAGTGGGACAGCACTATAAAGTCGCCATGAGTGCGCACTGTCACAAGTCTGTACATGTCCTGATATGACCTTAGATGTTGCTAGGACGTAAAACAACAAACAAACAAAAACACGATCTACCAGCACGGGAGACGGACTCTCTAACTCATTCGGCCATCCCGTCTGGTTTATCCCAGAAAAATGACAGAAATTCAAAACCATCGGACCAAGCAACTTTACTTGTCTCAGCTCTTCTTTGGAACCAGAGAATCCTCCGAGCAGTTTGAGGTCAGACTGGACTCAGGATGTGGGATGGTGACGTGGGCACCAAGTACAACATATAACTTGTGTACTCTCAAACTAACCACGCCCATATAGCCATGTTCTGTCTACATATCCATCTCCAAACTACCCCCCCTCCCCGCCCCGCCCCGCCCCGCCCCGCCCCGCCCCGCCCCGCCCCGCCCCGCCCCGCCCCGCCCCGCCCCGCCCAGCGCTCAGGCGCTCATCTCTCTCAACCCACATCTATTCTTTCTTGTCATTGCTTCCAGTACAGGCGGGATGGGCGAATGAGTTAGAGCGTCCGTCTCCCGTGCTGGTAGATCGTGGGGTCGTGGGTTCCAGTCCCGGTCGAGTCAAACCAATGACTTTAAAATTGATACTTCTTGCTTCCTAGCCAGGCGCTCGGCATTATTAGGATAGGGCAAGGACTGGTGTGCTCAGTGTCAGGATAATGCGACTGAGTGGGATACCATGTCATGGTGCCGGCGGCCTGGTTTCCCAGTGGGACAGCACTATAAAGTTGCCATGAGTGCACACTGTCACAAGTCGGTACCCGTCCTGATATGACCTTAGATGTTGCTAGGACGTAAAACAACAACAAACAAACAGCTTCCAGTACAAACACGATGCTCAACAACCACTAAAAGCTGCGAAGCGGTACATCGTTTTGGCAAAACCGGGCGAAACCCACCGAAACCGGGCGAAACCCACTGAAACCGGGCGAAACCGGGCGAATCTTAAAATAAATATATCATTTAATGATAAATATATCATTTAATTTGCATCCAGAGATGTGTATATATATATACATGCGAAGCAACATCTGAACACACGGTCAATCTGCGGGTAAAGTTTTCAACATTTCCATGGCCATCCAAAGCATACGACAGAGGGGAAGGAGGGGGGGGGGGGTGTCAGTCAAGTATGACTTTTATAGTTTAAGAAAATGATATATTTCAGCGTGTTTTTTATTTGTGTACATTAGTTGACAATTGGTCTTCCTCACTATACTTCTCCTTACCCTATCCTAGTAATGCTGAATGCCAGGATAGGTAGTGACAAGTATCAATTTTTAAGTCATTGGTTTCACTCGACCAGGGTTCGAACCTGGGGGTTCGAATCTTATGACCTACTAAAGTGTGAGACAGGTGTTCAACTCATTCAGCCACCTCGTGTGGGTCTGTTGTAAAATGTTAATAATCTGTACTACTTTGGTGAAGGGGAAGGGGGGGTGGAGGGCTGGAAAAATAGTACACATTGTATGACCTGGAACATGTTGAGAAGTTTAGAGGGCCCCTTAAAGCTGCGTAGTCCGATGCTTTTGAGTTTTTGCTATTTTCTGAGATAAATATATTATTCTAATCGTTATAATCTACTTTACTTTAGTTTGAAGTAACTTTTACTTTAAATGGCTAAGTTTGGAGATATTTGACGTCAAAACATGGCAAAATAATTTTGGCAAGCATGCCAAAATAATGTTGGCAAGCACGCCAAAACTCTGACACCATAGACTTCAGTAGTAACGGTTTCTATTAATTGACTTATTATGCCCTTCTATGCAGCAACAAATGCCTAATAAGTGCACCAGGGTCTCAGTTGAATATGTAGAATCAAATCTAGATAAGTGTTTTGGTTTTGAAAATTGTATGTTTTCATCAGACTATGCAACTTTACGATCGCATTAATGTCACCAATATTTCTTTGCACCAATGACCGGGTGGGGTAGCCGAATTGGTAGAGCGCGGGCCTCGCATACAGGAGATCGGGAGTTTGGTTCCCGGTCGAGTCAAACCAATGATTTATAGAATTGATATTTGTCACTTCCTAGCCTGGTGCTCGGCATTAATAGGATAGGGCAAGGACTGGTGTCAGGATAATGTGACTGAGTGGGATATCGGTTCATGGTGCCAACAGACTGATTTCCCAGTGGGGCACCACTATAAAGCCGCCATGAGTGTGCACTATCACAAGTCGGTACCAGTCCTGATATGACCTTAGATGTTGCCAGGACGTAAACCTCCAACAAACAAAGCAAACAACATTAGACCAACTACTCTGTTGCAGGAGGCTGGTTCGAGGGGTGCATGTCTGTGCAGCCTTTTCAATCAGAGGCGACGCTACTCTATGGACCCTGGACAATAAAAGAATGGACACCTTGATTCAATGTCTGGTCTATCCTATCCCCACGTGTATACTCTGTCTTTAATACGCACAAATTGCAATTTCCTAAGTGTTATTCTCCGCGGGGTGTTCTAGAAACTGCTTCAGACGAAGCTGCTTCAGACGTTAAAGGCCCGGTCACACACACGTTAGTGGATGTAGTTGAACTTAGTGGAGGCTAACGTTGAACGTAGTTGAACATACTGGATAAGTATGGATGTTGGTACGTTCAACTACATCCAACTACGTTCAACTACGTTAGCCTCCACTACGTTCAACTACGTTCAACTACATTCAACTACATTCAACTAGGTTAGCCTCCACTACGTTCAACTACGTCCAATCACGTGTATGTGACCGGGCCTAAAGACTTGAAGATTCCACGGATCTAGTTATATGTATTTATTGTAAGCAAACAAGAGTCAACAGGGATATATAGTTCTAGCTAAATCCAAATATGCCTGTATAAGTCTAGTTAGGTGTGGCTTGTTTTAAATGCGTCGGGATCGAAGTAAAAGTTTGTTATTTAATTGATTTCGCAGAAGACAGGGGGGGGGATTGTTCCAAAATGAGATTAGGATAAACAACCATGAAAAAATGTCAGCTGAACCACATAACCAAAGCGAGTCATGTAAGTATGTAAGTAAGTAAGTAAGTAAGTAAGTAAGTACGCCCGTTTACTTTTGTCGCATTTCCAACCTTTAATCTTGCATAATTTTCTAATTTTCTAAACCAAAATTATTACCTAGATTTGATACTACATATCCAACTTAGATACCCATGCACTTACTAAGCATTTTCTGGTGCATATAAAGGGACCCAAGTCAATTTAGTAGAACATGTTACTGCTGAAGCCTTTGGTATCAAAATGTCGATGTGCACACCGAAATTAATTTTCCAGGTTTTCACTTCAAATATCTCCAAAGTTAACCATTTATTATAAAAGTTACTTCAAGCTAAAGTAAGGATGATTATAACAATCAAGTTAATATATTTATGTCATTTTAATTAGCAGACACTCAAAACCATTGGACTATGCGCCTTTAAACTGAAATGCTGGTGTTATCATACATACATGTTTTGCCACCATATTACAGTTAGATAGTTGGATAGTTTTGGGTTTCTGTCTTTTTTTATACCCCTGTCACACTACGACGTAACGAGCCAATGTAAGCCTGACGTGGTCACTTTTCGTCATTACGTTGACGTACATTGGGTTACGTTATGATGACGTTAGACTGATGTCGAGCTACGTTATGTCACATCATGTTACGTCGGTGCGCGTCAAGGTTTTGAACCTGTTCAAAACTTTCGACGTAACTCGAACGTAAGGGTTTACGTTCGCCGTACGTTCTGTACACGTTTGGCGAACATCAATGATGTTAAACGGATGTTAGTCAAACGCTCCTCACTACGTTCCACTACATTCCACTACGTTGACCCACATTAAAGCTGGTGGAAACATCCACGCGGCGTAATGGGAACGTCAGGAGAACGTCAGGAGAACATATGCTGAACGTACATCGAACGTACATTCAGCGTTTCACCAACATTTAATGATGTAAGTAATGTAAGGTAATGTAAAGCAACATAGTTCTGGCGATGGAATAACGTTCATAATGTTCCGTGAGCGTCATTACGCTGTCCTCTCTCATTGAATGACGCTATCACTACGCTTTACCAACGTTACGCTATCGTCAACTACGCTGCATCCACGTTCAACTTGTGCCCAAATTTGCATACTACGCCGAGAAGTTTGACGTTTTTCACGTTCTCCCTATGCTGACGTTGTTACGTCGTAGTGTGACAGAGCCTTTAAGAAGAATATATTCGGTTGATTGTTATAATCTACCTTATTTTAGTTTACAGTAATTTTTATTTTAAATGACTACCTTTTGAAATATTTGAAGAGCAAACATGCAAAATTAGTTAAGGCAAACATGTCAAGAATCTGACACCATAGGCTGCAGGAGTAACAGATTCTAATAAATTGACTCAATATTCCTGTGTAAGCAGCAATAATGCATGCATAAATTGACTCAATATTCCTGTGTAAGCAGCAACAATGCATGCTTAATAAGGCCACATAAATAAATACTTATTTAGCATCAACCCATTTCAATTTATACAGGTCAGGCGGGAGGTTTTTATTTTTATTTTGTATTTTATATGTAGAATAGCGGTGTACAGGAAGAAGAAATCTAACCATGGTATTCGTGGTCAGAAGACCATAGACACTTTCTAGCTAAAAATTGAACAAGAAAACATTAATATTACTATAAAATCTTTATTCAAACTGAAAGCTGGTCATTGCGCAATCATTATAATATGTGTAAAAGCGTTGTTTTGAGTTTTAATATTTTATTTGAAGGGTTTTTGTTTTTAAAAAAAAGAAATTAAATTTAAATTTTGAAGTCTACGACTCGAATCTGTGGTTGTGTAGGCAGGCTATAGTGAAATCAATACAGACAAAGAGAAAGGAAGAGTATAAAGTGTGAAAGAAGAGAGAGAGTCAAGCCCTCTGGTTTATTATTTTATATGGTTCATGGGTTCATTGCAGAGTATCACCCCGACCCTATTCCCCAAATGGGAAACAAGCATTCTTAGCTCTACCAATAGGGATCCAGCATTCCTGGTCCCCATGGTTACCAATGATCTGCCCACCACCACCAAGCTGTGCGGCTCCTCTGGCCACCACCTGCCATGAGCCTGAGTGTGGTGATCCTGACTAGCAGAGGGGGGAGGGGGTAGGCTCTGAGTGCCCCTTACACACAGCCCTGACAGCACCACTATGTCTATTTACATCTCAATCAGCCACCACCAGCACCTACATATACACATACATGCACCTGGTCACGTATACCCGCTCAATAATAGAACATTTGCATTCCCCCACCAATGCATTAAATCGGAATATTCTACTAAATGTTTGGAGGTCGGGGACATTTCTCCGGTCAGGCAGGGATGCTAAACAACTATTATTTTTGTTAATCTGGCCTAAGTGCACCAATACCTAAATTAGATACCTAGAATAAAATCTAGATAATTGTTTGGGTTTGAAATGTTGACGCTTTCATCGGCTTTGCAGCTTTAACTGAAATAGAATAAACCTTTCCTCTTCTTTCAGCCACCGTCTCGGGGAGAGAGTAGCCGAAGTAAAAACTATTTTTATTGTTATAGTTTCTTAATTCCTGCGATAGGTGGTTCTAGGTTAATAATGCCCCCCCCCCCCACACACACACACCTCTCCTCCTCTCTCCCATCCGTTGACTGTAGCCATGGTGCTAAGCTACTTGGAGCTTGGTTCAGAGACGTCTATATATATATATGTATATATATATATATATATGTATACCCAAGCTACCCTTGCACATCAATCTCAATATGGCAAGCTCCATATGTCAGTTACAGACCATGGACTTCAACACCGGATGTGGGCGCAGGTCGGGAGTTTAAATCCCAGCCGAGTCAAACCAATTGCTTACAAAATTGACACTTGCTGCTTCCTAGCCTGGGGCTTGGCATCATTAGGATTAGGCAAGGACTGGTTAGCTCAGTGTCAGGATAATGTGACTGAGTGGGATATTGGGTCATGGTGCTGGTGGTCTGGGCTCCTAGTGGGGCAGTACTATAAAGTCGCCATGAGCGCACACTGTTACAAGTCAGTGCCCGTCCTGTGGAAGCAGCATTTCTAGCTTGATGGGCATCTATATAGATCTCATTAAGAAATACCTCTAGGATATATGATATTACTGATATTACCATTGCCAACGGGTACACGGACTATGCTGATGACAGGTAAGCTCCTGCATCCAGATTTGTATCTGCCAAACCGTGGAGGTGCATAAGATTAGTTGGTTGTTGGAGTTTTACCTCCTAACAACATCTGTGGTCATAGGACGGATACCGACTTGTGACAGTGTACCGACATGGTGACTCTACAGTGCTTCCCCACTGGGATCCCATTCAGTCACATTATCCTGACACTGGGCTAACCAGTCCTTGCCCTATCCTATTAATTCCGAGTGCCAGACTAGGAAGTGACAAATATCAATTTTATAATTCATTGGTTTGACTCGACCGAGAACTGAACTCCCGATCTCCCACACGTGAGGCCCACGCTCTACCCAATAGGCCACCACACCCGGTTAGGCGTATAAGAAGAGCATTTACATCAAGAAAGAGTATTGTCATTTGACTATTTGTATTTTATTATCTCCAAAAGCTATGCCAAATAGGTTCCAGGCCATTGAGGTGACTTGACCATTCCCAAAGATCCTATGGCGATTGGCATTGTGACAGACTAAATGAGCTTCTTTTTATGCATTAGTGAATGAGAAACTCTCCAAACCACAAATTTATTGGGTGAAATGTCATTCATTGCCAACAACTAGACTACACTCGAAACATAAGATAGCTGCGCTATCTTTTCTTGTCTGTGTTTTATTTTATTTTATTTTATTTTTTATTCACCAAGGGGAAATTTCAATTCAATTTGTCAAGACTAGTTGATCATTATAATCTATCTTACTTTAGTTTGAAGTAACTTTGATCTTAAATACCTAACTTTGGGGATATTTGGAAGTGTTCAGGTCAAAACTCTTGACACCATAGGTTTGAGCAGGAACAGGTTCTATTAAATTGACCTATATTCCCTTCTATGCAGAAGGCAGTCACAAATGATTAACAGGTGCATCTGTAGACATTTAAAGACATTTAAGACATTTTTTATTGACAATTTCTATACATTATTCCACAAATATATACTATTCTGTTGATAATAGAAATTGCAGGAACAATGTAATCATTAATGGCCCTTATAAACAAAATAATGTATATGTATCTAAGTTAGATATGTAGAATCAAGTCTAGGTAAAGTTTTTGGTTTCGGAAATTTGGTTCTTGAATCTGACTATGCAGCTTTAAATTTAATGGTGTAAATTAAGTCTTTGGTTTGACTCGTCTGGGGTGTAATCAGACAACATTCCACACGGGAGGCCGATTGCTTGCTTTGTTCATTAAATCCGCCGTGATTCCAGTTGCTATCATCACTGTCAACTGGACTGTGAACTAAAGCAACTGAAGCCTGCATACATGTCCCTAGATAAAGGATTCACCCGGTACTCGCAGTACACGGGTGAAGACCAGCCTTATATAAAAACGGTCGAAAAATTGGGTTAATGAAATGAGTCTTTATGAGAGCCTAATTTCACAATCTAAGAAGCAACATTTATTCTTTGTATATGTCTTCATATTTCCCCGCTACCTTTGAGTTGAAAAATATAATAAAATATCTGGTTTAATAAGATTTAAAAGTGAAATCGACTGCATTCTATGGCCGCCATCTTGTCTTTTTGCATTCTCTCCCATTTCACCAACTCTGTGCTGATATAATTAACCATTTGACACTGGAGCCAGGCATTGTACTTCCTGTTCCATACTAAAGCTATTTTCGCCCGTATTTACACTATGTTGTCGTTCACCCATGTACTACAAGTACCGGGTGAATCTTTTATCTAACTTGTCCCCAAAGCAGCTCAGAGGGTGGGGGGGTGGGGGGGGGGGAGTCATTTGCAGTTCGAGCTATTTACCATTCTAACCAGTGGTCCACAACTGGTTGCTCATCAAATGTCCTGTCTGTGGTAAAGTGCATATAAAATACTCGTTCCTGCATATCGGAAAGAATAGCTTATGCGGCGGCAGTAGGTTTCCTCCAAAGAAATATGTCAGACTGACCATATGTTTGACGTCCAATAGCCAATATTTGAAAATCAATGTGCTCTAGAGGCAAGCAATGACTTATCAAATTGATACTTGTCACTTCCTAGCCAGGTGCTTAGCATTATTAGGATAGGGCAAAGCTGTTTGGCTCAGTGTCAGGATAATGTGACTGAGTGGGATATCAGGTCATGGTGTTGGTGGCCTGATCTCCTAGTGGGGCAGCACTATAAAGTCACCATGAGTGCGCACTGTCACAAGTCAGAACCCGTCCTGATATTACATTAAATGTTGCCAGGACAACCAACCAACCAATCAAGAATGAGAACAGTTACTCAGATTTGCCAATAAAGATATGCCATGAACTATCGCCACTCCCCGATGTGGCCCACACAATGATGATTTACACAAATAATAAATTCCACAGGATGTAAGATATTATTAGTGTGTCGTGGGTGGTGAAGAAAATGGGAAATATTGCGCCTAGAGCGGGAATCGAACCCACATCTCTTGTATTCCAGGCCAGTGTGCTAACCATTATACCACCTAGACTCTCTGATGTCACCACCTTACCCACACCTACCTGTCTATGCGGCACCTTGCCTGAGAGGTCAGTGCAGACTACTACACTTGCCCCCTTAGAATTGTAAGTCTTTTAAATGGTCATTTAATGCTTACAATTTCATACATACAGGCAATGTCCTTACATATACATACACAGGATAGGTTCAAAAACCATACAGTGCATAGCTTGTACAGGATCATGGTAACATCAACCAGTGCCATGGGGGTGATGAAAATGGGAAATATTGTGCTTAGAGTGGGAATCGAATCCACATCTTTTGCATTCCGGGCCAGTGTGCTAACCATTACGCCACCTAGACTCCCTGATGTCACCACACTACGCATGACTACCTGTCTATCCGGCTCCTTGCCTGAGAGGTCAGTGCAGACTACTACAAGTGTATTTTGTCTCCGGCATTTCAGCATGGAGAGTTGGTAGCAGGGTGTGCTCCCAAAACAAACATGCCACGTCATATCATGATTGTATAAACTGTTTGGTGGCATCTTTTCTTCTAAAGACTTAGCTTAGGCAACCTGCACATGGGGGCAGGGATATATGGACGCCCACCCTACAAAACAAACACGTCATGTGGTATCATTATTGTATTATTGTATTGTAGTAGTGAGGAACACTTTCTAGATCATTCTTAGCAAAAGAGAAATGTCAGGTACTGACAAAGTTTCACACAGGTGGCATCAGGGGTAGCATGTGCTTCTGGAGTTGAAAATGGATGGGTGAGAAATATAATGTAATAATTCGAGTACCTTTGTTATTTACAGGACAGTGAGTGAGTGATTTGGGGGATTGTTACGCCATGTCGCCAACTATGGCCATATTCATGGCGAGATGAGTTTTAATTTGTCCATTAAAAAAATTATATAATCAGCAATATCAATCAGCAAAGAAGTAAAAGACAAGAGGCTAAAAGCTTTACTAAAAATACACCAGTTTGTAATGCTATAAAAATATTTGGCTATGTAAAAAATAAAAACTGGTAGTAGTGTTGTATTTGGTAAAGAATTGTTAGAGTTAACAATAGAAAGCAGTTTTAGCTTACGTAGCATTTTATTTTGTTTTATTTAATTTATTTTTAAATGGAAAGCTGTTTGCATACGAGGACAAAGGGGTTCAAGTGGGTAGTTCAGGCAATGTCACTTGTACTCGTAGACATGTTGGACAGTCTATTATAAGCGTTGACTTTGGAGATATGCCCAGCGGGCGTCTTGCTAGCGTAAATATATCCACTCAACACCCCCCCCCCCTCCCCCCATCCTGGCCTTTCGCACCCTCCTATGTACATGGCCCACAGACTGGTGCTCACAAGTCACATGTAATCACGTGGGTGTGAAGTTGGTGGAGTCAGTTAGTTGTGAACAAACAAATTAATTAAATATAAGGGAAAACAATGGGAGGTATACACGACACATCACATAAAATCATGTAATTGTGAAGTTGGTGGAGTCGGTTAGTTGTGAACAAACAAATTAATTAAATATAAGGGAAAACAATGGGAGGTATACACGACACATCACATATAATCATGTAATTGTGAAGTTGGTGGAGTCGGTTAGTTGTGAACAAACAAATTAATTAAATATAAGGGAAAGCAATGGGAGGTATACACGACACATCACATATAATCATGTAATTGTGAAGTTGGTGGAGTCGGTTAGTTGTGAACAAACAAATTAATTAAATATAAGGGAAAACAATGGGAGGTATACACGACACATCACATATAATCATGTAATTGTGAAGTTGGTGGAGTCGGTTAGTTGTGAGAAACCCAAATTAATTAAATATAAGGGAAAACAATGGGAGGTATACACGACACATCACATATAATCATGTAATTGTGAAGTTGGTGGAGTCGGTTAGTTATGAGAAAACCAAATTAATTAAATATAAGGGAAAACAATGGGAGGTATACACGACACATCACATATAATCATGTAATTGTGAAGTTGGTGGAGTCGGTTAGTTGTGAGAAACCCAAATTAATTAAATATAAGGGAAAACAATGGGAGTTATTCACTAAACACATCACATATAAGCATGTAACTGTGATGTTGGTGGAGTCGGTTAGTTGTGAGAAAACCAAATTAATTAAATATAAGAGAAAGCATTGGGAGTTACATGCAAAAAAACAACATATATGCATGTAATTGTGAAATTACTCAAAACACATTACACCATGCACCACAATTGTATCCTCGATGAACTCAATGATAGTGGAAAATTAAGTAAATTACATGTGACTCGCACATTCATTTAATTATGAGAAAAGAAAGCCCACTAATATTGTGAAAAACTATATGAACAAAATACAAGTGAAAAAGATGGGAGTTACATCCAAAAAGACATCTCATATGCATGTAATTGTGAAGTTACTTAAAGTTGCACAGTCCGATGCTTTTGAGTTTCTCTCATTTTCTGAGATAAACATACTAGGTTGTTCATTATAATCTACCTTACTTTAGTTTGAAGTAACTTTTATTTTAAATGGCTAACTTTTGAGATATTTGAAATGGAAACATGCTAAATTAATTTTGGCAAGCTTGCCAAAACTCGAACCCCCATAGGCTTCTGCAGTAACACGTTCTATTAATTGACTCAGTATCCCGTTATATGTGACGACAAATGTTTAATAAGTGCACCAGCATCTAAGTTAGATATGTAGAATCAAATCTAGATAATTGTTTTTGTTTTGAAAATTTTATGTTTTTTATCGGACTATGCAGCTTTAAGAACATTACAAAATGCACCACAAGTGCATCCTATGTGAACTCAATAGTAATCGAACATGAAGGAAGTTAGATGCTTCTTGCACATTCATTTAATTGTGAGCGAACTCCCCCGCCTCCCTAATATTGTGAAACTCTATATGATTAAACTATTATTAGTGTGGACGGAGAAAGAGTGAGTTAAGACTTACTTTAAAGATTACTAATATTTAAGTGTAGCTTTTTTTTAAAGCAGCTAATTTGAACAAGGTTGGTTGGTTATTGATGTTTTACGTCCTGGCAACACCTAAGGTCATATAAGGACGGGTACTGACTTGTGACAGTGCACACAAATGATGACTTTATAATGCTGCCCCACTGGGAGACCAGGTTGCCAGCACCATGGCCTAATATCACACTCAGTCGCATTATCCTGACACTGAGCCAACCAGTCCTTGCCCCATCCTAATAATGCCGAGCGCTAGAAAGTGACAAGCATAGGAGCCTACATTTTAAAGTCATAATTTGAACAAGTGGGTTAATTTCAAATTTAGAAACAACTTAAGTCGGCCTTGTTTTGGGTAATTGTAGACTGTTGGTGTTGTCCCTGTGGGTGGGTGGGTAGGAGGGAGGGGGGAGTGGACATGTGGGTAGGACAGAGGGCGTTCTGTGTAATCTAACCTGCTCCTCTGTAGTAAACGACAGCGGCACCTACTTAGTGAAACTACCACGGAAGTACCACGGGGTGGTGTGTGTGTGTGTGTGGTGGGGGGGGGGCGCTGTGCGACATAGGGATGGTAGCAGTGTGTGTGGGGGTGTGGGGGCGGGGGGGGGGGGGGTAGTGCTGTTCCACATAGGCATGGGAGGAGCGGGGTGGGTGTGTGTTGGGGATAGTGCTGTGCCACATAGACATGGGAGGAGCGGGGTGGTGTGTGTGGTGGGTGGTGGGGTTGTGTAGTTCTGTGTCAGTTCTGTGTCAGTTCTGTGTAGTTTTGTGTGGGGGGCGGGGGGGTAGTTGTGTAGTGCTGTTCCACATAGGCATGGGAGGAGCGGGGGGGTGTTGGTGGGGGGTGGTTGTATAGTGATATTCCACATAGGCATGGGAGGAGCGGGGTGTGCTGTGGGGGGGGGGGGGGGGTGTGTGCTGTTCCACATAGGCATGGTAGGAGCAGTGTAGTGCTGTGGGTGTAGTGCTGTGCCACATAGACATGGGAGGAGCGGGGTGTGTGGGGGTGTAGTGCTGTGCCACATAGACATGGGAGGAACGGTGTGTGTGTGCGGGTTTGTGTGTAGTGTTGTGCCACATAGGTATGCTAGGAGCGATGTGTGTGTGGGGGGTGGGGGTGGGGGTGGTTGTGTAGTGCTGTTCCACATAGGCATGGTAGGAGTGGTGTGGGGGAGGGGGGGGGGGGCGGCGGGTATGACGGCGCCTGGCTCCGCGGGCCTCCTTGCCCAGAGACCGGCGCTCTGCGACCGGCGCCGGCCGAGCTGCTCAATGTGGGTCTGTCTGAGCCAGAGGCTGCCGTATCATCGGTTATGTAGCCAGAAAAATGGGTGGCGGGCAGCCACCGAACCGTCCGGGAGGTAGGTATGCCGGCTGGGCCGGCGGAAGGGGCGGCAGGGGCGGGTGGTGAGGAAGGGGGGGGGGGGGGGGGGGGGGGGGGGACTGGGCGGGGGGGGGGGAGAGGGGGGGGGGGGGGGGGTGGGGGGGGGGGGGGGGGGGGGGAACGGATGGTGGTGATGGCGGGGCGGGGCGGGGCAGGGTGGTGGTGGGGGATGGGCGGGGTGGTGGGGGTGGGGGGTGGGGTGGACTCACGGTTGGTACATGTGAGTCTTGTTAGAAAAAGACCAATACAGAAAGAAATACGACTGTGGTCGGTGTATTAATGCCCCCCCCCCCCTCTTCCCCTGTCCCTTCCCCTCACCCTCGTCTCCCCCTTCTCCCTCCCTCAGCCCCTCACCCTCGCCGCCGAGTCGGTGTGAGCTAGTGATACTGACTTCAACATGAGCTGCTCGCTCCTATTTTTTACTAATGCCCGGTACACACCTCCCGTATAAAACCTAAAACTGCCCGTTTCGCGACTAAGTTTGAGTTTTAGTCGGTTTCAGTCTCTAGGTGTGTGACCCCCTAACACACCTGAGCCTTCCGATTCGCGACTTAAAACTCAGTTTTAGGGCTTAAGTATAAGATTCGAAAAATGAATCGGGCAGTTTTAGGTTTTATACGGGAGGTGTGTATCGGGCATGACGGGACGGGACGGGTTTTGATGGGTCGCGTCGGGCAGTTAGTTTTAGCGCGTGAATCATATACGGGAGGTGTGTACCAGGCTTAAGACCTAATGCTCTCTTCTTTTTTGTTCTTCCTTATTTTTTAGTCGGTAAAAGTAATTCTATATGGATATATCCTCGCACTAATCCCATTCACACACGGACACACAGACACACAGTACGTACACCGAACTAATTCCAATATGTAAGTTTCCAACTGGGGTGGGTCGGGTGGGGGGCGGGGGGGGGGGGGGCGGAGCACAACTGTCCCGCTGAGCCACGTGAGATCTCGACTCACCTTGCGTCGACTCACGGCGGCCTCCACCGGGGGAGGGAGGGAGGGACGAGCAATGAACAGCATGGTCTACGAGCAGCTCGACCCGGGCCGCCTGCCGGGTGTCCCAGGCCGGGCCGGAGAGGCCTGCCGGGGGTCCCGAGCCGGCCCTGCCGCCTAATGCAGGCCCAGACGGGGAGCTGTCCCCCCCCCCCCCCCCCCCCCCCCCCCCCCCCCCCCGCCCCCCCCCCCTCACACACTCACATCACCACTCGCTGTCTGCTCGCCTATAAGTATCCGGCCCGCTAGTTCCCTGGATCCCACCAGGGGGGTAGGTGTTGCGCGGTACAGACAATTTGTACTGCATATATCTGGTGTTAGTAGACGCGGTGCGGAGGCTGTGTAACGCGATATCTCCTTCCTTCTGTCACAACGCTACGCGATATCTCCTTCCTTCTGTCACAACACTGTGCGTTAGGGTGACACAACCACAGCGCCACCAAGCGTTCGTTGCTGCAATTAGTGCAATTTGGTGCATATTTACATATACATGTAATTAGTTCTGCTTTTCCGGGTGAGAGTGAGTTAGTTGCAATTACAATTATGAGTACTGAACTGATATATGAAACTCTGCATAGCCACTATGTAGAACTAACAAAACAAGAGTGGGTTCTATCTAACTTCTAAGTCGTACAGTATAACAAACTATTTCAAGTATTTGTGTTAGTTGCAATTATAATTATGAGTACTAAACTGATATATGAAACTCTGCATAGACACTTTGTAGAACAAACACAACAAGAGTGAGTTCTATTTAACTTCTAAGTCGTGCAGTATAACAAACTATTTCAAGTATTTGTGTTAGTTGCAATTATAATTATGAGTACTAAACTGATATATGAAACTCTGCATAGACACTTTGTAGAACAAACACAACAAGAGTGAGTTCTATTTAACTTCTAAGTCATGCAGTATAACAAACTATTTGTGTTAGTTGCAATTATAATTATGAGTACTAAACTGATATATGAAACTTTGTATATAGACACTATGTAGAACAAACAAAACAGTTAACTATGTTTTTAACGCGAATACAGTCCGAATAATGACAGTGTAATTTAAATACACAAAGGTTATAAATAATGCCAATTGCAGTAGACATCCATAATTATATATGCATATATAAATACATATGTACATAAAGATATACATGTATACATATAGATATACAGTAAAACCTCTCTATACCGACCCCGCCACAGATCGACCACTCCCCTATATCGATCGCTTTATTTGGGTCCCAACAATACCATTGTAAGGATATTCTAACTCTCTAAACCGACCACCTCCCTAAATGAACCACTTAAACTTAAAGTCGGTCCCATGGTCGGTCGATTTAGAGAGGTTTTACTGTATATATAGATATACATATAGACATACATATAGATATACACATATATAGACATACATATGGATATACACATATATAGGTATACATATAGATATATACATATTTAAATACGCATATATATGTCATCATTATCATCATGCTGTCAGTCACAATGCGACAAAGACTGCTTTCATTACTTAACCGCCGCTTTGTGCAGTGGTACATTTCATCAAAGCTGCTTGCAAAGTGTTGAAGTGCTGCTGGCTTTTGCAAGTTACTAGCGGCACTCTCTCAGGGAGCAACTAGAGGTCTCACACCGGCAAGAACTTGTCAAGACAGGCGCAAACTATTTGTCCCTGCAGTGGCTGGTCGGGAGATGTTGGGAGTTCCATTCATAACTGCCCTTAATGCTGCCACGATAACATGGTTTTCTGTTAGGGTTTGCTCCCTTAGCCTTTGATTCTGTCACAAACCAGAACTTGTACCACAAGGCAGTGGTTTACAACTTTGCAAGGCAGGGGCGTCAAACTCCCTGAGGTATTTTAGCACCAAAGGTATCCGAGGTACTGCATTACCCGCATACCACTTACATATGATAATCAATGGGATTATCACTATCCGTATATAAATATACATACATGTATATACATATTTATGTACATATGCAATATACATATCGACAGAAATACATTTAAATGTACATATATACATCTATGTAGTATGTATGTACACATACGTGTACTATCCATTAAGACATAGACAACAAACAGATAGACACTGTAATATCAATTAAACAGTAGTATGAACCATATATCACTACGAACCTCAGTATAGCTACAACAGATACGGATGTACTAAGAACTGACACACTTGCGTTATGGCCCTGTCACACTACGACGCTTCTCACCGGCGTGCCGCCAGCGCGCAAAATAACTTTTACGCGTCGAGACACGTCCAACTTTTCGGCGGTTTTGGGAGAAAACTCGATGCAGCGCAGCATGTTAGTAGCATGTTATTAGCGCGCGGCCAACGGGTTTCGACGCGTGTGTCTGTATGTGTGTCTGTGTGTGTGTTTCTGTGTGTCTATGTGTGTATGTGTGTCTGTTTCTGTGTGTCTGTGTGTGTATCTGTGTGTGTAGATTTGTGTATATATGTGTGTCTGTGTGTGTCTGTCTGTCTGTGTGTGTGTGTCTGTCTGTCTGTGTGTGCATATCTGTCTGTGTGTATGTGTGTCTGTTTCTGTGTGTCTGTGTGTGTATCTGTGTGTATGTGTGTGTATGTGTGTGTCTGTGTGTGTATGTATGTCTGTGTGTGTCTGTCTGTGTGTGTATGTGTGTCTGTAGGTGTGTATGTGTGTGTATGTGTGTATGTGTATCTGTGTGTATGTGTATGACACACACATACACACACAAATACACACACAGACACACAGCTACACACACAGACACACAGATACACACACAGACACACATACAGACACACATACACACAGACAGACACACACACATACACACACACCCAGATACACACACAGACACACAGATACACACACAGACACACAGAAACAGACACACAGAAACAGACACACACACATACACAGACACAGACAGACACACACACATACACAGACACACATACACACAGAAACAGACACACATACACAGACACACAGACACACACATACACAGACACACAGAAACAGACACACATACACACACAGACACACACAGACACACATAAACAGACACACATACACACAGAAACAGACACACATACACAGACACACAGACACATATACACACAGACACACACAGACACACACAGACACACATACACACAGACACACACAGACACACACACACACAAAGACACAGAGAAACAGAAACAGACACACAGTTTTCCGAAAAATTGCCAACTTTCATCGACGTTCGACCAGTGTTCTTGTAACGCGCTTGTGACGTGTATTGACGTTCTCCTAACATTCTCAGAATGTGAGTACCCAGACATTCACGTGTGTTGTCGGTCGTCACGTTTTTTTTACATGCTTAAAACATCTAGCGGCCTGCTACGCTCACCGACGTCCTCCAGTGACTGTCAACGTCCAGGATAGTGTACTGACATGTACCGACGTTCGCATAACGTGCCCCGAACGTTTCCCGACGTGTACCGACGTTTCAGCAAAAAATGACACACGTCGACGCGCGTTGGAGAGAAACGTCATAGTGTGACAGGGCCATTAGCTATGTTGACTAACGGTGAAATGGTGATCCGGACAGAAGGAAGCCCGAGGCGGATGTGGGAGTAAAGGAAAGGGTTTATTGGATAAAACAGGTAGACAATGTGTGAGTCAATGGGTAATTATATAAGGAGTGCAAATGTTCTTGGGCAGGTCAGTCGACCTCGTCCACGTCCGCAGAAGGGCCCGGAGGGGCCTGTGAGGAGGTAGGCCCGGGATCCGACCCCCACGCAGTGGCTGAAAAAGAGGGTGGGTGGGCGAGGTCAATCCATCGAGGTGAGGATATAGGCCCGAATGCAGGTCAGGGGGAAGGGCGGGAAGGAGGAGGGCGGAGGTCTCATAGGGGGCGCCTCGGGCTTCCCGCCGGATCAACCACAATTCGGAATTATGAGCCGATCCGGACAGAAGGAAGCCCGAGGCGGATGTGGGAGTAAAGGAAAGGGTTTATTGGATAAAACAGGTAGACAATGTGTGAGTCAATGGGTAATTATATAAGGAGTGCAAATGTTCTTGGGCAGGTCAGTCGACCTCGTCCACGTCCGCAGAGGGGCCCGGAGGGGCCTGTGAGGAGGTAGGCCCGGGAGCCGACCCAAAACACAAGGCCAAGGCTCTCGGGGCGGCCGACGTCACCTGGCGGGGCACATACGTGTGCACCGCGTCGGACTCCCAGGTCCCCTGGGCCATAATGGCGGAGAGGTCCACGCCCCTCGACACGCACGCCAGGGCGGCGCCTCGGCGGAGGCCGTGCAGGGTGAATTCCTCGGCTCGGGGCACGAGGGCCGCGCCCAGGGCGGCGCGGTGGAGGGGGGGGACGTCCCGAGGCGTGAGGGGGACGCCGGCACGGGCGAGGAAAGCCGGGGCGGCCCCGGACGCAGGCACCAGGTCGAGGGCGCGCCGCCAAGCGCGGACCGGGCAGAGCGGTGATCCGGCGAGGGCAGGCACGAAGATCGAGACGGCCTGCGCCGGGGACCGGATGGTCTTGGAGGAGGTGACCCGGAGGCGCAAGCCCCCGGGAACCGGCTGGACGTCATCCCTGCGCAGTGTGTGAGGCCCCCCCCACGGGGCGTGGGAGGGGGAGAGGATGTTCGACTGCCTCAGGAAACTGAAGTAGGCGATGATGATCGCGGCCCAGGGGGCAACCCCGAGGTGCCCCTGGGCGCGCATGTGTCTGTATACGAGTGGAAGCATCTCGGGGGTGACGGGCGGGGCTCGACGGGTTGGAGCCGCGAAGAGCCATTCGCCGCCCCGCTTCACCCGCGAGGCAAAGGGGGCGTCGAAGGGGGCGACGTCACCCCCCGCCTCCCGGACCCAGGAGCGCGTACCGGATAGGGCATTGGCGATGGAGGCCGGGGAAGGCAGGAGGCGGTGCAGGTGGGCGATGAACTGCCCCACGTCGTAGGGGGCGGGGGCCAGGTGGTCGACTCCCCGCTCGACGGCGAACTGTAGGTAGCGCCTGGCGTGTCGATCCCGGTTACGCCAGGTCCCGGGGGCGAGGGCTGCGCGGTGGAGCGTCATGAGGTGCTCGTGGGCGCATGCGCCGTACTCTGCAAAGATTAGAGGTTATGTGTGAACATGTCGGGCGAGTGCCGTACACGCAATCTAAGGATCCCCCTACTACGGCATTCCCCGCGGACCAGATCGAGGGCTTCCCGGGAGTAGTGCGCGCGGCTGAGTGCGTCCGCGAGGACCAGATCGACCCCGGGCTTGTGGTAGATGGTGACGTCGAAGGAGCCGAGCGCCGTGAGCAGCCAGAGCTCGCGGGCGCATGCGCCGAGGGTCGGGTCGAC